>OX438963.1:4281084-4773253 GCA_949316185.1 Pyrausta nigrata
ATGTTTTTATAAAAAAAAAGGTGTAAAAAATTGAACAAATATGTTGAACAAAAAGTGAGCGATGCACGATAGATTTTTATGCACTGGACCGTTGTTCAAAATTTACTGTACAAAATTGTGGGTATAAACGTAATGTAATATAGTCTTTGTCATCTATACATATAGAATAAGAGCGTCTGTATGTCTTTATATTACGTGTACACACAGTTTTATCCTAGGACACTTGGCGTGTTATAGAAAATCTTAGTGGTTGATCTTTCGTTGAATTCGACACAAAATTAGTCGACAATTACAATTCGATGACTTGTTTTTTATATAAAAATGTTCAATCAAAGTATCTACTATAATTTGGACAGATGTTTTAACTGTTATAATTCGGATAAAAGGTCGATGCTCTTACGGTGAGGGAAAACATCGTGAGGAAACCTGCACATCCAGGCGACAGCATGTGTAACCATGATCCAAAACTGGTCAGGTTCCCCTGGTAACAGGGTCACGGAGGTCAGGTCGCTCCACTGTAATTACCTGATCTGCCACATCCTGGATCATGGTCAGCGGACCCTGGGCCCTCGCGTGCGAGTGCACAACCGGGATAACGCTAGGAGGATGAATTCGGATAAAAGGTTTTTTTGTTCTAGTGCATACTCAAAAAGTGCTCGCCCTAGTAACATTCCTGTATGTTATCTCATTTCAAATATTAATTCATTGGTAAATCAATCCAGCGAGTTATGCTATATTTGAAATATAATTTTATATTCTTATCGAACAAATTATTTAATTTATGTATCATAAAATCTACGGAGAATGCATTGCTTTTAAGTGGTTGGCGGCGTTAATAAAAGGGCCGTATGTTGTAAGTTTTATTTATTGGTATATTTGTGAAATGGTTGGTATCTGTAAATAATTGAAAATTGTCAACTAATTTGAATATATTTTTTTATTTACTGTATTTGAGTGTTTTATTGTGTATTTAAAGGTTATTGATATCTACATTACGACTTTGCGTATCGGTTCTGTAATACATTTACATCAAAGCTGTATCGCGTCCAAGAACCTTAGACAAGATGCAGTCTATTCTACAGTGCTACAGCTTTCGCCAACGAAATGTCAAAATATGTATGCAAAAGTCACATGATGTTTCAATGTCTTATGTCAATATATATCTCAAAGCGACTTAATGCTTACACATGAAAGTCATAAAAGTCATTTATTTATGTATGTAGGCCCACAGGGGGCACTTATACACGTCCCAACATATTATTTTTTAAGCCCTACCACTGCTTCGGGACAAATTGTGGGCTAGTGCTGAGAAGAAGCAGCGCAAGAAACTCAGTCACTATTGTCAAAGCCTCTTTTAAAAATACAGAAATTGTTCTAGTGCGAGCTGGTCCACACGTTTACATCATTCAAATAATCGTCTACTTTATAATAACCTTTTGTCATTAGGGTATCCTTAATAAATGATTTGAATTTGTTAATTGGTAATTCTACAATATTTTTCGGTAATTTGTTAAAGTAATTGACACATTTTCCCATGAAAGAAGGACCAACTTTCTGAAGCCTGAATTGTGGAATAGCAAGTTTATTTTTATTTCTAGTGTTAAAATTATTCGTATCACTTTTCTTTGTAAATAAGTGCAAGTTTTTACGCACATACATAATATTTTCATAAATATATTGAGAGGCTACTGTTAATATCCTTATTTCTTTAAAAAAATCTTTCAATGAATCTGGAGGTTTGAGGTTATAAATAGCACGTACGGCCCTTTTTTGTAGTACAAAAATTGATTCTATATCAGCAGCTGAGCCCCATAGTAAAATACCGTACGACATCAAGCTGTGTAAATAACTAAAATAGACTAGTCTGGCCGTTTCAACATCAGTCAAGCGCCGTATCTTTTTTACAGCAAAAGCAGCTGAACTAAGTCTTCCTGACAAGGCCACGATATGAGGACCCCATTGTAGTTTGGAATCTAAAGTAATTCCTAAAAATGTTGTTGAATTTATAGTATTTAGCAGTTTGTCTTTTATCAAAACATCTGTTGAGGCCTGTCTGACACTAGGCATCGTAAACTTAACATATTTAGTCTTATTCCCGCTAAGCAAAAGGTTGTTAACGGTAAACCAATGCAATACTTGTGAAAGTGTATTATTCACATCGTCAAAGTATCTTTCCCCCTGGGAATTTTGAATATAAGTGAAGTATCATCAGCAAATAATACTATTTCACAAAGATCTTCCACAAAGTGTGGAAGGTCATTTATATAAATCAAAAACAATAAAGGTCCCAATATTGATCCCTGGGGCACACCCATGGTCAAAGGTGCTCCAGAAGACTCAACCCCATTGATGCATACTTTTTGTGTTCTACTTGTTAGGTAAGATTCAAGTAGATTTAATGCATTCATTGAAGCCCCATAATGTCTTAATTTTTTCAATAAAGTTTTATGTTCTACACAATCAAAAGCTTTTGAAAGATCACAGAAAATACCTAAAGCATCTTGTCTATTATCATAGGCATCAAAGATAGGTTTTAATAGAGCAACTCCCGCATCAGCAGTACTTCTACCTTTAGTGAAACCAAATTGTTTTTCGTGTAGTAGATGGTTTAAAGAAAGATGTGCTAGTAGTTGATTGAATATTACCTTTTCAAATATTTTACTGAGGACCGGAAGAATCGATATTGGTCTAAAATTAGAGGGGTCACTTTTCTCGCCGGATTTAAATAGCGGTATAATTTTACTAAATTTCATTAGGCTTGGAAACTGGCCATAATCAATGCACTTGTTAAAAATTATTGCTAATTGAGGAGCTATTGTGTTGATAATTGATTTTATAATATACACAGATAGTCCCCATAGATCCTCAGTCTTCTTCATATTTAAATCTAGAAATGTTTTTGTAATTACTTCGGGACTGACATGCCTAAAGTGCAGTGGAGAATCGCACTGGTCGACATTGGACTTGAGAATCGATTCCGCAAGTTCTGAAGAAGATGCAAGTTCTTTAGTTGTAGAAGGTGCAATATTAGAAAAAAATGACTCAAAGGCATTTGCAACTTCTTGATTGGATGTGATCAATTTACTTTCGACTTTTAGTGAGAATGAGCTACTTTTTGATTTATTTTTACAAGTTTCCTTGTTTATTATGTTCCAAGTAGCTTTTGCCTTATTGTTGGAATTTAAAACTATTCTACGAATATAGTTTGACTTTGCTGCAGCACATACTTTTTTAAATATCTTATAATTTTTAACATATTCAATAGTATGTGGATCCTGTGAGTATTCTCTTATACATGGGATGTGATACCTCCTTAGGACTAGTGTAACATATTTACTTTTAGAAATACCCTCAGTTCGAAAATGAGTTTAGAGCTTTTCTTTGTATGGAAGGGCCCCAGTGTGCATTATGCCTTGAGCCTTACCCGGTCGATGATGACCGTAGTTTCGACTGTAGCCGTCTCGTGTCACTCACGCCAGAATGACAACGCGAACGAGTGAGATGGCTAGACTCGAAAATACGGACATCGTCAACCGGAATAGGGCCGCTGTGACAGATCTGATCCACCACGTCCTGTAGGATGCCGCGGGCGACACATTTGTGCCAAATTAACTTCGGTACTTTTTAGGCGAATTTAAAAAGAAAACCGTGGTGGCCAATGATAGTACATTTCAAAAGAGGTAGATAGATTTCATTAGCGCGCAGAAACTGATTGCCCCAAATTGAGCAATTTGCTTAATTCAAATATGACATTTGACACGTAAAAGAACACACATGACAGGTATTCAATATATTTACTTTGTAAAGTGCTTCCGATTTAGGCATGGTTTTTATAACGTTCCGTAAAATAACAACAAAACAGTATTATTTCATAATTTTTATTAAATTTCTTAACAGATAGCTTCTTGACAGTGGAGGTGGCTGGTACAGTTGTCACAAACTAGGACCTTACAGATAGGCACGAATAACACTGTCTAACATACGCTTGTATGACTTTCTTAAACTTAGGCACCTTCTTCTGATTTATATAGTTAATTTTAATAAATTCAGTCACGTCTATAGGTGCAGTTGGCAGCACGTCAAGTTACCCATTTGTAATACGAAAACAGCTTTTATTACGTAGGGAATACAGGTCTCAAAGTCAAAGTGGGGTAGTCGATCGTGCGGGCGTGTGTACCAAATGAAACTAACACTGAAAAAATCTCAAAAGTTGCTGGCTTATATTAAGGCTGTAGAAAGTCGTATATATAATATTGATTTAAAAAAAAATTACAAATACCCTAGACCCTAGGTCTAAGCCATTAGTTTAGATCAGTGGAAAACACTAATGTAGTTTAATACAAGTACGCTGGACAAAAGGTTCTCTAAGAAATGACAGATAATTTTTGTGCCGTATAAAAGCGCCCTGAGTGTCCAGGGAACTAAAATAGAGTAACTTACGTTTATGTCAATTCACACTAGTTCCGTGGACGGTCACCACACGCTCTCTACAGCCGTCAGCGCCAAAATGGCGATAGTCAAATGGCTTAATTTTTCCAGCGTACTTGTATTATAGAGGTCAGTGTCTGTGACACAACATTTGTTAAGCCTCGTAGAAAAATCGCGCTCAAGTTTTGTGCCTATATTTCGATTACCATAGTTTCGCGAGGAACCCAAAAATCGCTCGTGTTTTATGACCTTATTTCGACAAATTACAGATTTATTCAGTGTTTAGTTTTGACATTCTGGTTGTATAAATAATTATATCGTGTATTATAAAAAAACATTTGTATTTAGATGAAGCATTTCACTAACTCAACGGATAAACTATATCCTCACTAGATTTAAGAAAGTGATACAAGTCGACCTAAATAATTAAAATTACGATAACATACTCTGAAACTTAGCTAAACAACTCAAAAATAACAAATTCGATATATTGGCCAAACGCCATTTTACAGTATTACAAATTTTTAATTTTGTTACAATTAAATATACTAACAACATTTATCCTATTGCATTATAAGATGATTTAGGGCTAATTTTTCAACTGTCAAATAAAAAAATGGCCGTTAAAGTATTAAGCGACCATTTAAAAATGACGTTCAATAAGACAGTCCACAAATGACATGATGACATTTTAAAATCGGTTGTGTTGCATTTTATTCAAGACTTATTTCATATCTTGACTATTGAAAAAGCCCTTAGTTTAAAACAAATATTATCTATACTAGTTGGAGTATTATTTCTGTTACACTTCTTCAAAGAAAAGGACATATTTATTCGGACGTGTAGATTTTGTATCATAATTCCAATAATCTTGTTCGCTCTGTAAACTTTAACTGTGTTTTAAAAACATTGACATTGTTTAAAGCTCTGTCATTTATAAGACGACCACTTTAAAAATGTATGACCCATTGTTTGCAGCTAATCTATTAGGCCCACTTGCGCCATGGCGCTAACCCCGGGTTAACCCCATTTTTGTATGAACTATTCTCGGGTTAGGGATTAACCCGTGTTGGTGCAAGTCGGGCTTAGTTAAGTAATGTCAATCATGTGTCATTCATTTCAGAATGGACGTTTTACACATAGACAAGGCAAACAATGTTTTTTTTTATAATAACACCGCCAAACGTGTCGCAAACTAAGTATTAAATATTAATGGTGAAGAGTTGTTACAAAACAGTCATGTTCATTTTAACAAGCTTTTCGAACCATATATCATCTATTACATTTATTTTATTCGGCAGCAATAATTGTAGTGCCTTCTTAGCCACATGCTACATGTTTTACAAGATAAAATAGCCTATACAGTGCAGAATATAACAAAAACCACATTTTTCATTTGTATGCATAACTCTGAATGTCAGAGTCCCAACATGATTTTCTGATTATATATGTCTTGATTTTATGAAATTGAACTTATATTATCTACATATAGTGAGTTCTGTTGGCTAAACAAGTAAAAAATACTAACAATCGAAAACTCTCATAAATTGATCCAAATAAATAAAATAAAAGGACTTACATTTCTATGAGTCGATAACAAGTACTTAATATTATATCTGTGGCCCAGTGTACATTTTGAAATCATTTTTTCACGCGAGAATTAGAAAGATACTAAAACAGCAAAAACAAAGTGAAAAAAAAAATATTTTCAACAAAATTATATGGCTTATGCAAATTATTATCGTTGGGTTATTAGTAGAAAAGTTTATTTTTAGATAGATAGATAGATACTCTTTATTGCACACCACACACAGTATCAATTTACATAAATGTTCATAGAGAATGGTACAATTTAGGCGGTCTTATTGCTGAAAGCAATTTCTTCCAGACAACCTTCAGGTAGAGGACAGTCCAAAATTAAATTGGGTCGGCGGTGAAAACTATCAGAATAAAGGGAAATGGGTAAAGAATAAAGAAAAAGACACTATAAGCATACACATATACACATACATAAATTACTAAGGCTAGTAAATGTTAATAATACTAATAAATTTTTAATATTAAATCAACTATTCATGTCAAAATGTACACTAAGCCACAATTTACAAATCAACTACAGACCGATTTCTACTAAATATTTACTGAATAAACTTATTATTACTATATTCAACAAATAAATTCATTCTTAAAAATGGTTACTATATTAACTTAAAACGAAAGAAAATTTGGTATGAGACATCCAATTGAAGTTGGATAAATTACAATACAATAACGACACTAGGGTGGGTCATATCTATAAAATAGAAAGAGATAGAAGCATTGATTTACACTAAACACGACTTTTTCCTCATATGTTTCTGTAAACGAATTGTTTCAGAATCGTTAACAAAATCTGTGTATTTTTCCTGAAACTATACGAAATATTTCTTTCATTTCCTTCTTGTCAAAGGAATCAGTATAAATGTGACCATTACCAGGCCTGTGTAACTCCCCGCGTAGGTAGCAAAAACGTACCTACGCGCGGCGACCCGTTGGAAGGGGCTAATCAAGTTGGGTGTCGCGAGCGAGCAACGAGACGCGCACCATGTGTGATTTACGTTGTTGGCTGGACGAGCATGAATAAAGTGCTAGAAAGGTGCGCTAGATGGCGTAAGTAGCTTCTTGTAGCAGTCAACCTTATCGCGTCGCGTGATAGTTCGTAACTGAATAGGTTTAGTGTATTATGATTCATATTCCAGAGTTATAAGAATGAAATTATCTTGCAATGGATTTCTGTAGGTGTCTTAACGAGAATGTGCTCGACTATGAGGCGAACTAAATTACACCACATTGTTGACGACATTGAGGGGATATTTCTTTAAAATTCATTGCAAAGTCAAAGTTCTGTACGGAGTACTAGTACTTATTCTGTGCCATTACTTGAGTTGCAAGTTGCCCGCAAGTCTACCGCCTAACTTCTCAACTATCGCAATAAAATATGCATTGGCTTAATTCCAAGATTAAATTTAAGTTCAGTCACTCTCTTTCTTTGCTAATCAAACGAAAAGAAACATACTACATACTTAGAAATATCAAATGAAGGGATGCGATTCCTAACGTATTTTTACAAGTTTTTGTGTGTTTTTGTCTAACTTTAGTCGTCATCTAATGATCCCTATTAAATTGTCTGTGGATTCTCTAATTTCCTTAACAACTGACAGCTGTTTAGTCTGACATTTTCAAATTCATATTAGTCTGTCTCTTTTCTTTTGTGCGGCAAGAAAGAGAGAGAGACGGTTTTTAAATTTAATCTTAGACAGGACATTTGAATTTTATTGAAAATTGTATTTTTTTACAAGTTTTTGTGTGTTTTCGTCAAACTTTAGTCGTCATCGTATGATCCCTATTAAATTGTCTGTGGATTCCCTCATTTCCTTAGCAACTGACAGCTGTTTAGTCTGACGTTTCTAAATTAATATAGTCTGTCTCTTGTCGTGTTTTTGGCAGAGAAAGAGAGAGACTGAACTGAAATTTAATCTTAGACAGGACATTGGAATCGAGAGTTGGAGCCCATAGTATTTTTTTTTCATTACTTTGACTATCATTCCCTAACTGACATAAGTTTGAGAAAATTGCTTTCCTGAAACGATAAATGTTGCCATTTGAAAGCAATTCGAGTTATTCAGTAGGCCTGTGGTTTAATTAATATTACTCTATATCATCTTAAATTAAACCTTCCTACCTTGGACGAGAGCTTATTTCATCCATTTTTCTAGCCATTAGAAAGAGATAGGTACAGTCAGTATATTTTGTCTTTTACCTCAGTTATTAGGAGATTATTAATAACATAACATATTAACTAACTTAGTTTATTAACTACACAAATATTTCTTTTTCACTTTACAGAAATGTGAATGAATGAATGATAGTTTTCATCGACTCACTCAGTTTGAATGAAAAGTTATTACAAATAACTATGTTATTTTAATTTCTGAATTTTTTTGCAATCCCCAGTATTTAAATTGTGACGGTAATAAACTGCTAAAATAAAGCTACATTTATTTAAATTAGTTTAATGAAGTCATAACATAAGTTGTGAAATCATTACTGTTGCCACCTAAACAAAATGTAATTTGACTTACTCAATTTGATATTTTGAGCTTTATATCAAAGGAGTATAGGCGAAAACCACTTGCTGGTGAAGAAAAGGCATTTTCACTATGTAAGTGAAAATATTAGTTCTTTCGAATTTAGGTATATATTTGAATTTCTCATGAAAATTCAGACATCAGATATTTTTCTATTTAGTTCCATAAACCATGATTTTACTTTTCCGGCAATAATGCAACATCTTAAATATAAAAGAATTCTGTTTGAGGAACGAGAGAATATAATGTATAAATATATCTCATATGTGTACATTATGATGTATAATATGTATAACCTATGTATATTACTTATTTGACGGTTTTCATAGATTCGACATGATTATATTAATTTATATTATACAAATATAAGTATTTATACTAACCGCTACATTATACCTAAGTTCTATACATTAATATGATGATATATTATTATAAATATACAGTGAGTTCGCTAATTATTCATATGTCATTTAAGTTTATGTAATAGAATATTTTATGGAAATGTGGAGTTTATATAACTAACTATCTCGGTTCTAATATAAATTTTGACTTTCGCACGTTAGGTATATAAATATAACATATTAATATGCATTAACGCCTAATAGGGATGTTGTTTTGATGTATTTTTCCTAAAGAGTAGTTCAACCAATGACTTTAAAAGAAATTTATACATATAGTATCTGTCAACTTTATATTATTATTATTGTAAACTGTGCTAAGTCTACATATATCTATATTGACAAATAGGTACTCAAAAACGGAGTATTTCTCATATTGTATGATTTATTAGTTGAACTACCCTTTGAAAGGTGCGTTTTCAACAACTTCTAAACGCTAACACACTACGGACAATCAGATTAACATATTAGTATATAATTTGGTCTTCTAACTTACACAGCTAGTTTTGATAACACAATATTTACATTTACACTATAGAGTAAGCATTCTCAGTCGTGAGAAAAATAATAACTATATTTGAGAAAAACATCAGTATAACTACAAAGGATTTTAAGGTAGAACGAGAGAGAAATATATTTCATAAGGCGTTAGTATAATATATAATACTTTTACTAGAAGGCTAATAATCAGAGGTCGGGATTAGGTAGAGTTATTTATGTACTTGCATAGAAATGTTGATATTAATGTGGAACTTCCCGGGATTTCTAATGGACAATCCAGTGTCCCGTATAAAGTAGAGGAGTCCAGAGTCGAGTAAACAAGCCAGGGTCAAACAGGATTCACCACACAAAACACAATAGGAAATAAGTGAGCGCATTCGACGAACCGAGGTAAGCGAATGAGCTGTGTGAATGAGTAAACCGATCTATTGCTAATAGATAGTTTAAATGCGGTAGAAAGAGACAAAAACTAGTACATTCCGTTAAGCGGGGAGTGCTCCGTATTTCCGCTATTGTATTATTTTGTTCTCACAATCTTTGTTGTAAAATAATCTCGGGATTTAAGGCATATCCACTTTATTCTTTCGCTGTATGAAATCAGGGTAAGTACATGAATAACTCTACCTAATTCCGACCGCTGCTAATAATGGTAATATTCTGATCATATCGACAAAATTATTTTTATTTGTCGATTCGAATATCACTTCCAAAGTGAATGATATTTGCAGTCATTGAAAATTACTTCAAAATATTGTATATAGGGCGTCCCTCGTTCTACCCAATACCCAATATGGATTAAAATATTATTTATTAAACGCACGAAAAACAACGATAATATTGCCAAATATTGCATTTTTCTTAAAATTTCTACAAATAATACACTTCAAGACCTATTATCTGAGTTGAAAGCCCACTTGCGCAAGTCTGGATTAGCTAATCCGGAAGGTCCACTTGCGTCAGCCCGGATAAGTTAATCCGGACTAGCGCAAAGCTTTTGATCTGAGTTGGACTTGTAAAAATAGGTCACAAGTCCGGATTAGTAAATCCGAACTTGCGCAAGTGTGCCTTAACCATCCACACTAAGTTTGACGGTACAAAACTTTTTTTGCACACCCTCAGTTAAGCATATCGGATTACACATCGCTGCACATTTACTGCATCTCGTCAGTAGAATCAGTTCATCTTCAAGATCACTGCATCTTTACCCAGATCACTGCATGATTATCCAGATCACTGCAACTTTACCCAGATTACTGCATCTTTACCCGAATCATTGCATCTTCATCCAGATCATTGCAACTCCGTTAAGATATCTGAACCTCCAGAAAATCACTACATCTCGGGAAAGATCACTGTCCCTCGGCAATGATCACTGAACCTCTACCAGGATCACTGCACATCCACCGAGATCACTGTTCCTCTACCAAGATCACTGAACCCCCACTAAGACCACAGCGTCTAAACATCAATACACTAGTTTCCGTCACGATCGTTGTCTGTCTGTCGTCGAGCGGCCACTATGGTGAGGTCTGGTCGCGTGCGCATGAGCGCGGAGGGGGAGGCGGGGGCGAGGGACTCGAGCGACGCCACGCGGATGGTGGGCCACTTGCCTGCTGGAACGAAAGGTCATTTACATTATAAATATTTTGTAATTTAAGCAATTCTTTGCAAACACCCTAAATTTTCTGATGTATTACAGACCTATTATGTATTACTGATGTATTATATACTGACCTCTATAATACAAGTACGCTGGACTGCATACTGTCAACCTAAAAATGAAGCCATTTGATTATCGCCATTTTGACCCTGACTGCTGGAGTCAGTGGTGACCGTCCACGGAACTAATGAGAGTTGACATAAACATATGCAAGTTACTCTACTCTAGTTCCCTAGACATTCGGTAAGGGGCGCTTTGAGTCGGCACAAAAATTGTCTGTCATTTCTAAGAGAATGTTTAGTCCAGTGTACTTTTATTATAGAGGTCAGCGTTTTAAACTCTCACGATCGAATTGCTATTATAAAAATGGTGTTTTTCTAAGCGCACTTCTCTGACGGAGCTTCTCATACCTTTCAAGGCATCATTGGTATTATTCGTTACCTATTTTACTAACATTATTATTAATGGTGGGTACTCACCGCCGGCGGTGGTGGGCGTGGCGCCGGAGGCTAGCACCTTGGCCTCCGACGTGGTGATGACGCTGGCGGGGATCGGGTCTTCGTCTATCAGGCTGCCTACCATCACTTTCTTCTGCTGAATATAAAAAAATAAAAATAAAATTATGCAAAACGCAACGCAGAAGTATCTTTATAGAGTCGCTAAAAATGTGGTAAAATCCTCATATAAAGAATGTCGTATGATATTTCCTTTTAAAGAAAGGGAATACCTTAAATATCAAAGGACCTTCTTTTTATATTATACATATTATGATATAAAAAAATACTATTCAGAATATTTAGTGTATCCTATGCTAATTAAATGACGAATTTACATAAATATTGATTTATAAATTTATTTTTTAACTAATTATTTTTATAATGTAAGCATTTTATTTATACGAAATTAAACTAAATAAGAGTTTTTTACAAGTTCATATTAATAATTAATTGTTTCATCTTAAAACCATATTATTTTCCTTGTTTAAGTAAAATCATATTTCAATTGACAAATTTTAATCTAAACTATGAATAAACATTATCTGTAATCTAGATTTCAGATTAATAGCTGTTTGTTTCCCTAATGAAGATTAATAAAAAGATTATAAGTAGTGAAGGAAATGCTGAAATATTTAGCATAGCTGACTAGCCATATTTTAGAACTACAAGTTTAAACATTTTCAGCCTTATTACAAAAAGTAATACCAGGTTTAAACCAGGACTAAATATTAGCTGACAAAATAGAAATGAATGACACATTCGTGACATTACCTAATAGCGAGAAACGCTTTTTTGATTGGTCCAATTATATTCATATTAATATTATAGATGCGAAAGTTTGTCTGTCTGTCTGTTACCTCTTGACGCTTAAACCACTAAACCGATTGAGATGAAACTTGGTATGAAGACAGTTTGAGACCCTGGAAAGGACATAGGCTACATTTTTTCGCGATATAAAAACATTAAGGGGGTGAAATGGGGGATGAAGATTTAAAATCTAATATTTTGTAATTGTTTAGTATCTAATATTTGGTACTAGTTTAAACCTGGTACTAAGTTTTTTCTAATAAGGGGGTTTCAAAATAAAATCTAATCGCTTAGTTCAGCGCGAATAAACAGTGGCAGACTTCCCTGCGACTTTTACACCCGTACCACCGGACAAGGCAGACTTCCCTTCGACTTTACTTCACCTAGGACAATACAAGAAAGGCGGGTACATAAACCGTAGCTAATTAAATTGCTTCACAATGTGACACAATAAATAATACTCTTTTATTTATAAGTTGTGTCCTAAATCTTATTTTATGGGAACTGTGGTCAGCCGGCTTAGCGACGATTTAGCAGGTGGTAAGGGCTGTATGTCCAGCATGGCAGTTAGTATAGTATTTTTAAAAAGTTTCATAATAAAAAAACAAGAAATAACTATCAATAAATACACCGCTATTTTACCTTATCTACAGAGCCGGTAGTCGGCAACGCAGGCGCCATCTTGCGGAAGGGGTCGGCCACGCTCAGCAGAGCGCTGTCTAGTGATCCAGGCTTCACCGGAAACGACTGGATGACGACACATACTGAATTAGTCCAGAGCCTTTTATACATTGCTAAAGAGATCACGGTTGTCTCAAAAAAACCGGACTCCCACATGTCCGGTCGTCGAACTCACGTACTGATAGTTTCGTACAAAATTATGCATTGTTTAATGGATAGTTCATCTCAAAGGGAATGTCTTATTCAAAACAAGATTTTTGAAATATAAACTACAAAGACGCAATCTGGGCCCGGCTTTGGTCAATATCCTTTGCGTTCGGGAAACTAACCAATCCAATAAGGTAAAGTGTTTTTTATTCGTCAATATTTGTAATCAAAATAAAGGACTTGTCCATTAATGGTTTTTTATTCGTCAATATTTCTAACCAGAATAAACTAAATATTATATGAAAGAGTTCACAAAAACTAACCTTTCTGCATAATTAATATATTTTTTAAGGCCTCCGATTTAAAGAAAAATTTAAATTAATTTTTCTCTTTGTCTGTATATAAATTGCACCTTCGCCTATATCAATTAACGCATGAAAAAAAAATTGTCAGCAAAATTGACATTCCATTGACAGTAGTACCTATTATATAATCTGTAGTAGTACCCAGTAGTATTTATCCACCAGTGGAAAGGCAATGGTACATAGCCATACAGCCAGGAATTACAACTAAGTGATCAATGGGTGATGCCTGTTACAAAACATATTTTTTCTCAAAAATGGAGGCGTTTAAAATTCTGATTTCTATGGTTACGTGTTTCATATTTTTGTAGCTTAAAGATAAGTATGGGTTATTGGTGGTTAGTGCTATCTTGGAATAAAAAACCAGCCTTCATACAAAAGAGGACAAGTCCTTTAATATATATGGAAGATGTAGTATTTGTTGTTATAGCGGCCACAGAAATACATCATCTGGGAAAATTTCAACTGTTTACCTATCACGGTTCGTAAGACAGCTTGGCCACAGTCAGACAGACAGTGGAGGCATAGTACCCTTAGCCCGTTTGTACCCTTTGGGTTCGAAACCTGAGAAGGTCATGGTTACTTTTCGTTTCCGAGTTGATGTATGTGTGTATTTGATTTGATACGAGTGTGTGTGCATGAGGTGATATGTATTGTAACAACCCTAAAGTAAGTTTTTCTGAATATTAGATATTATTGCACTTGAAAAAATGACCACCAGAGGCGGGAATCGAACCCGCGTTTCTCGCATACCGGGCGATTGCCTAACCTCTCGGCCACCCTGGCGTTGCTTTTTAACGCTGTAATGCCGCGTTGCTTTCATCAATGTTATTAGGATTACACCCTCAACACTCGAAAGAAACACTATAATAAGATGATGAGCTTGCAAATATGATAAATTATTGAAAAATGATAAGCATTCACTTTGCAATGTAAATATTAGCTATACTTGAAAAAATGACCACCAGAGGCGGGAATCGAACCCGCGTCTCTCGCGTACCATCGTGAGTTATATTATTTTAGTTTTCTTGTCAAAGCGTACCTTATCAGACGGCGCGAGCTTCCTGGTCGGTCTAGCGGGCGCGGCGCCGGCGGCGTACGTGCGCATCTTGAGCGACGGGTCGACCTCTATGGGTATCGGGTCGAACTCTGCAGACAATTTACCACTTTAAGTGTATGCTTGTAGGATTTATTGTTGATAGAGAAAAAGATGGGCGTTTAAAGAGATAGAGATCGGGTCGAACTCTGCAGACAATTTAAAACTTTAAGTGTATGCTTGTAGGGTTTAATGTCGATTGAGAAAAATATGGGCGTTCAAAAAAGATCAAATCAAAAAGATTGGATTGAGAATCAGGCTGATTACGTAACTTAAAAAGTTTGAAATGTACCATTTGACAGTCTCTGTTAGGCTTGCCATTCACGGTCGGTTAAAATTATGACCCCACTGGCTTAAAACCAATCGAAACTAATATTATGAAGAGAAAAGATTTGATTGTTTGTGTGTATTGAGCAGGCTCCGAAACTACTGAACCGATTCAAATGAAATTTGGTACAGAAATGGTTTGAGACCCTGGAAAGGACATATAGAATAAAGGCTATTTTTGTCGCGATATAAAATCATCAAGGGGGTGAAATGGGGAATGAAAGTTTGTATGGAAAATCCGACTTTAGGCGCGGGCGAAGTCGCGGGCAACTGCTAATCTTAAATAAAACTATCATTCGAACATCTGTCATACAAGAATCATATTGCTTGTTTGTCAGCAAGGGTAAGAAAATGCATGTATGTAATGAAAGCCCTCCGGCACTCTGCTCCAAAGGACATCATTTTACTAGTATATAAAGCCTTGTGCCAGTCAATAATGATTTACTGCATAACAGTGTGGGGGTGCGGCTAAGTCAACACTGATTGAACTCGAAAGAGCCCAACGTGCAGTACTAAGAGTAATGCTACACAAACCCTTCAGATTCTGTACGGATCAACTTTACCAGGAGAGTCGGGTCCTGCGGATTCGGCAATTGTTTATTCTGCGCGCCACCATAGCTGTGCACAGAGTCACTTTAAAACACGAAGACTACGATCGACTGATTAGGCAAAGAGTGTACAGAGTCCCGACACCCACCATCCGTACGACATTTGCTAGTCGTCATCCCCACTTTCTACTGCCTTACGTATACAACATAGTTTGCCGGAAAGTGAAAATCAAAAATCTCGCAACACACAATGCCAAACACATGACCGAATCCTGGCTTTATGAGTTTGATTACATTCAGACAGAAAGCCTCCTAGAAGTGATATCATAGGCCTTTATGAACACTTACACACACCATCCATATACTCACCCACCCACATGCATGCACACAAACACACATACACACAAACACACATACACACAAACACACATACACACACACACACACACACAAATCCACACACACACACACACACTTATACTCAAACAGACACACGCACAGAGACACACACACACAATTTGTTACCTATTACTTTTTTTTCCAACAACCGTAACTTATAAATTTGTCTACTTATCTTACGGCCAAAATAACGATTATGTCACCTACTATTTAAATAAGTTGAAATGTTATAACATTGGTGTCAGACATCAATCATTTTAGTTTATTTCATTGTATTTAATTAATGCGTCCTAAAGCCGAGTGTCTAAATACTCTAATAGTTAAGTGCAACCTAGTCTCTGCGAGACAAGCATAGCTTAGTGCAGTGACTGCAAGATTTTGATGTATATTTGTTTCTTACGTTTACGCGAATTGTTGAACTCATTAAAACACAACTTTACGGATTACTTCGCGATTTATTTTCATTTTATTTTAAACCTGACGTTTCGAACACTTTACAGCGATCGTGGTCACAGGGAGACTAAGGTATTATTTGTCATTACAAAGTTTTGAAAAATTTTAACTACCGTCACTCAATAATATTAATTTACGTTCCTATTTACGCAGAAAGAGCTAACCGTGTCTTGAGATCTTGCAGTGCTAGGTGTTGCTTTGGTTTTTGCTAGAATAGGATCCCATGCCGGTGGAACTTTCCAACCATCTTCTCTATTGAAATTTGGATGTTTTCTAATTTCAATGGCTTCACGTAGCATTCGAGGAATAAAACGCCGTTCTTTTGCAAGTATTTTAGGTTGGTCAAAACGAATGAAGTGGTTGGGTTTGTCTAAGGCATGTTCACACACTGCAGATTTCATGTTCCGTCTATGTTTTACGTCAGCTATGTGTTCTTTTATCCGCACGCCTATACTTCGCTTTGTTTGTCCGATGTAGGAGAGGCCACAGTCACACTCCAGCTTGTACACCCCTGCATCTTGAAGAGGTATGTTGCACTTGACAGGTGGTAGGAATTGGCTAATCTTCTTTTGCGGCTTGAAGTAAGTTTTGATTGAAGCACGCTTCAAGATATTCCCAATCTTGTCAGTGACTCCCTTCATGTATGGTAGTACTGCAGGTTGGCGTTCAACTGTCGTAGGCTTGGCACGGGGTCTGCAACGACGTGGTACTGGAAGCTGGTTGTCCCGCAGTACCTTCCTTACATGCTGAAGCTCAGCAGCCAGGTGTCGGTCGTCACAGATGCCCCTCGCTCTCTGAAACAAAGTTTTGCCCACGGTAGCTAACTGTGAAGGATGATGGTGAGACGCACCATTGAGATATTTATCGGTATGGGTGGCTTTTCTAAAGACTGTATGGCTAAGGGTATGATCCGAATTCCTAGTTAGTAAAATATCTAAGAAAGCTAGTTTACTGTCTGCCTCAATTTCCATAGTAAATTTTATTTTTGGATGTATTGAATTAAGATGATTAAGAAAAGTAGAAACACTATTGGTGGGTAAAATTGTGAAAGTGTCATCTACATACCGCTTATAAAACCTTGGTGAAATAGGTGATGTGCTCAGAGCTCGATCCTCAAAATCCTCCATGAATATATCAGCAACAACTGGGGATACCGGAGAGCCCATTGCTACACCATCGGTTTGCAGATAGAACTCATTATCCCACAGTAAATAGCCAGATGTAAGGCAATGTTCCAATAGTTCCGCATATTCTATTGGCATGTCGAGTTGAACCAGCTTCCTTTTAGTAATTTCAATGCAGTCCTGTACTGGTAAGCTTGTGAATAGGGACTGTACATCAAAACTAACCATAGTTTCATCATCTGCTAATTGTAAGTTCTTAATTTCGCTGATGAAATGGTAGGAATCCTTCACATACGCCGTTGTTTCTCCCCTTAGCTTTGATAATGTTTTAGCTAAATGCTAAGCCAATCTGTAGGTTGGGGTATCAATTTGACTCACAATGGGACGTAGCGGGATATTAGTCTTATGAATTTTTGGCAACCCATACAATTTCGGTGGTTTTGCACACGTAGGTACTAACTGTTGAACATCTAGACTTAAACTGTCACTGTGTTTTCGTACTAAGTCGCTGGTTTTCTTCAGGATTTTGTTTGTTTGATCTACTTTCACGCGTTTGTAGGTAGATTCGTCCGACAGCAACTGCGACATTTTAAGTTTATAGTCCGATGTATCCATTACGACCGTAGCGTTACCTTTATCTGCGCGCACGATTGTTAGATCTGGTCTAGATTTTAGGTTTACCAGACCAGACCAGATCTAACAATCGTGCGCGCAGATAAAGGTAACGCTACGGTCGTAATGGATACATCGGACTATAAACTTAAAATGTCGCAGTTGCTGTCGGACGAATCTACCTACAAACGCGTGAAAGTAGATCAAACAAACAAAATCCTGAAGAAAACCAGCGACTTAAACAAAACTTTGTTTCAGAGAGCGAGGGGCATCTGTGACGACCGACACCTGGCTGCTGAGCTTCAGCATGTAAGGAAGGTACTACGGGACAACCAGCTTCCAGTACCACGTCGTTGCAGACCCCGTGCCAAGCCTACGACAGTTGAACGCCAACCTGCAGTACTACCATACATGAAGGGAGTCACTGACAAGATTGGGAATATCTTGAAGCGTGCTTCAATCAAAACTTACTTCAAGCCGCAAAAGAAGATTAACCAATTCCTACCACCTGTCAAGTGCAACATACCTCTTCAAGATGCAGGGGTGTACAAGCTGGAGTGTGACTGTGGCCTCTCCTACATCGGACAAACAAAGCGAAGTATAGGCGTGCGGATAAAAGAACACATAGCTGACGTAAAACATAGACGGAACATGAAATCTGCAGTGTGTGAACATGCCTTAGACAAACCCAACCACTTCATTCGTTTTGACCAACCTAAAATACTTGCAAAAGAACGGCGTTTTATTCCTCGAATGCTACGTGAAGCCATTGAAATTAGAAAACATCCAAATTTCAATAGAGAAGATGGTTGGAAAGTTCCACCGGCATGGGATCCTATTCTAGCAAAAACCAAAGCAACACCTAGCACTGCAAGATCTCAAGACACGGTTAGCTCTTTCTGCGTAAATAGGAACGTAAATTAATATTATTGAGTGACGGTAGTTAAAATTTTTCAAAACTTTGTAATGACAAATAATACCTTAGTCTCCCTGTGACCACGATCGCTGTAAAGTGTTCGAAACGTCAGGTTTAAAATAAAATGAAAATAAATCGCGAAGTAATCCGTAAAGTTGTGTTTTAATTTTGATGTATTTTGACATTGTGTTTTATATTACCAAGACCCATTTATAGACCCAAGGGCGCCTCCTCAATTTTAAGTTTTTTTAGACAAGGGTAGAAAGGGCAGGAAGGTCCTAAAACAAGTGAAACAAGGGCCATTTTGGAATGATTTTGCACCCACGGTCAAATTTTTTACTTATGTTAGTCTAGCAACATAACATTTATTGAATTAACGTCATTTAAAGTTACATAATCTGAGGTAGGGCTACACAGTAGGTAACTATTATTTAGTCACAATTTTAAATTTTTTAAATTTTGACGACCAGAGGATGCGGGTTCGAATCCCGCAAGAAGCAAATGTTCGTGTGATAAGCACGAGCATTTGTACCTAAGTCATGGATGTATATAAAGGTATATAAATATGTCTATCCGTTATCCTAGTCGCCATAGCACAAGCTCACGCTTAGTTTGGGGCTAGGTAGTTGGTGTGTTTGTTGAAACAATTTATATATATATCATTATTAATCTTAGATTATTTAGGGGGACAGCACGTCAAAGTTAACAATGTGGCATATTATGCAGTTGCAGAGGTGATTTTGCAACAACAACTTAGGCTGGTGCTATCACCAGTGGTCCACCCCGGGCACAGACTAGTACTCCGTACAGAAGTATGACTGCAATGAAATTCAAAGAAATATCTACTTAATATTGTCAACGATATGGTGTAATTCAGTTCGCCTCAGACCACAGACCACACAACCTAAAGACCACGCATTGCGGGGGACTTACATTCGCCTAGGTTATGCAGTATCACTGCATAACAGCCGGCCCCGCCCCCTTTCGTTTCTCATTCCGCTACCGAGACTCAAAGTAACAACATTGACCTTGCTCCCGAAAAAAAATAAAAATAAGCGGTAATAATGCCGTATTGTTCAGTGAAATGGTGTGGAAAGTGTAGTACAACATCTAGTCTCACGAAAGATGGCATTACATTTCAACGGTAAGTAATTATTCCTATCAAATTAATTGAAATACTCCAATATCAAAAATGAAATAAAATGTTTTATTTCAAAGAGCACGCGTTGATGTCTTTTTTTTGCTATCCCTTTCTTGCAAGTTTAGTTCAAATGATGTTGTCTCAATTTGTCAATTAGCTAGGAGTAAAATAGTGTCGAGACACATACTAGTAAACTTAAAATTCAAAATATCGACAAATCCTAAACAAAACAAGTGATAAGTGGGTATCTAAATTTCAGTTATTTCATATATATTTTAATAAAGTGACTTTACATAAGAGCACTTACGATGAATTGAAATAAGTGTAAAGTGCTTCAACAAACAAACTTTAACTAATAAAACAAACAACCTAACTAAACTTTTTAAAATAAATATATCAAACTCACATTGCGTACGATTGCCATTTTTTTTCACACTTAGTTTTCGTACACTTAACAAAATGATGTTGAGTGAGATACTGAGATGAGCACTCGCCCGGATAGCGTAGGGACGTGGGTTCGAGTCCCATCGGATGACTAAGTCGATTAATTTTTGTAAGCGAAATTTGATTTAATTTCGTCTAAAATTTAATTAAGATTATTTTACGTTGTGAAGCCCCACCACCTTTGTCGTGGGCGGGCGGGCAGTCCGCCATGTAGGCGGCGTGGTTGTTGACGCTGACGCCCAGCTATAGTTTAAGACCCTGGCAAGGACGTATGCTACTTATTGTCTCGATAGAAAACCTATACGGCGGAGAAATGGGGGATGAATAGGTAGGTACGAGTAACTCTATTGCAAACCATAAATGTGACAACAATACAATTTACGCAAAAAGATGTACAAATTAGCCGGTCTTATCGCTAAGAGCGATCTCTTCCACACATAGGTATAGGTAATTCTTAATCACAGAAAGGGAAAAAATTGAAGTATCTTTGAGAAATTCGACGTTTGCGCAGGGGATGTGTTGGGGAACCGCTAGTTTATTTAATTGACTAGGTGGAGTGATTCTTCTATCCTGCTCAGTAGTCTGTGGTAAGAGTAGTATGTCCTACCTTTGTCGTGCGCGGGCGGGCAGTCGGCCATGTATGCAGCTAAGTTGTTGACGCTGACGCCAAGCGCCAGCGACGCCGCCTCCACCGAGATGTCGCCGCGCTGCAGCCGCTCCAGCACCTCTGAGGGACCCTTCGCTTGCCAGAAGTCGCGGGCCGTTCTGAGGAGCAATATTAAATAACTATTGAATTGAATTTATTTATTAATTGAACTCAATGTTGTCAGTAATATGGTAATAGGTACTTAAAATTAAGTTAGCCAAGATACTTAATATTAAAAACAAAACAACTAAGGCTGAGAAATAAAGGCTACAGTTTAAATTGGCCAATCCTGTACCAGACCCCCCGAAATGGCACAAGAACGGCTTACATATCGGCAGTTCAGTCTAACAGCGAACGTATTCAGGATGCTGTTGCCGCTAGCCCACACCCTGCGCACCAAAGACGCGCACCGTTTCCGCATCATTGCATAGAAGCAATAGGAATCCACGCCTGCCTGGGATATATGGGAAATCCCTGATGTACTATAGAAGCGAGGCAGCCGCAGCAGCAACCTGAAGGCGTTGATTTGCTGGACACGGAGAGCGTTGTAAGCTTTTTGAATATACTCAGTCCCAAGGCTGCATGTCTAGACAGATGTAGAGGAAGCCCAAAACAACGTTATCTTTACCTGCAGTATACAATGTGCAAAACTTCGAGCCAGCATATTCGCTCTTACTGACAACGCCCTCCGTTCCCTCTCAATATCTTCATCGTCCTTCAGATCGGGAGTTAACACATGACCTAAATATTTTTACAATTATTATGTGCTATTTTAGCACGCATCCAGCGCGATCTTGTGACCTTTATAAACCGTCTGTTAATCTTGCCTGTGGACTACTAGACGCGGGCCGCTTGTAGTAGCTCACTTTGTAAATCTATGAGAGAGGACTATATTCAGAAATGGACGTCTAGCAACTGATGCAAGATAATGGTGTTGACGGATTAATAACGATAGCACAGAATAAGTACTCCGTACAGAAGTTTGACTTTGTAATGAAATTCTAAGAAATATCTACTCAATGTCGTCAACGATATGGTGTAATTTAGTTCGCCTCAGAGTCAAGTCAAGTCAATTATAGTCTCATAATGTGGGGTAACTCAACTGACATTACGAAAGTATTTTTAATACAAAAAAAGTGCGTCAGGGCAATTTGTGCTGTAGGGCCAATGGAATCATGTCGGCCTTTATTTAAAAAGTTAAATCTTATTACGTTGATTGCGTTTTACATTTTGGCGTTTTACATAAGTAAGAATACGTATTTAATTTAATATAAATTTTGTGACATGTTTAAATAATATGACTAATTGCTTGTAAAATATGAATAATTTAATAATTCAAGTTTGCATGCCGCCTGTGGCACAACATGAGGTCAAACATGAAATTTTGTTACCCATATTTACCATGTTTTACGCAAATAAATTCTATTCTATGCTATTCTATTCAGTGCCGTACTATCGCGCGACGCGATAAGGCTGACTGCTACAAGAAGCTACCAATACCGCCATCTAGCGCACCTTTCTAGCACTTTATTTATGTTTATCCAGCCAGCAACGTAGTGACACGTGCCGCCAGTAAACGTACGCGGGCAGTTAGACAGGCCTAGCGACAGTTATTTCTACTAACGCACTTAATACGCAAACTATCGCAATTCGAAAGCAAGAAAGGCGAAAGAAATAGTAGATTGTTATACAAGGGACGAAAGTGACTATTCCACTCGAGAAGTTTTTGGCGCTCGAATAAAGTAAGAGCGCCAATAGCTCGAGATCTCTGTAGTTGAGGCAAAAGCTAAAATATCGATAGTCTACCGATAGTAATGATAGACTATCGATACTATCGGTAGTGTCAAAGTTCAATATTAAAATCTCTATCGATAGCTCTGACTATTGCAATAACTATCGATACTCTCCATAGTGGCCTTTTATTCAATGGTAGGGGTGTAAAGTAGGAGGGAAAAGCTATTTTCCACCCAGCTATCTACACATGAAAGTTCAACTTTTCGAACAGGTGAGATGAAAAGACATTTTCACACTACCTACTCGGCAATGTTCAATTACACATCAAGTAAACCTGACTCAAAGTGAATCATTGCATCCTAGGCACGTAATGTTGTATAAAATTTCATTACGCACTAGGGAGGCAGAGTGGTTGAATTTCGAATAAGAGTTCGTAGGCATGATCACACTAGCCCGTCCCGCACCAATGACAACATATTTGAAATTTGAACCTGGCAGCCAAGAATTTTAGCACGAATGGAATGAAAACAAAGCGCGCGCTTCTAAAAAAGAAATAAACAAAGAAAAAGAACCTATGTATTTTAAGAAATTACAAACAATGTTTTCGTAAAACTGTCGAGTGACGAAGTTTATAACACCGGAGTCCATTAGATGTAAAGCTGCTGGTATTGTTAATAATAATAATTTACTGCCAGAAAAGTCAAAGGATATATACTTATAGATAAAATAAGGTATTTGTAGTACATTTTTTATTGCCTCGTAGGAAGTGTGATAAGCAGAGTATTCTCCTCGGGGATAAAGATGTCTTCGTCTTGGGCATACTTAAATCCCTCGCTCCACTCAGGATTCTACTTTTGACGCCCGTGACGTAAGACATCACTTTACCCGCTTGGTGAATAATCTACTATTATTCGGCATTTACACACAGAAGGTTTACTAACAAAAATTACAGGACTCAGGACAGGCTCAGCATTATTCATGGCATCCGAGCAAATAGGCCGTCGGATAAAAATTGCCTGCATCCTACGGTAGAAATTATAGTCCGTCAAGTTCGTGCGCAACCCTCCTACGCGGGTACACGGGCAAGACGTGTGAAGGGTGAAAAAGCGCCAATCGCACACGACTGTCATAGGAAATCCCCTTTTCCACCGACATCTAGCAATTGACATGTTATGTCAACGCACAGCCAAATTTTGCACTATGCCAGGCCTGTGTAACTCCCCGCGTAGGTAGCTAAAACGTACCTACGCGCGGCGACCCCTTGGAAGGTGCTAAATCAAGTTGGGTGTCGCGCGAGCAACGAAACGCCCGCGCGTTTTATTCACCGGCGGCGCACGGCACTGTGTGTTTACGTTGCAGGCTGGACGAGCATAAATAAAGTGCTAGAAAAGTGCGCTAGATGGCGTAAGTAGCTTCTTGTAGCAGTCAACCCTATCGCGTCGCATGATAGTACGTCACTGAATAGGTTTAGTGTATTATGTTTCATATATCAGAGTTATAAGAATGAAATTATCTTGCAATAGATTTCTGTAGGTGTCTAAACGAGCATGTTCTTGACTCTGAGGCGAACTAAATTACACCATATCGTTGACGACATTGAGTAGATATTTCTTTGAACTTCATAGCAAAGTCATAGTTCTGTACGGAGTACTAGTACTTATTCTGTGACTATGCTTCGTTTTTATAGTAAGAAAGGATTTATGAAAAAGAAGTAACCCCTCTTCTTTTGTTTGTATGAAACTAAATCTATAAAAAATTGAAAGTAGCTATCTGGTTAAGCTCTGGTTTCCTAGAATAGCCGTGCCGCCATATAGCGGTGAATGACGTCACTAGAACTCTGACTATGTAAACTAAATGGCACGGTTTTCTAGAGAGCAGCAGTGAGAGAGCGGTATTTGACATCGTAACGTCAAAAAGCGGTGCCGCCATTTGCATGTCGGCCGTCATGATGGCGTCGGATAGTTCGTGAACGTTTTTCTCGATAGCCATTTTTATAAAAGGGTGGGCCACGGAAGCTTACAAATTTAAAAACGCTATAGCGTTGAAACGGGGAATGGGAGCGGAGCGCGGGAGGTGGAGATCTGTAGCTCGGTTCTCGGAAATTTAGTCGCGATGGAGCACTTTACGGGTGAACAGCGTGCGTTCTGTGTAAAAAAATATTACAAAAATGCCGATTCGTGCGTTATTGTTCGACGTTTATTTCGCTCTCACTATAGATTGCACGACTTAAATCAGTGTCCGAGTGAAAGTTTGATTAGGGAGTGGGTTAGAAAGTTCGAGGCTACCGGTTCGACCCTCAATCAGAAACCTAAGGGACCCCAAAGGACAAAACGGTCAGAGGAAGCCATAAACGAAGTCGGAGCTTCCGTACTACGCAATCCTGGGCAATCGACTCGCAAGCGATCAGCTGAGCTTTCTGTATCAAGAACGACTTTGCGTCGAATTTTGAAGAATGATTTACAATTGCACCCCTATAAACTTCAACTAGTGCAAGATTTGAAGCCAAATGATCACAATTTACGACGTGATTTCGTTGAAACAATGTTAGAGCGGTTTCGGAGCTTCAACAATATTCTTTTTTCAGACGAAGTCCATTTTCATTTAAATGGACATGTAAATAAACAAAACAGTCGTTATTGGGCCTCAGACAATCCACGTTTTAAACACCAAAAGCCTTTGCATTCGCCGAGAGTGACAATTTGGGCGGCTATTTCATCACACGGAATCATCGGACCCTTCTTCTTTGAAGACCAGCGAGGGAATTCTGTGACAGTAAATACTGAGCGATACATAGCCATGTTACGCAATTTCTTTTTCCCGCAGCTGTCAGAATTTCACGGGTACAATAGTGCAACATGGTTTCAACAAGATGGCGCCACATGCCATACATCAAACGAGAGTTAGGCCGTCGTAAAGGAGATGTTTGCTGGAAAACTCATTTCGCGCCGAGGTGACATTCCATGGCCACCTAGGAGTCCGGATTTAACCCCACCAGACTTTTTTCCTGTGGGGATACATGAAAAGTAGAGTCTACAGCAATAATCCGACCACAATTTCCCAGTTGAAGGCCAACATCCGCGGAGAAATGGCCGCTATTCCGCGCGCCATGTGCGAACGAGTTTTCGGCAATTTGAAGTCAAGATTCGAAGAGTGTTTGCAGCGCGACGGTGCACATCTAGATGATGTTATTTTTAAAATGTGAATTTCCCAAATGTTAACTTTAATTTAAAAATAAATTTATTTAAGTATTACTTTTGGTTCTTTTTTTAAAAAAATTTCAAAATCGCAAAACTCCGTGGCCCACCCTGTATTTGACCGGACGATGAACAAAATGAGTTCCAACTCCAACTGGAGCAGCTAGGACGACGCAATTTTAATAGATTTCGTACGTAACCATAAAGCTATTAGAATATAAAAAGTAAAGAAGTCCGAAATATTACGACCGCTGTATGACGGCACTGCCAAATAAGAATAACTTGTTTTGTTCCCCCCAAAAGGGGGGGGGGGGGTTAGTTTGTATGGGAAAATGTAGAATGGTTTGATTGCCAACGTTGGTGGATCAAAAAGGAAGAAAAGTATATTTGAACTATGTTTTTTTAAAGTACGCAAACTCACCGGTACGGCCGGTTGATGCACCCGTACACGTCTCGGTACCGCCCGTACAGCGTGCCGTAGCTCACGCCCAGTATCTCCGCAGCCTGCTTCATTTCCAACTCTTTCATACGAACTGCTTCCATCACCTGATAGAAATAAATTTAAAACGTACAAATAACACGAATTTAAAACTGTTTACACCCAGTGCCCACAGAAAACCAGTGTCGTGATAAGCTTTCCATCTACTGTCAGGATTCAAACTGAGCGGGGACCTTTTTGGCACACCAGGGCCGTATTCAGCAAACTAACATAATATGTATGTCAGTGACATATGTCAAGCGACAATTCTGAAAATATTTTCTATATTAATTGTAAACATTTCTAGCATTTATGTGTCAATTGTCAGTATCATAATAGTAATGACAATGGTGCTGTAAAACAGAAATATTTTTACAACTCGACATATTTGTAGAATTCTTGACAAGATATCGGAGCTGTGTCTGTTTTGAGTGACAATTGTAGTGTTTTCAAAAGGTACGGCTGTGATAGGGATTTATTCGGGTTCTCTTATAGAAGAAATAAAAGAGAATGGATAAATATTTTAATTGAAATCAGTAACTTTGTATTTAATGAAAAATAAAGAATAAGTAAAACCATCGTAAAATATGTAATTAATTATATAACTTAAAAAATATTTGTGACAATTGTCGCGCCTGTCACGTTTGGTGAAATAGGGCCCTGATGTAATCATTATTATTATTTCTTTTTTTACCCTGTTTTCAAAATTTTTATGCCAAATAAATAACATCTTGTTGTTACCCTCTTGACATAGTGCTCCTCCCAAAACTGCGGCCTCCTCCCGTGTTGTAGGTAGTCGCTCAGCTTGACCACGTCTGTGAAGCGAGGGTCTGTGGGCCCCGACTTCGGCCCTACGGTCGCTGTGGGCAACAAACACAATTATTCCCGATCTTTTATATTACTGATTATATTTCACTGCTGTTCGTTCTAAAACACGGCGATTGGTGATCAAGTGATTTCCTTTGGCTGAGATGATCCTGACGACTTAAATATAAAAACTTGATATGTTTTGAAAAACAATTACTAATGCTCGGTTGTTTACAAAACGGGTGACTGTAATCTAGTATTTTCCTAAAATCTCGTTTAATTTTTGTTTAAATTTCAATACAAAATGATATGATGATACGTCATAACCCCCTACTGCACAAACATTTAAGGTGGCTCCCCTTCTGTCTACATGGTCTTGACTACCTCGTTGGTCTAGTGGTCAGCACGCTGGGTACTATCCACGAGGTCCCGGGTTCGAATCCCAGTTCGGGCCGAGAGTTTTTGGGTTTTTCTGTCTTGAAATTACTCAGACACAGCTCCGGAGTCAGGAAGTTGGTGGTGTTAACACCCCCCGTGCCTCGGAAAGCATGTTAAGCCGTTGGTCCTGCGCCTGATCTCTCTACGGTCATGTCGGACTTCTGTCTCACCGAATTATGAGAGTGAAGGAACATAGAGTACACCTGTGTATTGCGCACACACTTGTGCACTATAATAAGTCCCGCGCAGTTGGCTTATTTCTGTTGAGATAGGCCGCCGTAGTCGAAATTCGGCTAGGAGGGCATTACATGGTCTAAGGATACAGGCGTTTGGTGACGCCGTATATTGCATTTTTATGTCGTGAACACCACCGACTAATTAGGTACGTAGACCACCTAAGCAGGCGTGAGTGCTTTAAAATATCTCGATATTTTAAAGCACTCACGCCTGCTTGGCGGCAGGGTGTACGGCTCGTGTTTGTTGCGCTCGCAAAATATTGATCGCAATATCGCTCTTATGCCTTACGGCATAGGGTCTATACTCACGCCTGCTAGGCAGCAGTGTGTACGGCTCGGGCTAGTCACGCCGAGACCGTCAAGACCGATCATAATATCGCTCTAATTCCCTACGGCATAGAGTCTACACTCACGCCTGCTAGGCCGCAGTGTGAACGGCTCGGGCTTGTCACGTTCAGCTACGGAAGACGATGAAGCGGCGACTAATGCAATATCGCTTTAATGCCCTACAACATAGGGTCTATACTCACGTCTGCCAGACAGCAGTGTGTACGGCTCGGGCTTGTCACGTTCAGCTACGGAAGACGATGAAGTGGCGACTAATGCAATATCGCTTTAATGCCCTACAACATAGGGTCTTTACTCACGTCTGCCAGGCAGCAGTGTGTACGGCTCGGGCTTGTCACGTTCAGCTACGGAAGACGATGAAGTGGCGACTAATGCAATATAGCTTTAATGCCCTACAACATAGGGTCTTTACTCACGTCTGCCAGGCAGCAGTGTGTACGGCTCGGGCTTGTCTCGCTCGGCAACGGACGACGATGAAGCGGCGACCGACGACACCGATCGCGCTCCGCAAGCGCTGTCGTTCGATTCCTCGTCTGAAACAACGGGGAATATTAGTAAGAGAAATAGTAATAATGTTCTCTTAATCAAATTTCGACATTAGCCAACCACTAGACTTAGGAGGCAGTCGACTAGTTACTAGGCACCTCCGCCATTATCGCGATCTACCCGCAATCAGGCCTGTGTATCTCCCCGCGTAGGTAGCAAAAACGTACCTACGCGCGGCGACCCTTACTTAGGGGCTAAAACAAGTTGCGTGTCGCTACCGGCCAGCGACACGCTCGCGCGTTTTATTCACCGGCGGCCGCGCGACTACGTTGCTGGCTGGACGAGAATGAATAAAGTACTAGAAAGAGGCGCTAGATGGCGTTAGAAGCTTCTCGTAGCAGTCAACCCTATCGCGTCGCGTGATATTACGTCACTGAATAGGTTTAGTGTATTATGAATCATATTCCAGAGCAATAAGTATGAAATTATCTTGCAATGGATTTTTGTAGGTGTCTACACGGAAATGTGCTTGACTCTGAGGCGAACTAAATTACGCCATATTGTTGACGACATTGAGTAGACATTTCTTTGAATACAATTGCTAAGTCATACTTCTGTACGAAGTACTAATACTTATTCTGTGCCGCAGTTGCGTGCGTAGAAACAACTCGAAGTCCGCCGACGCCTCACATGTCCATTCTATCCGTTTTGATACCGAATAAATATAGTACACTTGCACAGAAGATTCTCTTCGCAAAATTATTTAAATAAATAGCGACCTTTACAAAATCACACTTTCATAGCAACACAATAAAGTACAAATTCAGATCACTACATGCTCTGCATTGCCTACGGATTTAGACATTTCTTATGTGCCTCTCTTTCTGTCGCGTAACCTTATCTCACTCGACCGCGTAGGGTCGTCCGACACCACGACCATGCTCGTGGTAGGTAGTTACAGCCATTTGACCGGTGTATGGCAGCCCTAACAACCAAAACGTCGACCTTGTAGTTTCATACCTAAATTGCGGAGTGAGCCTGCTTTGACAATTTGAAACTATCATATTGCACCTATTAAGTCAGAATATAGTCGTCTATTATCGCCAGAGGTCGGAATTAGGTAGAGTTATTTATATACTTGCATCGAAATGTTGATATTAATGTGGACCTTCCCGGGATTTCTAATGGACAATCCCGTGTGGCCTACAATATTACTATCAAACAGGATTCACCACACAAAACACAATAGGAAACAAGTGAGCGCATTCGACGAACCGAGGTAAGCAAATGAGCTGTGTGAATGAGTAAACCGATTTATTGCTAATAGAAAGTTTGGATGCGGTAAAAAGAGACAAAATCTAGTACATTCGGTTAAGCGGCGAGTGCTCCGCATTTCTTTCCGCTGTTGTATTATTTTGTTCTCACAAGCTATGTTGTGCGAACAACAACTGTGGCAACATCACGCGAATTGGAATTTTCAACTTCGGACATCCGATGTCATTGATGTATGTTTGGCAACGTCGCGCGTGCAGTAGTTTAAATTGTGTGAAAGTAAATAACTTTTTATTTATAAAATCACGGGATTTTTTCTGCTCTTTAAAATTAATCTCGGGATTTAAGGCATATCCACTTTATTCTTTCGCTGTATGAAATCAGTGTAAGTACATGAATAACTCTACCTAATCCCAACCTCTGATTATCGCCGTCCACCGCAGGCGCGTGCGCAGTCGCCTTTCCCTTGCAACGTTTTTGTCTATGAGCTGTCAAATTACACTTTAAAATTACTTCAGACTATAGTTACTAGACCCGTGGCGACGTACCAGCGCTGTTATCTCCGTCGACGCGCAGGCGCGTGCGCAGGAACGAGCCGATGTCTGCGGGCGCGTCCGCCCACTCGTCGTCCGACGCGTCGCGCGACCACTGCCCCCCCGCCCCCTCCCCCTCCCCCTCCCCCTCCGGCGACATGGCGCCACCCCACCCGACCATCACTCTCTCTGCTGTTATATCCTGAAAAAATTACGTCTTAAGTGATCGCTCTCGTCTTTATAAAAGGTAGCTTTGAAGAAGTGTATTAAATGTTAGATGTTATTGCACTTGAAAAAATTACCAACAGAAGCAGGAATCGAACCCGCGTACTTTGCATACCGGGCGATTGCCTAACCTCTCGGCCACCCTGGCGTTGGCAGAGCCTGTCGAAATTTTCGAGTGCTTCTTAACGCTGTAATGCTGCGTTGCTTTCATCAATGTTATTGGATTACACCCTCAACACTCGAAAGAAATACTATTGCAAGTATTTAACAATTGAAAGATGAAGCTTGCAAATACGATAAATTATTGTTCACATTTGGTGGTCATTTTTTCAAATCTCAAATTATTTTTTTAGAAAGCGGGCTCCTAATGCATTTTCTGGTTAATAAATGTACACGATGACCGGAACTGCCCGCCATAGTAAAACAGCGGATAAAGAAGGTCATTTGGTAGTTATTGGACCTTACTTTCCCTTGGCTTAAGTTTTATAGTCTGGAAGATGTGTCAATTATTACTTTAATATATTTTTTCTGAAAGGAAATTTTTAACATCTATGCAAAGACCTTGTACATGGTTTTACAAAATAGTATAAAACACATTTAATTGAACGATACAAGAAAAATCTTAGTGTGATTTACAATTTTTGTGTAATTTTAAAAACAAAATAAAAAACTTGCCAAAATAAGCCTGATTACTCGAACTGTCTTTTCTAGCTCCAAAATCAAGTAATAATTAAAATTAAACCTATTTTAGCCACCTAATTTGACAATAACGACACAGACAGTTTTGCCAGCTCTTGGGATATTTTTGTATTTCATCTGTCGGATTTCCTTTGGAAGAACCTCTGAGTGAAAGAACACTTACCAAGTTTCCGTGTTGCCAGTCTACTTCTCTGTCTCTCCCCGTATCACTAAAATGTAAAACAAAAAAACAATTATAAACATTTCATAGTACAACAATTATCCATTATTTTTGCAATAGATCACCACCCACCTCCACACATATGTATGCCCATGTGTCAAATATCTATAGCCAGTCGTATCCATCGTCAGTACTGTTTTTGGAACAGCCTGTGTATAAAATAACCGACTCTTGATCGAAAAATTTAAGTCAATCTCGGTTGTATGCTTATCGATAGTCAACTATCGCTAACTATCAATAGTCTATTGATAGATGACGTCATATCCATAGTATCGATAATATACATGGCAATATTATTGATAAACAACATCGATAGTTTAAATAAGTAATCTTAAAAACCGTTAAATTCGCACCCGGGCAGGATTTCAACCCACGACCTTTGGCTTACCAAAACAAAGCTCTTACCAACTGAGCTACCGTGCACTCCATCCACTCGTGCGAAATTCCTGGTCTCTATTAGAATTCGTATTGCGTGTCGTCAGCGCCATCTACGGTCTACCCGAGCTGTATTGCAACAGTGGACTAAGTTCATTACAGATTTATAAATCAATGATTACAGAAAAAAAACAACTTTGATAATGACGCTTCCGCTATTCAATAGCTTTAAGATATTGAGTGTTAAAAAATCTTAAAACATCGAAAGTATCGGAAGTAGTAGTTACATTTTGCGCCAATAGTATCGATGGTGTAAGTAACCTATCAATTGATTTTAAGGTCAACTTATCAATAGTTATGAAACTCTGGTATCCACTGAACCAGCCTGTGTAACTTCCCGCGTAGGTAGCAAAAACGTACCCACGCACGGCGACCCACCGTGGTGGGCTAATCAAGTTGGGTGTCGCGCGCGAGCAGTGACCCGCGGGCGCGTTTTATTCACCGGCGGCGCGCGGCACTACGTTGCTGGCTGGACGAGCATGAATAAAGTACTAGAAAGATGCGCTAGATGGCGGTAGTAGCTTCTTGTAGCAGTCAACCCAACCGCGCCGCGTGATAGCATGTCACTAAATAGGTTTAGTTTATGAATCATATTCCAAAGTTATAAGAATGAAATTATCTTGCAATGAATTTCTGTAGGTGTCTAAACCAAAATGTGCTTGCCTCTGAGTCGAACTAAATTCCACCATATCGTTGACGACATAGAGTAGATGTTTGAATTTCATTGCAAAGTCAAGCTTCTGTACGTAGTACTCACTGACTAGTACTTATTCTGTGACTAAACACACATTTTGGGCCTGGATTTATTTGTATCTTGGATTGAGGATAGTAAATAATTTCGGGTGTAAATGTGTAGGATAAGTATCATACTTACGGTAGTGAGTGTGAAACCGATTCGTCGTCCGTATGCTCCGTTCCGCTTTGAAACCTCTGCCTTTTCGGGCTCGGAGTTTCTCTGGAATTTATTGCCATGTTAGGGTCAATTCACTTCTGTGTTTACAAAACTGTGTCAAGGCATTCACACATCTTGAGAGCAGGGATGCCCACACACACAATCCACAAATCTGTGTCCAGGCATATATTTTAGAACCGGGATTCCCACACACATAAATCAGAAAACGGTGTCCAGACACTCAAATCTAGCTTTAGAGCAGGGATCCCTACACACACACAAATCAAAAAACTGTGTCCAGACATTCACACATCTTGATAGCAGGGATGCCCACACACACAATTCACAAATCTGTGTATAGGCATTCATTTTAGAACCGGGATTCCCACACACATAAGTCACAAAACGGTGTCCAGACACTCAAATCTAGCTTTAGAGCAGGGATCCCTACACACACACAATTCACAAAACTGTGTCCAGACATTCACATAGCTTTAGATCAGGGATTCCCACCCACACAATTCACAAAACTGTACCTAGACATTCACATCTAGCTTTAGAGCAGGGATCCCTACACACACACAATTCACAAAACTGTGTCCAGACATTGACATAGCTTTAGAGCAGGGATTCCCACCCACACAATTCACAAAACTGTATCTAGACATTCACATCCAGCTTTGGAGTAGGGATTCCCACACACACAATTCACAAAACTGTGTCCAGACATTCCCAAAGATGCCGATATCGACCGAATGGGGCGATGGACATAAACGAAAACTGAATTTGGCGGGTTTTATATATTTTTTAATATAAAATGTTTCAACAAATACACCAATGACCTAGCTTGTAAGCGTGAGCCTGTACTATGGCGACTAGGATAACAGATAGTCAAACTATATGTACATTTATAAACACACATGAGTTAAGAACACATGCTCGTGCTCATCACACAAATATTTGCCCCTTACGGGATTCGAACCCGCAACCTTTGGTTTTTTAGTCCGGAGCGCGAACCACTGCACCAAGACTGGTGGTCAGAAATAATGGACTGATTAGATTTTTAAAGTAATTTGGCTATTCCGAGTCCGAGGTATCAAGTATAATGTCCTCCTAGCCGAATTTCGACTACGGCGGCCTATCTCAACAGAGATTAGCCAACTGCGCGGGACATATTATAGTGCAGAAGTGTGTGCGCAATACACAGGTGCACTCTCTATTCCTTCATTCTCATTATTCGGTGAGACGGCAGTCCGACATGACCGAAGAGAGATCAGGCGCAGGACCAACTGCTTAACGTGCCTTCCAAAGCACGGAGATCCTTGTTCAACCTATTACAAAAGTAAACCCAAAAATGCGATCTTTTAGAAATTTTGTTTTGGAAAAAAAAAACTGTAAGACATGTCTCTAAAATTTTATAAATTATATGCCCTTAAATTATCGCTAGCCGAAACCCGGACACCCTGTTAATAGTTTTCTAAAATAACTTACGAATCTGAGTGCTCCCTTTTCGGCGGGATGGGTTTTTCTTTCGTTGGTAGTTTTATTAGGGGGGGTGGGCCACCTGGAAACAATGACAAAATGTTAAAACTTTTCGGAAGTAAGTAAGTAAAAACTATTACAAAAAACTACACTACTCGACGGGTAATATACACATCGGCAATCATCGCATTTCCGAATGAAACCGTATTGATAATTTATATGTCCACCATCAATTCTCCAATCCATCAGATTTATCGTCTAGCATAATTTGAATTTAGAACTAAACCACAGAATAAGTACTAGTGTTTCGTACAGAAGTATGACTTAGCAATTGTATTCAAAGAAATGTCTACTCAATGTCGTCAACAATATGGCGTAATTTAGTTCGCCTCAAAGTCAAGCACATTTTCGTGTAGACACCTACAAAAATTCATTGCAAGATAATTTCAAACTTATTGCTGTGGAATATGATTCATAATACACTACTAAACCTATTCAGTGACGTAATATCACGCGACGCGATAGGGTTGACTGCTACGAGAAGCTTCTAACGCCATCTAGCGCCTCTTTCTAGTACTTTATTCATTCTCGTCCAGCCAGCAATGTAGCCGCGCGGCCGCCGGTGAATAAAAAGCGCGAGCGTGTCGCTGGCCGGTAGCGACACGCAACTTGTTTTAGCCCCTAAGTAAGGGTCGCCGCGCGTAGGTACGTTTTTGCTACCTACGCGGGGAGATACACAGGCCTGACTAAACACATTTGGCCAAGCATCAACCTTCCCAAATCTATCAAAATATCTCAAATGACATGGAACTCTAAAATGATCGACATAAGGTTGAAATATTTGCGGAAATTTGACAGATCAGGGGCCCAATTCTCACACCTTCGATATTATATCACATACGATATTTATCGAAAAAACATGGCGGATATCACAAAGTTGAAATGATGCGTATTCTCAAAATATGAAAATATCGGATATTTACCACATTTTGTGATATCCGCCAAGTTTTTTCGACAAATACCGTATGTTAAATAATATCGAAGGCGCGGGAATTGGGCCCTAGGGTCTATACTTATTGTTGTTTTGAATAAAACAAATAATAATAAATAACGAACTGAAATTAGCCGATGACTCTTTCCAAAAGTCGATGTGCAAACTAAGGTATAGTCCGCAGCACGTCAAGTTACCCATTTTAACTAAAAACCGGGCGAGTGCGAGTCGAACTCGCGCAATGAGGGTTCCATTGTCCTCGATGCCACCGGCATTGTAAGCAATGGGTGAAGGGGGGGATCCCCCTTTGTATGGTTTTACCTGACTGGGACAGAAGGAGGGTAATGTTTTTGGAACGTATGTATGCCCATTTCTTGAGCACGTCCTATACGGCTGTACGGATGTTAAGAGAGCTGTCGTTGCATTTTTCAGAATTGTGGTAGTGACATAGGGTACATACATTTCGAATATGGCCTTCGGAAAAAAATGAGGGGGGGGGGGAATAAAAAGTTAAATAATAAACTATAAAATCTAGTGAAAAGACCATTTCAAAAACATATTTTTTTTAAAAATATTACTTGTTTGTCAATAAAATTGACGAGAACACACGGAAAATAATGCTTACCATTGACGGTGTACTTCTCTGGCCTGCCAATATCTTCCACCTCCGTCTTGATATCAACCTCGGAATGCAGCGGCGACTTCGCAGGCGAGTGCTTCGGCGACTTCGAAGGCGAATGCTTCGGCGACTTCGAAGGCGAATGCTTCGGCGACTTTGGTTTCGGGGACGGCTGCTTCTCTGTTTGCTTCGCTTCGCTTTTTGGTTGGGTTGGGACGGCTGTTACTACTCCTGGGGAGATAGAAAAAAATATATGTATATACTAGTTATTTGCACGTAATTCTTATTTTTTTTATAGGTGATGGGCTATCTCTTGATCTTTATCTTAGCCCGAGAACAAAGATAAGGTCTACGATAGCTTTATACAAACGGAGAGAGGAACTAAATATCAAACAAAAGCTATGTTATAAATTTTAGACATTATAGCTGCAAAAACAAACTACTAAAGCATGACTAAATAATACTTTAATGTAAACTTAATAATAACTAATATCCGGTGTGTAAATCCCTTTAAGTGGATACACAAAGTTAGGTCATAAAATCTGTCACACAATAAAAACTTTTGAATTTAGAATGCTGGCCACAAAAAAGTTTATTGAATTCGAATTTTGAATTTGTCATGAAAATAAAAATGTGTACTTTTTAGAATTTTCCTCATTTTCAAATATGGAGTGGACACTTAAAGAAGACTGTCGCAGTTATCGCGTTCCATCGTTGCTGTTACGCGCCAATTCAGATTTTCGACTTACTGAAAAATTTGAATATCCAAAAGATTCGTTTATCGTACCATAAAACGGTACTATGAAGACTCTCGTGTAGATGAGAGGTCAAGAAGTGGTCGCCCTCGCTCTGTTAGGACTCCAGCTGTGATAAAAGCTGTGAAGGCGCAAATTCAAAGAAATCCTATACGTAAGCAGAAACTGTTGGCCCTTCAGATGGGGTTAAGCAGGACCACGGTAAAAAGGGTGTTAAATGAAGACTTAGGGCTTAGGGCATATCGAAGAAAAACAGGACATCGTTTGGATGCTCGTTCAATGGACCTGAGACTGAAGAGATGCCGCGCTTTGTTGAAGCGGTACGCGGGAAAAAAGCATCAAGATTTTTTTTTTCGGATGAAAAAAATTTCACCGTGGAAGAGAGCTACAACAAACATAATGATACGTACACCTTGTACGCACACAGCAGTGAAGAAGCGAGCAACCGTATTCCGCGTGTCCAACGAGGTCATTTTCCATCCTCGCTCATGGTTTGGTTGGGAGTCTCTTATTGGGGCTTCACTGAGGTACATTTTTGTGAGAAAGGCGTAAAAACGAATGCAGTTGTGTATCAAAATACAGTCCTCAAGAACCTTGTGGAACCTGTTTCACATACCATGTTTAATAACAGGCACTGGGTATTCCAACATGATTCTGCGCCAGCTCATAGAGCGAAAAGCACACAAGACTGGCTGGCGGCGCGTGAAATCGACTCCATCCGGCACGAAGACTGGCCCTCCTCCAGTCCAGATTTGAGTCCGTTAGATTAAAAGATATGGCAACACTTGGAGGAAAAGGCCTGCTCAAAGCCTCATCCTGATTTGGAGTCACTCAAGGCATCCTTGATTAATGCAGCCGCCGATATTGACATGGACCTCGTTCGTGCTGCGATAGACGACTGGCCGCGCAGATTGCAGGCCTGTATTCAAAATCGCGGGAGTCATTTTGAATAAACTGTATTACCATATGAATCTATGTTTTATTAGGTTCATTTTGCTATATAAATGGTTACATAAATAATAAACATGTCTAAATTATTTCATATGTGACAGAACTTATGACCTGACTAGGGTATATGGGCTTTATTATTTTATTTGGGCCAAATGTTTGCCGCCTAGCTGAACTATCAATTTGGTCTATTTTGACAGCCTTTTTATTATAGCTCATTTCTCATGCGCAAATTGAATTCAGAAATCGCCAAATTGGAGTGTGTTTTGTTAACTCGTGTGGTTGAGGGTGCATCACATATATTCTTTCATGTAAAGAGCCTCAGGTAGTTTGGGTCAATTTATAAAACTATCTATTCTTTGCTCTAGGCTAAACATGTTGCTTAGTATACAAATACCACGATGCCGATTCCTTTCGATATTGACTGAGGTACATTCATGCGACAATGCGACTAGAAATGAAATATGATTAACTAGCAGTTCCCCGCGACATCGCTCGCGCCAAATGTCGGATTTTCCATACAAACTTTCTTCCCCCATTTCACCCCTCTGATGATTTTATATCGCGACAAAAAGTAGTCTATGCCCTTTGCAGCGTCATCAACTGCCTCCTTACCAAATTTCATTAGAGTCGGTCCAGCCGTTCTTGAGTTATGTTTTATAACTACCACAACTTTCTTTTATATACACACATTCTGCATTAAATACCAAACTTAAATTCAATAAGTAAGTACACACAATTACTAAATTAGTGGTTTACACATATGCCAACTTGGACACAGACACACACACACTCACACAAACACACTCACTCACATTCACACACACACACCCCACACACGCACACACACACAAACACACACTATCATACCTTTAACCTGTATTTTATTTTTTTGTATTCCCTACAACTGATAAGATTTCTTTTTATTACACATTTGTTCGTACTCGCTAAATAAGAATTAATAACTGTTTACGTCACCATATGATCGATGTCAATATACTTAGTGGTCCGAGGTGTTGGGAGCCTGATGACCTGTACTTTATACCTAGCATAGGCATCAGACTCACACAAATACTGACTAACCCAGCTAATTTTAGTAATACCATTGTATGTATGTTGTCAAATCTGTGTGAGTAAATAAAGTTATTATTTTTATATATATAGAAGATGATTCGTGTGGAATATGTACCTGTATCGCAATCAGGCGGCTCATCCTTGTTGTTCCACCGTATGTCCGTCAAGCCCTTGATGCGCAGCTCCTCCGCCGTCTTCAGGAGGCTGGCTAGCTGTGACTGCAACAAACGTATTCCGTTATTGTTCCTATACACGACTTAAAAAAATAGGAGTACAGGTCCCATTTATGATTTAAGTATTGAGTATTTTTAAAAATGCTTACGAGTATCTGTCTAACCGCATGGCCGGTGCCGCCTGGTACCACCCTCCCACCGGAGCCCGGCGTCAAGCAGCTTGCTGTGTTCCGACGGCGTGTGGGAGTGCCAGAACCTTATGGGTGAGCTCGCTCCATCATCTACTCATACAGCATGTCCGCCTTAGTGTAGAGTCAAGAGCAAAACCGATTTTAAATAAAAAACAGTAATGATAGTTCCCTTAAAGCTATTCAAAAAACAGTCGGGCGTCTGATAACTTCTGGAGACGGCTAGCTGGACACTGCGGCACCTAAAGCTGCAACCCAAAGCTGCAGTAATACGGGCTATTTTAGAACTGTACTCACGTGGTGCACCCTCATTTCTCCTGTGTACATGTAGTCTAGCAACGCGCGCAGGTGCTTAGGCTCGGCACCGTCGATCACCAGCTCCAGCTAGCCCGCCGCCTCGTGCGCGCCCAGCACTGACGGTATACATGACGGGGACCAGGTTCAGGCCAAAGGAGACAGGTGCCTTATGAAGGACTGTGACCAATAAGCGAAACGAAACAAAGTCGCGTTTGTCAACTTTCGGTCACTAATAAACGGCTGCCTAGTCTAGATATCAATAAAAGACCACAACTGACAGTATACCCGACGATGACCAGATTTAGGCCGCTTTCTGACTTGGCGGTGCGGTATCGGTATGCAGTAATTTATACTATACCGCGACTTTACTAATGTCTCTCAGATCTCCTCACTAGGCGGTATACTGTCGGTATGCTTTCGGTATAAAACAGTAGGTTGTTGGCACCAAAGTAATACACGTGGTTCTTTCCGCCACCATTTTGTTTACCAAATACACGCGGTGTGCGCACTGGCTGTCCGACCCGCGACGCGGTATGCCGCTCGCTTACCGCCCCGCTCTCGCGCAGCCCGCGCCAATCAGGAAGCGTGCATTCAAATATAGGCGCTCGGTAAGCTTTCGGTATCGATGCTGTATACCGAAACGAAATCGTACCGATACCGCACCGCCAAGTCAGGAAGCGGCCTTAGTGTGCCGGAGACGGTTGCCTAAGGACTGTCTCTATCGGAGACAAACAATTGACTATCGAATTAAAAATTATTGGTAGCCGAAAAACAACTGACTATCACAGATTGCAGATAGCTTTTGAAGACAGACAAGTGACTATCGGCGATCGCCACCTAACGTCGGCAGCCTAAACACAAATGACGGTCTGTGGCGAGTTTTGATTCTCCAAGATCAACAAATGACTAACGGCATTTGCTCTCAAACCATGCAAATGAAGTTATCGGCGATTGACAGTCGTTCACCTTAGTCAAAAGACAGTCAGGCGTATTATATCTTCTGGAGAGGACTTGCTGGACACTGCGGCACCTTACCCAGCTGTAATACAGGCTATTTTGGAACGAGATAGCTAAAAAACAAATGACGGTCTGTGCGGAGTTGTGATTCTCCAAGATTAACAAAAAGCCTATCGGCGATTACTCTCAAAACAGGCAAATGAAGCTATCGGCGCTTGCTGACCGGCTGACCGGTCTCCTGCATCTTATCGGCGAGCTATCACAAAGCACTAGTTGTTTGCTAAGCACGACATAATCAGAAATACATGTTATGGAACTCTTTAATTGGCTTAAGTGATAATGTGTAATTTATTTGTGTCATGAAAACTGTAAACAAGCTGTTGAGTTTCTGAATAAATAAATAAATAAATCAGAATTGACAAATGACAGTCGTTCAGCTCAGTCAAAAGACGTCTTAAATCTTCTGGAGGAAGCTAGCTGATACTGCGGCACCTTACGCAGCTGTAATACGGGCTATTTTAGAACTATACTCACGTGGTGCACGCTCATTTCTCCTGTGTACATGTAGTCCAGCAACGCGCGCAGGTGCTTAGGCTCGGCGCCGTCGATCACCAGCACCGGCTCGCCAGCCGCCTCGTGCGCGCCCAGCAATGTGCCGAGCAGTTCCGAGCATGCTGCCAGTACGACCCTGGAAGTGTAGACCGCTTATTAGTTGCTTACTACTATAATCGTTATCCTAGTTGTGCACTCGCACGCGAGGGCCCAGGGTTCACTTTGGCCCATGATCCAGAATATGTCAGATCTGGTAATCACATTGGAGCGACTACCATCACACCTCCGTGACCCTATTAATAGGGGAACCTGACCATTTTGGACCATGGTTACACATTCAGTCGCCTGAATGTGCTGGTTTCCTCACGATGTTTTGCTCACCGTAAGAGCATCGGTTTGTAAAACAACTTACTATAATAATAAAGATGATAAATTGTTCCAACAATCACACCAATTACCTAGCCTCAAAATGGGCGATGTGTCTGTCGTCAGCTCCCACAAATTCTCATTCAAAGAGAAATTCAAAGCATGCCATATTACGAAGAGATCTAGTTTCGATAAATGTCGCGCAGCCCGCAATTCGATTGCTCCAATTTGTGCTTCAAAATATGGCATGATAAGAAATGTAAGCATATAAGGAAGCTGTAGAAACACACAATACTAAGCTTAACACATACAAAATATCACAAGTGAGAAATCAAGTGGTTTTTTTTTTCAAAATCGATATTATTTTGATTCTGATATTATTCTTAAAATAATAAAAGAAAATGTTTTCATGAAAAAAATACACGTGATGGTTGGATATTGGTATTCGGTACAAAGTTGGTTAAAAAATTGCAAAAAATACATCAAATAATAAGTGCACGCAGTAGCCTAGGGCCAATTCTGGTGCTTAAATATACCTAAATACTAACGTCAACTTATTTCTAAAAGACAAACATCGAAATCTTAAAAATAAATGGCGTAGCAAGCACTTGCAAAAATTCGTCGACTGACGTCCTCCGTAGCTTAGTTGGTAGGAGCACTCGCCCGGATAGCGAAGGGACGTGGGTTCGAGTCCCACCGGATGACACAGTCGATTAATTTTTGTAAGTGAAATTTGATATAATTAATAGAATCAGGCGTTACTTTCGGAAATCCATTATCAGATGGGAAAAATAAAATACAATTATTTTGCTTTAAATTTCCGCTAAGAGACGCTAGCGCAGGCAACCAACACCAACTAACAACTGCATTAGCTGTTGTGCATGCGTATTGAGGGAGGGAGGGCGGTGCATTCTGCATTTGCCTAAACTGGTACTCAAAGCGGTTGCGGTTGGTGTGGTTTTGTTGCCTGCGCTAGCGTCTCTTAGCGGAAATTTAAAGCAAAATAATTGTATTTTATTTTTCCCATCAGTGAAATTTGATTTTATTTCTTAAAAATAAAGTTATTTAAAAATCAAATAACAAAGAAAAAGGGTACAACAAGCTCTTTTATTTAGTGTAAAGACTATGCAGTGCATTGGGTATAATATTTTATTATATAACTGCAAAACAATATATACAGTCTTGTTGAGCATAGAATTAAGAACGCTTATTAAGTATTATTTTCTTTAAGTATTGAAATTGAGAGTATTATTTTGTTGATGTAAAATATACTTACTTAATAAAAATTTTACTCGTTACTAAAAATGAATTTTTCACTGCTATAACACTTGTATACATATGATACAAATTTGGAATTTACGACTGATAGGTGACATGACGTAGTGGAGACACCATGTTTAAAATTACCCGTCTAATATGTATTTAAGAGATAAATCAATAGTATAATCATTATTAGTAAGGGGTTTAAATTATTACAAACTAGTGGTTCCCCGCGACTTCGCCCGCAAGAGTTGTATTTTCCATATAAACTTTCATCCCCCATTTCACCCCCTTAATATTTTTATAACGCGACAAAATGTAGCCTATGTCCTTTGCAGGGTCTCGAACTGTCTCCATACCAAATTTCATTTCAATCGGTTCAGAGGTTTAAGCGTCAAGAGGTAACAGACAGACAGACCGACAGACACACTTTCGCATTTATAATGTTAGGTGTGGATAGAACCTATGCGTTTTAATCATAGCAGGAGCCACAATTTTCACACCGAAATAATATCACCCGCCAAAAAAGAAAAGTTACACCAACTTATAATACCTATATTGCCCCACCATCGTTATGTACCATAGTGACCAATTGACAAAAGAACTTGCCAAAAATTTGCAGTAGGAGGCGAGCGGCATTCGCTATTGGTCAATCAAAAAGTGAATGTAAAAGTAACTTCGAGAGGCGTGTCTTTATCGGCCCGAAGAAACTTTTAACACCGGTCTCAAGTCTTATGATAATTTTAGAAAGAAGCTTTTATGCAAAATCAGGATATGTCTGCTCTTTCTAGTCTAAAGCACAGGTTCAGCCTAGTTTGGACTAAAAGAGAAAATCTGTCCTTTGTATTTATACTTAAGTTGTTTTTGCTGATTCTTTTTACCAAATGATGATGATGAACAAATAATTTATTATTATATAGGTAAGCTTCCCCCGCAGATTTCCAAAGGCTCAAAAAATAGGGAGAGAAAACAAGGATAATTTGTTGATAATATTGTTATACCTATATTCTATACAATGTACAATTGTCGCCATCGTTTTAGCTAAAAAAATCTAAGTAATTACCTATTACGTGCGTGGATATTATTATTATAATTGACGTTCAAAATGGGAATTTTATGTCCTCTAAATTCAATAAATGTTCTTAGACTTTGACACTTGACTCGATTCGCAACCGCCCGCGACATTCTCAAATGCGTATTTTAACTGCCGTATCTACTCAGAGACGGCAAATAAAAATAATCCTTCATTAAGTCTCATGCATTCTTCATAATCTCAATGAAATAGAATATTTCATTCACAAAAAAAGTGACAGAACGAGACATAATTATAGATTTACCTAATTTAATTGACGACGCTGAGTGCGGCAGTAAGCATATTATGTCTATTAGTATTAAGAAAGTAAGATTGCAATAAAACGTACCTGTGAGCCCTGAGGGATACCCCTCGTATGTGATGCGGCTCCACCGTGTCCTTGTTGGGCACTTGCGTGGCGAAGCTCGGCGAGCAGTACAGCGTTACGTCGCAGAACCGCTCTGGAAAATGCAGAATTATGTCAAAAAACGTTCGCATAATTAGGTCAAAAAAGTTCGCATAATATGTCAAAATAGTTCGCATAATTATGTCAATACCGTTCGCATAATTATGTGATCTTAAAAGTTATAAAGGTATAATAAATGCCAAGGGTACTCAAACCTAGTACCTAAGAGTCCGTTGTCGATTACCAGTTACCACCTGTTTCTAATGAAATATGCAATCTATCTAGTAAGTAAGTTTTTCTAACTTACTCAGAAGATGAGTACCGTGCATGATATATCCCCTCGACTATGGAATTGAAAAATAACGACTAACTAGTTATTATGTGTAAAATCCACTTATTTGAACAGTGGCCGGCCAGCACATCAGACTGGGTAGTCTTTTTGTTGCAAAATCAACTCTATTCTATTGCATAAGCCACATTGTTCCATACGTACTTTTTAATTTTCAAATATTATAAAATGAAATTGTATATTTCAGAAACACAATTTCCATAACATAAGTACACATAGACACACACATACAAATAGAAATATAAAAATAGAAACATTTATGATGACATGACTTCAAACTATTAATAGAATCTAAGATAAAATTTACATTTCTTTGTTACCTATTTACTTCGCAATCTTAAAGTCTCGTAATCTCTTAATAATTATAAAAAACAGTGTTGCATTACAACGATGTGTTTATCAAAAACAAAATAACAATTTTAAAGATGGCGTGACGTTTCCTGTTTATTTTGGAGCCAACACGTGTGTCGTGTGGCGGCTTGATAACTTCTGACAGTAAGGTTTGTCACTTGCCTTACATACACCCCTCCACCAATCCGCACTGAGCCCGCGTGGTGAAGTATGGCTCGTTCCTACTCATAGTTGAGGTGAGGCCTTTTCCCAGCAGTGGGATCTAATAGGCTGACTTATTACGTGTGTCTACATAATTATGTCTTTGGACACGAATCACTCAAAACGTCCGATTTCGAGTTGTCTGACTTATTTTTTTTTATATTTTTCTTAATATCGCACATATTTTATGTCCTTTACACACCCCCGTCCTGTGATTAAGTATTTCCTTTGCCCAAAGGCTGTCTGGAAGAGATCGCTCTTAGCGCCGAACCGCGACGCGATAGCGACCGCCTAATTTGTATATCTTTGTGTTAATTGTATTGCTGTTACTTTTATGGTGTGCAATAAAGAGTTATCTATCTATCTATCTTTCTCTAGCCTAGCCTTAATCGAACCGACTGCTGTCGTGGCGAAAAATCACTTTTTACTTTTATCATTGTAACACAATAGCTATTTTAAAAATAGAAAGCGACGTCATTGGATGACGTGACGATGACGATCCATACTAATATTATAAATGCGAAAGTGTGTCTGTCTGTCTGTCTGTTACCTCTTGACGCTTAAATCACTGAACCGATTGAGATGAAATTTGGTATGGAGACAGTTCGAGACCCTGGAAAGGACATAGGCTACATTTTGTAGCGATATAAAAACATTAAGGGGGTAAAATTGGGGATGAAAGTTTATATGGAAAATCCAAATCTTGCGATCGAAGTCGCGGGGAACCACTAGTGATTTATAAGAATCTCCAGTCAAACGCACGTTTAACCTGTCAAACCCCGTATGACCCGCGGGCGGGCCGATAACAATCAATTTTCTAATGTGTCTGGAAACATGATAGGTGAAGGTTTAAAAGAGGCTATTCCTGAATAGTCAGATCCATTTGTAAGATTTTTTACCAAAAATTGGAGGTCATCGGTCTAAAACTTCGTTGGACTTTTGAGAACTTAAATATTTTCTGCTAATTTAAAAATACACGGAACCTTACTAAACATGGTCGGCGTTGTTGATCGTTACACTAAATTATGCGAACTATAAATATTAATTTTAACATTTTATTACGCAACACGTGACGTTGACGAGTTAGTCACGTTTCCATATAAAAAATGGTCGTGATTGAGCATTAGAATATTTCTTCTTGTATCGGGCAGATATTTTCAAATTTTTGTAAATCTTAACTGTCACTATCAACGTGACCTTCTTTTGTGTCTGTAATTTTTTTATTATAAAATAAAAAAACCGGCCAAGTGCGAGTCGGACTCGCGCAGGGGTTTCGTGGGTACGACTATATCTATAACATCAGACACTTAGTATATTATAACATGTTTTTAGTTTTAAAAACGGCAAATAAATACGTTTTTTAAAAGAAAGCCCCTCTTAAATTGTTTATTTTTTCATTCAATTATTTATTTTTAAAGTGAATCTATCTATCTATAATTTAAGAGCTACGCTCTTGTCGGTGGAGTCTTCTCCATTCCTCTCTATTCAGTGTCATTTCCTTGACTTCCTGGTACGACACGACCCCTAACTTTTCCTTGATTTGGTCTATGTAGGACCTTCTTGGTCTTCCTCTTTTCCTTTTCCCTTCTAATTTTCCCTCTATAATCACTCTGATTAGTTCATCGTGTCGTACCAAGTGTCCCAGCATCTTTCCCCTCCTATTCTCGAAACTATTTAAAGTGAATTCAAAACAAAATATTCTGTAAATATTTCAAGCGTCTTATACCTGTGGCCGTTATTAGTATCAAACAGAAAACGGCAAAGTATATCATGTTTGTTGTATGGCAGCCGCATTTAATTAAATGCTCATTACATTCTGTAATCAGTATTTGTTGTTATAGCGGAAACAGAAATACATGATCTTTGAAAATTTCAAAAGTCTAGCTATCACGCACGTTTCGTGATATACAGCCTGGTGACAGACAGACGGACATAAATATATTATTGCACTTGAAAAAATGACCGCCAGAGGCGGGAAACAGACCCGCGTTCCTCGCATGCCGGGCGATTGCCTAACCTCTCGGCCACCCTGGCGTTGGCAGAGCCTGTCGAAATTTTCAAGTGCTTCTTAACGCTGTAATGCCGCGTTGCTTTCATCAATGTTATTGTGATTACACCTTCAACACTCGTAAGAAATACTATTGCAAGTATTTTACGATCGAAAGCTTGCAAATACGATAAATTATTGTTTTTAAGTGATAAGCATTCACTTTGCAATCTAAATATATTATTGCACTTGAAAAGACGGACAGTGGAGTCTTGGTAATAGGGCTCCGTCCTTACTTATCGGGTACGGAACCCTAAAAACGATGCACTGTAAGGCTATTGCTATTCCCGTAGCCATGGTATTAGGTATCATCAAACTGGAATGAAAGTTTCCAAACTACTACTTTCAAAAAAAATCTACACTTTTTACATAGCAATAAATTATGCTAACTATTGCCTATGGCTCAGGCATAACATAACTAAATGTAAAAGCTGGCCGAAAGCTAAAAATAAACAGACGACCTGCCATGGCTTCACACGGTTCCAATACTTTCAATTATGTACACCAGTTTACTCAGAACTTTAACGAATATTAACACCTACACTTTTCACAGGAACCACTCCATTTTATTTTGAATTTTAAACATTTTATCAAAGATAGTGCATTTAAAAATTGACGACCGTCTTGGTGTAGTCGTTCGCGCACCGGACTTCTCAACCAGGCGGTTGCGGGTTCGAATATCGCAAGGGGCAAATGTTTGTGTGATGAGCACGAGCATTTGTACCTAAGTCATGGATGTTTATATGTATTTAAGTATTTCTATCCGTTATCCTAGTCACCATAGCACAAGCTCACGCTTAGTTTGGGGCTAGGTAATTGGTGTTTGTTGAAAAAAAAAAGAGATAGATGAGTCATTAGCGGACGAAAATTGATTGCCTCAAATTGAGCGATTTGCTCCATTTTGCATTCAGATATGACATTTGACACGTAAAAGAAAGTCAGCTCGGAGCGTCATATTCTAAGCGCCGCGCAGTACGAGATGACAAGTCTACTTCTTTTTTAGATAAATACACTGTCAGTGCATTTTATAATATTAAGTAGTGATGAATGCAGTGAAGTTACAATAAAAATATCCTTTATTAAATAAATAGCCAAGTATTTTAGGATATGTCAAAGTACATAGGCCTAGAAAGTAACAAAAACAGGCGTAGGAATTATAAATGCTGTGATATGTTTGTTGGTTAGTCATTCTTTCACGCAGCAAAAATGCATTGTTCTCGTTGGAAGAAGATGCAAAATAGCTACTGCATTATCTATAGATAGTTGAAATTAAAGAGTTGTAGAATATCGACTTTCGTGTCGTATCAGGAGGAGAAGGGCAGAAAACAGAAGGAAATGGAAAATACTCCACCGACAAGAGCTTAGCTTTTAAATTTCATTTCTTGAAGTTCTTTACTCCGGCTACCGAACTAGGCACACAACTGCATCTATATTCACACACCGCACACACGAACAAATTATGCAAGGAATTCTATAGAAATCAAAACACTTATTTCATATAATAAAACCTTCTCATCAGTTGACATTTTTCATCTATCTAAAAAAGCTCTCAAAAAGCGTGCTTGAGCCATTGTCTGGTCTTCAAATTGACCTATAGTCTTGGTGTTTTTGATGCGCTGACTTAGTTTCTTCTTCTTATTTTATTTATTGTTTTAGTTAAGTAGTAAAAACTGTTTAGATAAGTTTATATTTCGCGCACACACGCACTTACAATTTTTTTTAACCTATGTGTCACTATTACAACTAATTTTATAAAATGTGAATTCATTTTTGGCTGTGAGTTTAGCAAGTTAGACTAGTTTAATATTAAGAAAGAGCTGTGAATTTTATTAATAAATAAAAAAAAAAAAATTTCATGATGACGAGAATATCGATATTGCCCTCGATAATATAATCATTCATCTAGAAACTGGACATAGTAAAAGTAGAAGTCATTATTTTCTGCATTTATTATTATTATTTGTATCTCTCCTGCGGGAAATCAAGACACGAGGCCGCTACTTTTGGAAGGCGTACATGGGATATGGATCCAAAACGAAGAGGCCCTTTTTGAGTTAGGATATGTACACCTAGTGGAAACTATTTCTGCCTGCACTATTAAGAAGATACAGCCAAAGACAGCACCCGCTAGGTGCAAGGACTATCTAGTTTATTATTATTATTATTTAGAACCCCAGGGAGCATTTATAACACGTCTTGACATAATCTTTAGAGGCCTATAGCCTACTACTACTGCTTTGAGGACAAATTGTGATCTATAGTTCAGGGAAGCGGCAGCTTTGGTATAGAGATAATTTGAGACCCTTGGAAGAACACTCCACTCATTCTCGCGATGCAAGAACATCAAGGGGTTGAAATGGGGGATGAACATTTATATGGGATTCGAAATCTGCGCGGGCGCAGGCGATAGAAGCCAGGGGAATTTCATAAGTGAAGCAACCTACAAATCTGTAGGGCCCTTAAAGTTAATACGGAACCCTTGGTGAGCGAGCTCGACTCGCACTTGATTGTTATTTTTATAAAAAAATATTTCCATAACCTACCACAGAAGTATTTACTTTTTAAGTTTACCATTTTTTATTACGGAAAAAAAGACACAGAAATTAAATTAAAACTAAGCTTAAATATGACAAATAATTAAAACCACAGAATGCATATTAGTACAAGTAAATAGGAGAAAAGCTCCTGTACCTACAACAATGTAAATAATATTAACTTAGATAAAAAAGCTACCTTCAAACATAAATGTCAAAGATTTAGCCATTGACTTTTATGTCTGAAGGCCAAACTGTAACGACGAAAATATTTTTGATTTTGCCACTTATAATTTGCACAAAAACATTTTTCGAAACAGTCGCGCTGGCTAAATATAGTTCTGACCTTCCTTTGAGGTCAGTGCCAATGAATGAGGTAAGTATTTTCGAAAAGAATCTATTTATAAATCTCGTTTTACTTACGTAGGTACATTTATCTATCACTACATAAAGTCGTGATTGGATTTAGTACAGAGAATATATTTTTTGCAATTTTGATTTAGTTTCATAGAGAATGTTGCTATATTGAGCAAAAGAATCGGCCCTTAAGAGATTTTTGGTGTTTTTCAAGCAACCCTGTATATTGATTTATTTGTTATTAGTGGTTCCCCGCGACTTCGCCCGCAAGAGTTGGATTTTTCATACACACTTTCATCCCCCATTTCACCCCCTTAATATTTTTATATCGCGACAAAATGTAGCCTATGTCCTTTCCAGGGTCTCGTCGAACTGTCTCAATACCAAATTTCATCTTAATCGGTTCAGTGGTTTAAGCGTCAAGAGGTAACAGACAGACAGACACACTTTCGCATTTATAATATTAGTATAGATCTATAGTCCGGCTGCTTATTTCAGACGTCGCCTGTGGGATACAGGGGTGCGGGGGTAGACGGGAACGGGGGTCCTGACTCCTGAGCAGTGATGTACAAGGCTCAAGGCGTCCGAGTCCTTTTGCCTAGAGCTCGGTATCGTTTACAGGGCTCGCCTCGTTTGTATGGCTCCCAACGACTCGGGAGTCTTTTTCAGAGCTCGAGCTTTTCTGAAGGCTCGAGCCCTTTTTGAAGGCTCGTGCTCTTTTTAAAGGCTCGATCTCTTTTGAAGGCTCAAGCTCTTTTAAAGGCTCGAGATCTTATGACGGCTTGAGTTCTTTTAAAGGCTCAGGGCCTTTTAAGCACTCGATCGATCTCGAAGCATTTTTAGCGCACTATTATCAACAAATGTATGAAATAAAAATTGTAACACATATCCCCAAAAGCACCGATGCTCATGGACACCGCACTGCGACCGCGCATTATTGCTTGCATCAACATAAACTTGAGCTTTTATTGAAGGCTTGCGTTTATTTTATGACTCGACCTTGTTTTGCGGCTCCTTTGAAGGCTCGAGTTCTTTTGAATGCTCGAGCTCTTTTGAATATTCGAACTCTTTTGAAGGCTTGAGCCATGGCTCAAAGAGTTCGCGGCTCGGCTAGGCTCGGAACTTCGAGCCTCCCGAGCTCACTGAGTCTTGTTATTCCGGCTCGAGGCTTCAAAAATAAACTGGACGCCTCGAGGCTTGTATATCACTACTCCTGAGTGGTACGAGTGGCGGGCGCTTCTGAATTGATTGGGTAACTTTAATTTTGAAATTCGCATTATTTTCAAAATTTAAATCGCCCAATCGAATCCCTGTTCTCGTTTCCCCCCCCACCCCTGTACCCCGCAGGCGGCGTCTGAAATAAGCGGTCAAACTATAATGTGCTATTGCAGTAGTTAACGCCTTGTAGGACATTTGAAAAACCAAGGGGCACCTATCCAAGCATTGTCATCTCCACTAAATCACTTCATTATCCGATTTGTAAAAAACCTAAATCGTAGACAATTTAGGAAGCATAACGGCCGGGAACTAAAATGTTAATTAAGGCAGTTGTCCCACTGTAAACGTAAACGAGTAACTATACATATAATTTCTAGCTAAAGAAACGGATAATAGATATATATTCTGTGTAAATAGAATAGATGGATATGTCACCGTAAGATTATAAACATCGTTCGATTACAATCTATCTCGTGAGATTGTAAACTGTCGTAAAATTGTGAACCGTAACATATGATTGCAATTTAACCATTATTTTTCGCTATATTGTAATCTATCGATGGGAAGCGGTCAAATTGTGAACCAGCGTAGAACGGAATGCATCTTAGGCGCTGATTTGTTGAACGTTATGTGCCCCCCGCTGCCCCGGCACTCGCCATATTAGTTTGTTATTTGGTTTGTTGTTGAATGTAAACTACTGTGTTTTCGTGATTATAAATTAATTTCGTGTTGAAAATAACTTATATCTATAGAATTAGTTATGTCAAATTATTGTGGACGTAAAAATTTATGTGATTAACCTAAAAAAAGCAGTTGGAATGATAAACCAACGAATTAGTACTAGTTTCCGAACATAACCTAAATTGCATAAATTTTTCGTGTTTTAATATTTGTTTAAGTATTTATTTCAATTCTAACTCTGCAGGGACAAGGAACGGCTGGTCGTGATTGGTCGCTCTTACAATAAGACCGACCAATCAGGAAGAGCTTTCGGACAGTTGACAATTTGACGCGGGACAGATTGTAATTTAACAGTTTCACTTCGATAGATTATAATATAGCGATAAATAATGCGTTAAATTGCAATCATATGTTACGGTTCAAAATTTTTGACAGTTTACAATCGCACGAGATAGATTGTAATCGAACGATGTTTATAATCTTACGGTGACAGATACACTACTAGTTTGTCGCTGAACGACATAGCTATCTAACACTCGCTCGGCGATGCTCGCTTGGCGATCAACTAGCAGTAAACTTGCTCATTTACAGCCCAGCGACAACTTGCTAACTAGTTTTCTAGTTTCTGGCTCTACTCGCTTCTCGCCTATCGTTGCCGGATGGACAACTGCCTTAATCGGATCAGATTTGTTGATCTTTCGATGTCGTAATTAGGTTTCTCACAAATTAGATATTGTTATAAAAACTTAAGATAAATAAAGAATTGAATACAAACCTTTTTCAAGCAGCTGTGCGAACATGCTCTGTACGTTCGAATGGTGGTGTTTCCACCTTAAACAATACTGTTGGGGCAGCATCTTCATCTGTCTGCTTGTCTGTTGGCGCGCGTGTCTGAATGATCGCTTAGCTCGCTTAGCTTACTCAGCTTAGCTCGCTCCGCTTTGTCTTATTCGCTCAGCTCGCGTGTTGTTGCCTCTCTTTCGTCGAGCCTCTTTTGTCTTTTAGATAAGGTACATTTTGCTTTGGAATGTCGTACGTCGGTGGTGGGTTCGTTCTTTTTACCTGTAACAAAGAAAAATATTTTAAGTTTTAATTTTAGAAAAGACTAATCCCAAATTACGCAACATACTAAAGCACAGCAACGATATCAATGCACAGCCCAAACTGCTAGGAATATGCTTGAAATATTGCACCATGTTTTTTTATAGCGTAGGTGAGCTAGGGATTTTTGGAAATTCACCCCTTAAGAGGGTAAAAAATTGCATGAAACTTCGTCAGTTTTGAAGCTAAATTGAGATTCAAAACATGACTGACTTATATCTAAAATGTATTTCTGTTGCAATTATTACAAAGGTCAAAATTGCATAGATCTCTGACCCGTATTTGATAGTATTTAAAACGTCCTAAGTGCATAATACAAAAAGACGATCGATCTTACAAGATTGACAGTTTTTAACAAATTATCAGCAGTGGGTGCATAGTGATTCAGTTGGTTCGATTGTACATAGGTCAATGGGTAGGTCTACTAGCTGAGTATGTCACTTTGAATATTTTTTTTTCAATCAATTTTATGTTGCTAAAGCTGGCCATTCGGGGCCAGTTAAACTAATAAGCTGGTGTGAGGTATGTCCAAGAAGTAATCAATATCGTTAAATAAATTTTAGGCCGTAGGCTTAAGTACTAATAAAGCAACTTAACGATATCATCTTTCCACAATTGTCCATATTTTACCGGTCCCAATACATTCCCGCCCTTTTTGCCCTTATAAAAAAACTAAAACTCCCCCTAGATTGCCCACGTTTTCGCAGCTCTAAATAAAAGCCAGTTTTATTAACATTGTTTTTAAGATAGTGAGTGGGGTCATCATTTTAACTGGCCAGCTTAAAAGACAAACTGAAGGCGTCAAATGGGACATTTTCAAGCGATTTTGGTTAAGAATTGGTAGCAACAGAGTTACGTAATCAGACCCCTGGTCTAGAGATACGGCGCGGTCGACCAAGAAAGTGGTCAAGTTTTGACAAAATATTATGTGTTAGTAAAATGGACTTATTACCTTCTTTACAATGAAAGAGATGCACCTGACGTATTATTAGTAGTAACTCTCAGAATTTTTTTTTCATGGGAAAATCAACCCTGTTGTTCTATGACGCATAAATTATTTTCAACCTTAGGGTGGTAGACCACTATCTTTGCCGACCGTACAACTGAGAGCATAATTTTAAAACAGCTGCAACCAGATAAAAATCCGGGCAGGTTCAAGTCGGATTCCCACAGAGAGGGTTCTGTGCAAGGATTTATTCCACCGTGTATTTGTATGTATGTATCTATATTTTTACAGTATTTTGTTATTTTTTCCTTTTAAAAGTGTATCAATACTGAATGTCCCGCCACTGATTATCTTTCTGCATTCTCACGCCGTTGACTGGTAGAGAATGCCTTAAGGCATTAAGTCAGCCAATTGTACTTTCTTTTTTGGTGCAATAAAGTTTAAATAAATAAATAAATGTAACCACAATTTTCGATTTTCTGACTTTTTATTTTACTTGTGCTGTAAGGCCTTCCTTCTTGCCTTTCATGATCGTAGGTCTGCGGTAGGAACTCTACCGGTGTTATTACAAAAAAAATAGACCAGGTTCAAAATAGGTCTATATTAGCCGACAACATAGGAATGAATGACACATTCGTGACATAACCTAATAGAGAAGCGCTTTTCTAATTAGCTAGCTAATAGCTTAGTCCTGGCTTAAACCCGGTACTAAGTTTTTAGAATAACGGGGTATAGGTTTTGATTCCCCTGAGAAATAATATAAAATACGGCTAAATGGTCCTAATTTTGGTTGCGTTAACTTAGGTAAAAGCTTGATTTATTATAATAATATAATTAATAGAAATTTAAAGCAAAATAATTGTATTTTATTTTTCCCATCTAAAAGCTTGATTTATTTACAACTTCAAGGGACCAGAGACACGATTCTCATGCAGTAGAAAAAAGTTCACATTCGTAAAAATGTATGCGTTTTTACGAGTGTGAACTTTTTTGCCACTGCATGAGAATCGTGTCCCAGGCTTATGTTATGTTAATTTCTTGAACCCCCACGCGTTCCTGAGAAAAAAGATCTTGACAGACAGACAGACAACAAAGGTTCCTTTTTTCTTTTGAGGTACGGAACCCTAAAAAATATCAAGCTATACTCCGCGGCATGTATACGGGTATTAGGGGCTATTTTCCAACGTAAACGGGTAGGCCGCTGTACCTCTTAGCCTGGAGTTCACCAGCACATGTTTAATTTTTAATCAGCCGATTTAGCATTATTTGACATATTTTGTATGGAGGAATTCTGTCAAATTAACCGTCGATCGATGTTTACCGGCTATTTTAAGGTTAGTGAACACGGGTCTTAATCAATGTTACCTAACCTATTTGTCGGAAGTTCGAATTTTTAATGCTAGTTTCAAGTTTAAAATTAACCGTATTAAATAAACGGTATATTTGGTCTCGGTCACAAAATAAGCCTGGTCATGGCGTTTTGTTTGCCGTCGTGTCCGCTCACCCGACTATCCATACTAATATTATATTGAAAAGTCTGACTGTCTGTCTGTTAAATCTTGACACTTAAACCATTGAACCGATTTAGATGAAATTTGGTGTAGAGATAGTTTGAGACTCTGGAAAGGACATAGGCTACTTATTGTCGCGATGTAAAAACATTAAGGGGGTAAAATGGGGGATGAAAGTTGAAAAAAACTTACTTTTCTGCGAGCGAAGTTGCGGGGAACCGCTTGTAGATATTATAAAAGAGAAATTAAATAAAATAATGAAAAAAAATATATTTCCTATTTTCCCAAAGACGCGATAGGACACGATATTTAGGCGATATTTAAGCATTATTTTCTAACACTTCTCAGGGGAATCGAAACATAACCTTCCCATAGACCTAGAATCATGAAATTCTGCAAAAAGCAAGGTCTTATAGCACAAATGCAAGAAAAAGCCCAAACCGCAGATCTGTCGTTGTTTTTGCAGCTACACAAGTGTGCACCTTCATTGCTGGAGCCCGACTCGCACTTGTCTTATTTTTTTTGTAAACACATCAAATTGCAACAACTAAATCAAAAAGTATTATGAGAACAGCACGTTACGTGTTATTTGGAGGTCGCTGACCCCACTTCCTAGACAGAATGTTGCATGTGCATAGCAGAGACTGATAAATATTGTTATTAATCGCTCCATCTCGCTCGCTCGACCTGAAAACTATTGCGTTTTTTTATAGTATTCTAAGCAGGTATTCGACCGTAGTCACACTGATCACACAAGATAGGTGCGAGGTGTAGAGTAGACACGGTCTTGCGTGGTTCATATACATATTCACTCTTGCCTTAAAGAGTCCTAGGTCGTAATCTTCAGGGAACATATTAGCAGGCAGCGAGTTCCAGTCCCTAGTCCCTCCACTTTTCTGATGCGAACGAAAAGTTCAGTTTTGTCTTATTTAATTTTACTAGCTATTTTAATGTTTTTTGCTACTTTGTACAGGCATTTCTTTATGTGACTTGTGGATTTTACGATGATTCATTACCAAAAGCGATGATACTTTATCCCAGTGGAGGCTGGAGTTGGTGCGAAGGCTATCTCGCATTTTTTCCGAGCAATGTTTTTTTTAAGAAAAAGAAGAAGGACGACGTTTGTTACGCAATGAACAGATTTATTTTGAAAAATATAATTTTCCAAATTTTTATTCTAAGTATTCATTTATTTTAAATTAAAAAATTCGACTTAAAAATTCGTTTTAGATCTGGTAAAAAATCGTTACCACAAAAAAATACCAATCACTTTGGTGAACTTTTCTACAAGGCGACGATGTTTTTGCAATAGTTACTTACTTATTTCAAGTGTCAAATTCATATTTTTCTAGGACACTGCACCGCTTTTCTGTAACGCCACGTCTGGGTTAATCTAGTAGAGTCAAAAGTAAACGCATTTCAAATAATAAAAATTGCCCTCTTTTAAGCTCCACAGCCGTGCTGCTCCTTCTGCAATTTCCAGCGAGTAAACAATACTCTTCGAACTATGACTGAAACGTTTCTATTTGCGCAAATAGCTACGTCACGAAAATAAAATTATTTACTCCAAAACCTTTACCCAGCACCACTGACAACAAAAAGAACTATTAATATCACAAAAACAGACACCAAAAATAAAATTACCAACAAAATATGAGGCTGGCGAGCACTATCATTTTTTACATTTGAGCAAATATTAACTATTACAAACAAAAAATTCCACTGCGCTTGTTCCAAACAAATACCTAGCCGTGTTGCAGTGCAATCCGACAATCAGACTTGTTTAGAAATGACCAGTTTCGTTTTTATCCGACTGCGACGTAGCATAAAAGGAGTGTTGTGTTTTTTAAACTGTACGTAAAATAAACTAATGTTCTGACATGCGAATTTGTCAGATAGAGCAATGGCTGGTTGTCATATTGTGGCCCGATTTTTCAACTTTCAGATTAAAAATAACTGGCTGACAAAGTATATATAGCCACTATTTTAAAATATCGTTCAATATCATATTGTAGTCCAAAAATCAAGTGATGATAGATCAGTCAAACAGAATTCCCATACAAAATATGTCAAATAATGCTAAACCGCCTGATTAAAAACTAAACATGTGTTTTTTGTGAGCGGAACTTAATTTAGTTTCGTAAACATGTGTTGGTGAACTCCATGCTAAGACATTTAAGAAGGCAGATACATTATAATAATACTTGTCGAACTACTACAGTTGAACACTGACAGCGGCCTATTATCTTGTTCCATAATTTTGTTTGTAAGCAATAGTACATAACTACAATTGATTTCAAATAAGACAATGCTCAACGTATTATTCATAAGTAGTAGCAGTACTAACTACTACACCAGCCGTTAAAGTTCATCTTTTGACCTTTAGTTTAACGTTTAACCTTCAAAGTCACAGTGAACAGGCTTCTTCTGAGTGAGCTCGCTCCACCACCGACTATGTCTACGCCACGTCTATGCTTAGTCTACTCAAGAGCAAACCCATCTTAAATAATAAAAGAAGTAGCTTAAGACCCGAGTTCACTAATTTTTAAACAGCCGATGAACCTCAATAGACGGTTATTTTGACAGAATTCCCATACAAAATATGTCAAATTAAACTAAACCAGCTGATTAAAAATTAAATATGTGTTGGTGAACTCGACGCTACGTACGATTTCTAAGAGTGCTTCTCGACTTCTATTCGGTGTCACTGAGAGAGACAGTTATATTTCTTTTTTTTTGGTAAATGTTAAAATTGTACTATTTGGGACATGAAGTTAGAATTGGGGACACCCCAAGCAGCAGAAATTGAAATTTTCTTTTGCAAATAACGCCTAAAACTTAAGGAGTCAAAGCAAGCCCTTGAAAATATCACGGAAAAGACCTCCATAATCCATGGGTAGGTAGTGTAGGTACTCGTTTTAACTATGACGATTGTGATAGACGGTATATTTACGAATATCACACGGGCTAGATCTATTTTGTACCCAAGGCAACCCTACCCTAGCCTAGGTGTTTCTCCATAAGTCCGATCTCTCTAAAATGTCTGCCACGCACTATTTTGAATACAGATAAGGGTACCTCTGGCGGGTTATCACGGTTTCCAAAATGTTACGTAAGCTGTATACTGATAACATATCGCTCGTTTTCAAAGTCCGGTCAAAATCTGTGACCGAACGATAATTTTGCGTGTCCTCTGTAAATAAATTGTAATATTTTTAAAGTATTTAAAAGAACAAAAAAAAATGAAAATGCTTTTTATAAAGTGAGGATTTTCTCCTACAGAATAGTTAAATAAATAAATAAACTAAATTGTTTCAACAAACACACCAATTACTTAGCCTCAAACTAATCGTGAGCTTGTGCTATGGTGACTAGGATAACGGATAGCCATACTTATATACATTTATAAACATCCATGACTTAGGTACAAATGCTCGTGCTCATCACACAAAAATTTGCCCCTTGCGGGATTCGAACCCGCAACCGCCTGGTATAGAAATTCGTGGCGCGAACCACAACAACAAGACGGTCAAGTTGAAAATCATTCACGCACGCGTCATAGCATAGAACAACAGGGTTGATTTTCCCATGCAAAAATACTCTGACAGCTACTAATACGTCATGTGCATCTCTTTTATTATTTTTAAAAAGGTAATAAGTTGCTATTTTAAACACATGAAATTTTGACAAAACTCGATGACCACTTTCTTGGCCGACAGTACGCAGGAGATATTATAGTGCACAAGTTTGTGTGCAATACACAGGTGCACTCTTCATGTCTTCGGTGCCGTGTATTCCTCCAAATTATAAATTCTACCTTGATGGGCCTCAAATCGATACTAAATCCGGTTCTAACCAGCAAAATACTAGACAATTACTTTTACTTTTGGTCAATGATCTAGTGCCTAGCGGTCTAGCCCAGGATATGTCTACATTCTTGAAGATACAGGATGCACATAAAGTTATATAGTACGTAAACATTTCACAACTATATCAATCTTTAACACATTGAGCGCCATGGTGGTCACCGGTGACCCCCAAACAATATAATTCTATTGTGTCTAGTTCGGTGGCAGTCAAAGGCTTAAAGGTAGATACAATTGTCTGGTAAATGAGGGCTTGACGTCAAGTAAGTGAGAGTCATTGACAGAGGAGGCAAGTTTTTTCCACAGCTCTAAGGGACCGCAAACTTAGGTATTTTTATATATACCTTACCTATATACCTCCACGCGTTTCAGAGAAAAGGTTCTTGTCAGACAGACGGACGGACGGACGGACGGACAACAAAGTCATTATTTATGGATTCCTTTTTTTCTTTCAAGGTACAGAACCCTAAAAACAACGGAGAAAATTACTGGAGAAAAAAACCCTTGACGTATACGAGTACTGTAGTTTTACTTTGTTTTCAGTCGCGTGATATAGGCCCCAAACAACGGAATCGGTGCCCAAGCCAATATTTAAAACGAAGGCGTTAACAGCGTTTGCGCAAATAGAAACCAGCTTGCGATAGATCTAAGACTTTTTGCTACAGTTCTCAGAGCGCATGCGCCAGTTTTCACATGAACGCGAAACCTTAACTGTTTCTCGCGTTAACGTAAACTCGTTTCGTCTTCTTATAATAGAGAAATGGCCAGGAGAAATTTTATAAAGAGTTACATAGAATGTACTGTTCAGGCTATGACATGTATCCCCTTACTAATAACGATTTTGACATGGCTATAACACTTAATATGTCATCATGTCACATAACTGGCATTAATTCCAAACTATCCGTCTCACATATCGTCGGTCGAATCACGAAAAGGCGATTCAACAAAATGGGGATTTTGAGTTTATTAAAAAAAGTACATTTTATAACGTCACCAAAGATCGTATCTGAATTCTTTGTCAGAGATCCAGTATTGACATTTGCAAAGAGCCCTAAATGCATTTTCCATACTTCAATTATTCATCACGAAAAGAATCAGATCAAGTTGCGACTTTTCGTGAAAACAAATTTTGGGCATCTAACGATTCAAAATTCAGATAAGTCTGTTTATATTAAAACTGTCAGAACTTACATTTTGTATTACGGTGAGTAAACTATATATAATTTTGTATTACGGTAACCAGTAACTGCCTATTCAATGTTTTCTTGAAAGTAATAAGATCATAGTGTTTAGGGAGTACTCGAGCCAGCAAAAAAATCCAATCTTTAGCCATACGCAAGAGCAATGTAAATTCTAAACGTTTGGTGTGAATTGGTGGTACAATGGAACAATATAAGGGGGGCAGCCCTTACTACGTCTTGTGTCCTGACAGTAAAAAGGGGCTGGTGGAATCAATTCGTGTAATTATTTCGCATCTTCCCTAAAATTTATATTCATATATATGACACCGTAAGATTATAAACATCGTTCGATTACAATTTATCTCGTGAGATTGTAAACTGTCGAAAAATTGTGAACCGTAGCATATGATTGCAATTTAACGCATTATTTTTCGCTTTATTGTAATCTTTCGATGGAAAGCGGTCAAATTGTGAACCGGCGTAGAACGGAATGCATCTCAGGCGCTGATTTGTTGAACGTTATGTGCCCCCCGCTGCCCCGGCACTCGCCATATTTGTTTGTTATTTGGTTTGTTGTTGAATGTAAACTACTGTGTTTTCGTGATTATAAATTAATTTTGTGTTGAAAATAACTTATATCTATAGAATTAGTTATGTAAAATTATTGTGGACGTAAAAATTTATGTGATTAACCAAAAAAAGCAGTTTGAATGATAAAACAACGAATTAGTGCTAGTTTCCAATATAACCTAAATTACATAAATTTTTCGTGTTTTAATATTTGTTTTAGTATTTATTTCATTTCTAACTCTGCGGGGACAAAGAACGGCTGGTCGTGATTGGTCGCTCTTACAATAAGACCGACCAAACAGGAAGAGCTTTCGACAAGTTGACAATTTGACGCGGGACAGATTGTAATTTAACAGTTTCACTTTGATAGATTACAATATAGCGATAAATAATGCGTTCAATTGCAATCATATGTTACGGTTCACAATTTTTCGACAGTTTACAATCTCACGAGATAGATTGTAATCGAACGATGGTTATAATCTTACGGTGACATATACAAGTGTTACAGCAGTGATAATTCATTATAGAATAAAGGGGGATGGTATTCTACGGGCTACAGTTCTATGGATGTATGTTTGACATCTTGAAGTTTTAGTGACAGTAATATAAATAATACTTAGTTCTTTTTTTACGAAAGCTGCTTCTTTAACATGCGATGTCATGAAATACATGGGTGCATGTGTATACATACACATAAATATACATAATTAATAGATGTATATTTAAAAAAATCTAATTAAAATAAATTTTAACACCTGATCACCCTGATTCACAAACACTCGAAAAGTTTCCGTCTCGAATCCTTTCGGAATTCGAATGTCAAACATTCTTTCCGAACGGAGTTTTCGAAAGCTAATGTCATTTGAGTCTATTGGAAACGTCAAAGTTTTCGATTCCGACTTTTGAGAATCGCATTATTTTGACGTCTTCGGAAACGTGACGGATTCGAAATTTGTCAATTCCGACGTTTGCGAATAAGGGAGCTTGACTTGACACAACCCGCGCGCGACCGCTATGCTACCATTCATATACATTTTTTATTAATTAAATAACTCAGTAAAATCATAACTGGACAAGTCTAAATTTATTTACTACTATTGTTTTGCATGGAGTAACAAAAACAATATTAGCAATGCAAAGGTGCATTTTGCATTAAACAAAAAACGAGTGCGCTCACTTGAGTAACTTCGCATTTTTGCATGAGTGCGTCCACTCGAAAGTATTTGCTGATCATTGGCTTGTGCCAGCCGCTATTTCGAAATTATTTCATTTCAAATATACTAATCAACACTGTCTAGGCCCTAGGGATATTTTGGATTTACTCAATTTACTAAAAAAATATTTAAATATACACATGAATGTTATTTTTTATAAATTTTTAGTAAATTAGTAAAGCCAAAATATCCCTAGATAGTGTTTTTTTTTGTACGTAATCATGTACACACATCATGTGTACGAGTACATGATTACGTACACCAAAAAACATAAAGGGTTCTTGTGTCCTTGTGTTACCACTAGGACTCAGGATGCTGGCAGCATTACCCCGCTGTATAGCGAAATTAATTAATTTCTAAAACTCCTATGGAGTATTTCCCACCCTTCTCTGGTTGGCTGGAAGTCAAGAATAGGGCATTCTTGACTTCCAGATTTGACACATTCTTTTCCTTTATTTGCTGTATGTAGCTTCTTGGTCTTTCTCGCTTTCTTCTTGTACATCAGGGTTTCTTAAAGTGGGGAGCCCTCATAATCATCATTATCCTAGCGTTATCCCGGTAGTGCACTCGCACGCGAGGGCCCAGGGACCTCTGACCATGATCCAGGATTTGGCAGACCAGGTTATTACAGTGGAGCGACTTCCATCTGACCTCTGTGACCCTGTTAAGGGGAACCGGACCAGTTTTGGATCATGGTTACACATTCAGTTGCCTGAACGTCTAGGTTTCCTCACGATGTTTTCCCTCACCGTAAGAGCATCGGTAGAAGTACTTGAAATATTATAGGGGTCCGAAATTAAGGTTAATTACCTCTTAACATTTTAATACGACTTCGCCCGCGCCAAAAATAGGATTTTCCATGCAAAATTTCATCCCCCATTTCACCCTGATGATTTTATATCGCGAAAGTATTCATGTCCTTTCCAGGGTATCAAACTAATGTCCTCATAGCCGACAGACATTAGCCAACTGCGCGGGACATATTATAGTGCACAAGTGTGCAATACACAGGTGCACTCTCTGTTCCTTCACTCTCATAATTCGGTGAGACGGCAGTCCGACATGACCGTAGAGAGATCAGGCGCAGGACCAATTGCTTAACGTGCTTTCCGAGGCACGGGGGTGTTAACACCCAACTTTCTGACTCCGGAGCTGTGTCTGAGTAATTTCAAGACAAAAAAACCCAAACACTCTCGGCCCAACTCGGGATTCGAACCCGGGACCTCGTGGATATTACACAGCGTGCTGACCACTAGACCAACGAGGCAGTCAAACTATCTCTGTACCAAATGTCATTTGAATAGGTCTAGTAGTTTGGGAGCCTATTCAATACAAACAATCAAATCTTTCCTCTTTATAATATTATAGATTAGTGTAGAATGTAGATAGAAAACTAGAATTTTACGGCTAAGCCACAATACTAGATTAATTCGTAAAAATAAGGAGGGTCCGTTGAATTGTTTAAATTGTTAAAGTGGTCCGTGCCTGCAAAGTTCCTTCTATACTAACTTTAATAAAATACTAATAATAAATAACCCCACGTACGTCTTCTAAAAGAACCAGCCCAATGATTTCCCACAGGAGAATTAATACAAATAATAATTAGACATGGAAGATTTCATGAATAGCAGATGAAAAATCATATGAAATGAATTTCATTTTTCACACCTGCTATTTTTTTTCATATAGACTGCTACAAATCGCACTCTGCGAAATCATAGATCATGCTCATTTCATTTCATTCATTGATGACTGCATGTAGCAGAGCGAGGCGCGAGCGAGCGAGTAGGAATGATTTGCCCTAGGTGCGTATTAGAAAAAGACAAACACACTAGTTATGCGATCATAGGTGACGATCGATACTGGGTGGGCATTTTAAGAACTTTAAACTTATGAACATAAAGTTCAGATTCATTTTCCATGATTTTTCATGATAACCTAAATATGACATTTCATATTAGTAGCAAATTAGCAACCGTTCACAATAATTCATATTTCATTATAAGTAGCAAATAGCAAAAAGTGTTACATTATGACACTGCGAAAAAAAAACATTGCCAATGAAATTTCACATGTGATTTCATATGAAAAAAAATCATCATTTCATGAAATGAAAATGAATTAAAAGTAGCAATCATTTCCATGCCTAATAATAATCCTCCACCAAGCTGAATTGCGTTTGGTGTCGGCGACCAATCACAACTGAGATTGATAGCCAAGTACGTAATATCAGGAGGTAAATAGGAGGGCGGAAAGTAGATAAAGATGGAAAAGACTCCTTAGAGACATAAATAGGATGATGATGACGTAGAAGATATCCAAGGAGATACTGGACTCGATTCAAATTAAATTCAGTCTCTCTCTTTTTATCTGCCAAACAAACCAAAAGAGACAGATTACAATAATTTAGACACGTCAATTTAATTTCTCATGTGCACTTACCTACACTTATTTACAAGTTTTTGCGTGTTTGCGTATAACTTTAGTCGTCTACGAATGACCTCCCTACTAAATTGTCTGGATTCTCTAATTTTCTTAGCAACTGACAGGTGTTTAGTTTGACGTCTCTTAATTATGACTAAATTGTGACTATTGTTATAAAATAAGATACAGTCGCTTATAGTGTGCAGGTTTCCTCACGAAGTTTTCTTTTACCGTTAGGCAGCGATATCTTTGAAAAAACAATTTCGGATCTAAATATCCCTATTAAATTATCTATGAATTCGTTAATCCTTAGGCATTGACAGCCTGAACGGCTCCTTAATTATTGTAGTGTCTCTCTTCGTTACTTCAGCAGAATAAGAAACGGGATTAACTTCAAATTATAGACCGACCTGCGGGGTACAGGGGTAAACGAGAACAGAGATTTGATTGGGTGATTTAAATTTTGAAAAGAAATTAACAATTCCATTTACTTAAGCAAATTACAGGCACACCGCCCACACCGCTCAGGCAGGACCCCCGTTCTTGTCTCCCCCGCATCTCTGTACCCAAAGGCGAGGTCTCAGATAAGCGGTCGGAAGGCTTGGCTTGGAGGGCTGTCGGGATGGCTCACTGTCAAAATTTATTCTAGATCCGGCAGCTCCTCCCTTCATTTTAGGACATAGATATAACAGTGCATTCAAACCAATTTTCATGAATAATAAATAAAGTTACTAGTACTACAAATTATACTTATCGCTAAAATTACTAATGTATTTCCTAATCCATCCACAACAATGCGAGAATAACTAATTTACTACAATATCACTATCATTACATTAGTTCTATAATATAGCTTTAGTCATTGTTTAATGAACTTCATGATGACGTCATAAGGTGCAATTTGCAATAACGGTAAGCGATTCTCAATTTCACCCTACTTTACGCATGTGTGGGTATTTACTTATTGGCTTCGTTATAGTCCAAGAGCCGTGATGGTATATTTTTCCCCTAAGCTTAATTCCAAGGCTCAATTCCAATGCGCCCTTTCTAAGATTAAATTTAGGATCAGTCTCTCTCTTTCTCTGCCAAACAAACGAAAAGAGAATGACTACAATTAATTAACAAACGTCAAATTAAGCGATGAAGATTTCTTACGTATTTTTACAAGTTTTTGCGTGTATTCGTCTAACTTTAGTCGCCATCGAATTACATCCCTACTAAATTGTCTATGGATTCTTTAATGTCCTTAGCAACTGACAGCTGTTTAATCCGACTTTTCTAAATTAATATAGTCTGTCTCTTTTCGTTTGTTTGACAGAGAAAGAGAAAGACTGAACCTTAATTTAATCTTAGACAGGGCGCATTGGAATTGAGCCCACTCGGACCCACTTGCGCACGTCCAGATAAGCTATTCCTGACCTTTTCAAGGCATATTCTGTAGTGAAAGCCCACTTGCACGAGTCTGGTTTAGCTGATCCAGAAGGTCCACTGGCGCCAGTCCAGGTTAGCTAATCCAGACTGGCGCACGTGGGCTGCAACTTAGATAATAGGCCTTGAACAAATCCAGATAAACAATCCGGACATGCGCAAGTGGGCGCAGGTATTTTCTAGGATTGAATGTCCTCCTTGCCGAATTTCGACTACCTACAGCGGCAAATCTCAACAGAGATAAGCCAGTCAAAGATATTATTGTGCACAAGTGTGTGCGCAATACACAGGTGCACTCTGTTCCTTCAGCCTTATCATTGCGTGAGACGGCAGTCAGAGTTTATAGTATAACCAACCTGTTAAATTAAAAGTGTATCTGGTATTTACTTTAAAAGCATTTCTACTTACAAAAAGAATTCATTATATGGTCTCAAAATATACAAAAGTTAACAACAGTCTATATATATAATGCTATTAACTAATAATCAAGTGTGCTCGATTGCAAATTAATTATTCAATAGATGTAATTTTGGTCAGAAACTTCGCCCTTAAAAGAAATTAACAGCATTAAATTCAAATTTATGTGGTATACATTCATCCAAATGTTTTCACATTTGTACGTACAGGCATGGACGACATATATATTTCGTCCATGGTACAGGGTAACTACAATTATCCCTTCATTTTTGTACCATGTCTCTAAGCCTATTTCATAACTTTTTACAACATTCACATTTCTCACACAGGCACGCCCGCTAGCACACATACAAACCCTCTCACACGTACACAATGCAATTGAATAGCGCATAGACAATCGCATTTCATAGAATTGCATTTTCTGTGCGATCGAGTTTTGCGTGACTCGAAACTGCTTTGGTGGTTTCGTATTAGTTGATAAGTAGCTTGTTTCATATTAAAATGTTTTGAATTGGAGTACAGTTACGTGATGATATATCATACATACATGATGTCCCGTAACGTAAATAATAATTAATTGTTTCAACAAACACCAATTACCTAGTCCCAAACTAAGCGTGAGCTTGTGCTATGGCGACTAGGATAGACATACTTATATACGTTTATACATCCATGACTTAGGTACAAATGCTCGTACATTTGCCCCTTGCGGGATTCGAACCCGCAACCTCTGGTTTTGTAGTCCGGAGCGCGGACCACTACACAAAGGCGGTCGTAAAATAAAGTCCATAAATGAAGTCCGTTAATACAGATTAGTTACAGCATGTCCTACCTTATCGCATTTACTGGTTAATACATTTTGAAATTGGTTTTGTTCTGCATCCTAACGACAAAGTTTAAATTATAAATAAATAAATTGTTTCAACAAACACACCAATTACCTAGCCCCAAACTAAGCGTGAGCTTGTGCTATGGTGACTAGGATAACGGATAGAAATACTTAAATACATATAAACATCCATGACTTAGGTACAAATGCTCTTGCTCATCACACAAACATTTGCCCCTTGCGGGATTCGAACCCGCAACCGCCTGGTTTAGTAGTCCGGTGCGCGAACGACTACACCAAGACGGTCGTCTTTTTTTGTGAAAAATTAATAAAAAAAAATTGGGGTGGCAATATTTTTGCCTCTACCGGTTAAAGTGGCCAATTTTTTTCTTAAATGAAATTCTTACAATTTCGGAGTATTTTTAAATATTTGGCTTCTAATTCATCGGACCATAGGAGGAGGACTACTATTTGTAAAGCGTAAATCTCAATTATTATAGTGTGTCCGGTCACCGATGTGATAGATGCGTCTTCAAGAGGTGATAGATGAGTTCATCTGCAGCATTTTTTCCCATTACATGAACCCCGAAAACAGACCAAAAAATATCACCTTTCCATATAAATGTACAAAGCCAATTTACCAACTATATTAAAAATAAGAGCTTACTTTTATAACAAACTGACGACGTCGTAGACTAGCACGACATTCGTCACACACCTCATTGGTTTATTGAATGTTGCATAATTTTAATTCATTTTGTTAATTTTTTATTGAATAAATAAATGAAAAAATATAGTATGGAAAAGTAAAAAAATAATTTGGGATTCCAAATTTGATCCTATTAAGAAAGAAAGTGATTGCAATTTTGTTCCTTGGTCTCCACATGAAGGCTCGGGCATCGGTGACCGACACACTATATTAAGGCTATTTAGAGAACCCTTTCCTTGCCATCATATGATCCCCCAGTAGGTACATAATTTACATTCATAACATCTTTTGACGACCGTCTTGGTGTAGTCGTTCGCGCACCGGACTTCTTAACCAGGCGGTTGCGGGTTCGAATCCCGCAAGGGGCAAATATTTGTGTGATGAGCACGAGCATTTGTACCTTAGTCATGGATGTATAAACGTATATAAGTATATCTATCCTAGTAGCCATAGCACAAGCTCACGCTTAGTTTGGGGCTAGGTAAATTGGTGTGTTTGTTGAAACAATTTATTATTATTATTATCTCTTCACTAACCTCTTACAACCACAACAACGTTATGACTAATCATCCCATTGAGTGATTGTACCTGAAATTCCATAGAATTTGTACATACCATTGATAAACTTAGTAAATTAACTGTCCTTGATACGCAAATACTGAAAAACTGATCAAGCGGAAAACTTTTGTATCCAAAGGGAGGGGCGACGAGCAGCTTAAAAATTGCGTTTTCAAGGTGACACAGCCACTTTTCGCGTAGTTTTATTACTTTGTATTTTAACCGTGTTATATGTGATGGTTTTTAAGGCTTCGGGCTGAGTTATTTATCCAAAAATTATACGATTATAATTATAATTATAATAATATACACTCGAAATATTGTAGTAAACAATGTCCTCCTAGCCGAATTTCGACCACGGCGGCCTATCTCAACAGAGATTAGCCAACTGCGCGGGACATATTATAGTGCACAAGTGTGTGCGCAATACACAGGTGCACTCTCTGTTCCTTCACTCTCATAATTTAGTGAGACGGCAGTCCGAAATGACCGTAGAGAGATCAGGCGCAGGACCAACGGCTTAACGTGCTTTCCGAGGCACGGGGGTGTTAAAACCACCAACTTCCTGCCTCCAGAGCTGTGTCTGAATAATTCAAGACAGAAAAACTCAAACACTCTCGGCACGACCTGGGATTCGAACCAGGACCTCGGGGATAGTGCCCAGCGTGTTGATTACTAGACCAACAAGGCAGTAATTATACGATTACAGCTCAACAATCACAAGTAAGTAGTGAAGCGCGATAACCGAACGAAGCAAACTTCACTCATCCGTGAGATCGTGAGTTCGATTCCCGCCCGTACCACTGAGTTGATATAAAAACTTAACCTACAGTTTTTCAAAGATATTGCTGCCTAACGGTAAAGGAAAACATCGTGAGGAAACGAGAATGTTCTGGCTTCATAGAATGTTCGCCTATGAACCGTTGGTAATGAAAACTAAATAGATATACTATAAGAATAGTCAAGAACTCGAGACATTTCATTTTTAGCGACGGACACTAAAAGGAACATAGTAATAACACAAAATGCATCGTGTTTTGAGGTTATAAAAGGAATAGAAAGACGCAGCCTAAATGAATTCCTAATGCAAGATTGATTGCAATTCCAAATGCAATTAACTTAGAACTCGTGAGGCAGTCCATTAGCGTATACAACGAAGAATTCTTCGTTGTTTAATAGCACGGAACCTCCAGTTCACACAAAACTGATTTTGCAGATCTACAGATCTACAGTTATGTTTATCGCCCTGTAGTAAGAGCCTGGTTAAAGATCTTTATTCTCATTAAACTTTGATTCTTAATTCGACGGAGGGGATTGACAGGTCGAACTGTTGCTTTGCTCCCTCTCTCTCGAGATAAAAAACGAGAGAGAGAGCGAGACAAGCGACAGTACGACCTGTCAATCCACTCCGTAGAATTAAGAATCAAGAATACCTTCCCAGACCTTCACTCCAAGAGTAAGCAATATTGTATACCACGCCATCTGTTGGCATCAAAACGAAGCCTGACATTTTTCATTGAGAACCCTGGCAACACAAGGTGTTGATCGCGCCTTCATGAAACGGAAGCACAGATAAATAATAAAACTATACCGTATAATTACGGAAGTTGTGACAATCAAACAACATTTTTTTTTATTTGAATTTGTTAACTTTAGGTGTCCGTTGGATTCTAATGTACGTTCCAAGCATATTAAAATGAAACTATAATTAATTACTAATCAAAATTCTCAACGGTCCATAGGCCAATTTTATACAATCTCCTTTGTACACTAGTTGGCTAGTGTGTAAAATGGAGAAGGCAATGGCAAACCACTCCATTAAAAATTGTCAAGAAAGTATTTGTGTGTGTTTCATTTCAAATAATGATTACAACCCTTAGCACAAAATAAGTACTAGTACTTCGTACAGAAGTATGTCTTAGCAATTGTATTAAAAAAAAAATGTCTACTCAATGTCGTCAACAATATGGCGTAATTTAGTTCGACTCAGAGTCAAGCACATTTTCGTGTAGACACCTACAAAAATCCATTGCAAGATAATTTCATACTTATTACTCTGGAATATGATTCATAATACACTAAACCTATTCAGTGACGTAATATAATGCGACGCGATAGGGTTGACTGCTACGAGAAGCTTCTAACGCCATCTAGCGCCTCTTTCTAGTACTTTATTCATTCTCGTCCAGCCAGCAACGTAGCTGAGCGGCCGCCGGTGAATAAAACGCGCGAGCGTGTCGCTGGCCGGTAGCGACACGCAACTTGTTTTAGCCCCTTACTAAGGGTCACCGCGCGTAGGTACGTTTTAGCTACCTACGCGGGGAGATACACAGGCCTGCCCTTAGACATAAAGTGTGAAGTGTACGACTGTGAAGAGAATCACAAGTAAGGTATCTCCTAGGTCAAACTCCTTTTTAAATTTGTTTATGTTGCGAGACCAGTACAGATATAAGATAGTTTAGGCAATCTCCTGGGCCAACCTAATCATAATATTTTCATAATTTTATCATTATCAGCCGCAGGACTTCCATTGTATAACATAGATTTCCCCATAGATTTCCAAAGTGACCTGTTTACAAGCGGCAATTTTGATTTTCTCTATGATATAGGTATCACATTTGATGATTTTGTTATATCCACCATGTCTGTTCGATAAATATCGTATATCCGAGGCGTGAGAATTGGGCCCCAGATACACCACGAGACGAGGATGCGGTTTTCCATACATTTGAGCTGTGTTTTAAATAATACAGATTGACTGGAACTGATCCCGATGCTTTAGAAAATTTCTATTTCGACTGCGAAGTTCCAATACCCACTACCTAACAGTCAGAAATTGACTTTCTTATAATATCTTTGACTTAAAGGTCGATTTCTGTGTGGTGGTGTTTTTTTTTACTTTCTGTAAATTTGTTATCTGTGAAATTTGGAAGATATTGGCACTTCGCCGTCGATTTGCTTTTTAAAATTTTTGATTTGATTCTTACATTTTTGAGGCCCCCATGATAACATAATTTGTACCCTGAGAGACCCCAATTTTTCTTGTATGCACCATATTGGTTCCATAGAAAAAGTATTTTGCATTTAGAAGAAAAACAAATTGTAATAATGTTTTAGGGAAATGTGTTGCGTTCGACGACCGTCTCGGTGTAGTCGTTCGCGCACCGGACTTCTAAACCAGGCGGTTGCGGGTTCGAATCCCGCAAGGGGCAAATGTTTGTGTGATGAGCACGAGCATTTGTACTTAAGTCATGGATGTTTATATGTATTTAAGTATTTCTATCCGTTATCCTAGTCACCATAGCACAAGCTCACGCTTAGTTTTAGGTAATTGGTGTGTTTGTTGAAACTATTTATTTATTATTATTATTTAACAACAAAAGAAACACTTTTGATATTATGAAATGCGTTGCCGCGTTGGTGAAAAATGGCCTTGAGTCTCAAAAATCAAAATCATTCATTCAATTTAGGACAGAAAGTGCCAACTTCAAAATTCAAAATCAATAATATTGGCCCATATGGCAAAAGTCCCATAGGTGCAACACATTTGGCACAAATCAAAATAGCATAGTTTCCTACCTCAAAATCCAGCCGAGGCGGCTCGGCCCTAGTTATTTTTGTGCCAAATTTTGTTCGATCGGGGCCGACATGCGACAGGTAGTACACAGACTACGGCCCCTAGCCAGACCAGACTAGGTACGGTCAGCATCGAAAGCAGCTGTTTTTATTTAGTACTAGCAGTTCCCCGCGACTTCGCCCGCGCCAAAAGTCGGATTTTCCATACAAACTTTCATCCCCCATTTCACTCCCCTGATAAGCTTACATCGCAACAAAAAGTAGCCTATGTCCTTCCCAGGGTCAGAAAGGGTCTTCTCAGGGTCCAGTATTTCGGAGCCTTTAAACAAACAAACAATTATTAACAATAAAGTCAGTAAGGTTAAGTAGAAAGAATGTATATTTCGCTAGTTATTACGTAAAACCTAATTCACACATCGAACTTGTACCTACTTATATCGGGAACCAAAACGTTTTTGTCGTTTGTTGTAAATAAAAAGAGGACCTTAAGTCCAGTGACTCAAACTCTGATGAAATTACCTACTAAAGTAATTGATTTATCAAATCAAAAGCTATAATGGAATGACTAAGCAACCAATCATCGCACTCAAGATGTACCAAACCATGTCGACGAAACACTAATTTTGCGATTGCAAAAGAACTAATCTGGGTTCATTTTCAAAGTTTGCAGTACGGATTGTCATATTGTCTATCACCACAGAATAAGTACTAGTACTTCGTACAGAAGTATGATTTAGCAATTGTATTCAAAGAAATGTCTAGTCAATGTCGTCAACAATATGGCGTAATTTAGTTCGCCTCAGAGTCAAGCACATTTTCGTGTAGACACCTACAAAAATCCATTGCAAGATAATTTCATACTTATTGCTCTGGAATATGATTCATAATACACTAAACCTATTCAGTGACGTAATATCACGCGACGCGATAGGGTTGACTGTTACGAGAAGCTTCTAACGCCATCTAGCGCCTCTTTCTAGGACTTTATTCATTCTCGTCCAGCCAGCAACGTAGCCGTGCGGCCGCCGGTGAATAAAACGCGCGAGCGTGTCGCTGGCCGGTAGCGACACGCAACTTGTTTTAGCCCCTAAGTAAGGGTCGCCGCGCGTAGGTACGTTTTTGCTACTTACGCGGGGAGATACACAGGCCTGCTACCACTTTAAAGGATTCTGAACTAAGTAGGTATAATGCGTTGTTATTGATGCAGTCTTGGTTTAGTGGTTCGCTCTCTGGACTGCGCAACCAGCGGTTGCGGGTCCAAATCCTGCAAGGTTTGTTGTTGTTAGCACGAGCCTTTGTACCTCATGTCATGTATAAACGTATATGTCGATCCGTTATCCTAGTCGTTATAGCACAAGCTCAAACTTAGTTTGGGGCTAAGTAATTGGTGTGTTTGTTGAAACAATTTATTTAATAATCATCGTTGGTCTCCGGCAGCCCACAGTACATATAAAAGTAAAAGTCATTCATTTATTCATAACCCATAGGGGGCACTTATACACGTCTCAACATAATCTTTAGAGGCCCTCTTTCTATCTATCTATCTGTTATCCTAGTCGCAATAACACCAGCTAACGCTTAGTTTGGGGCTAGGTATTTGGTGTGATTGTTGAAGCAATTTATTTATTTATTGATCCAAAAATTGCTGTGAAATTCTGGAAAGGCGGCTTTTAACCGAGGAGAGAATTTTACGTGGCAGAGTGACTTTCAATTTTGCCAATGCGCAAACTTTTTGAGGATCCTCTAGTCCTAGGTCGCGCGTGCTTCGGAAAGCACGTCAAGCCGTTGTGTCCGTCCTGCGTCTGACCTCTCCTCTGTCGTGTTCAATTGCTATCTCACCGAACTATGAGTGTGAAGGAACAGGGAGAGCAGCTCTATCCTGCCTGTGTACCTGGTTGATCTAGTTGGGTTGGGATTGACCGCTGCTGTATAGCCAAAATTCGGTAGGAGTGTGACACACACAGAGCCTTCGTCTTCGGTTATATTAGGCTCCATACTTTCCCCAAACCAAACCATGAGAGAGGGGATGGGTTTTGATGTGACAGTGAAAAAGGAAGGGACCGTCCCGCTTAGCAGCTATAATAAATACAAGACTTATCCCACCACAAATCCACACCACTGCAACTTCTCTTTAGACAGGCCAGGACTTAACGTCGAGTCGCCGCACCCCTTAGTTAGGCCGCTTCCTGACTTAGCGGTGCGGTATCGGTATGACTTTACTAATGTCGCTCAAATCTGCTCACTAGGCGGTATACTGTCGGTATGCTTTCGGTATAAAACATGAGGATCTTGGCAGAATCCGCCATTTTGTTTACTAAACACACGCGGTGTGCGCTCGGCATGCAGGCTTTTACTGGCTGTCCGACCCGCGACGCGGTATGCCGCTCGCTTACCGCCCCGCTCCCGCGCAGCCCGCGCCAATCAGGAAGCGTGCATTCAAATATAGGCACTCGGTAAGCTTTCGGTACCGATGCGGTATACCGAAACGAAATCGTACCGATACCGCACCGCCAAGTCAGGAAGCGGCCTTAGTGCAATAAACGCTGGAAAGACAGAGCGCATACGAAAAACAATCAAATTGTCGTCGTTAACCAAACCTATACAAGGTCCGTCCATCTTGCCGGAGGACGTCCCACCATTCGCCTTTGACCAAAGGGTCTTTACTCTAGAACCTTTCTGCCCGAACAACCATCAGTTCTTCGCGTTGTGCATGGCAGGTGGCAGGTCATTGCCACTTGAGCTTACTGATTCGCAAGGCTATGTCCATTACCTTAGTTCTTCTACGTATCTCCTAACTTCAAAAAACCTGACAGTTTAACAACGTTCTTTCAACTATTTTTCGAGTGGTCCCACGTCAGTTAGACTATACATATTGACCTTGAGACCGCCTCTATTCTTTACGAAAACAGCATTTATTGCTGTACACACGGCCGCACGTCAGACTACCCCACTTTGACCGCCTCTATTCCCTACGTAATAAAAGCTGTTTTCATAGGTCATATGGGTATGGTTAGGTTACTAACGGGCTGCCGACTGTACAAATATAACCTCATCCGAGTACACTCTGATAAGATGTATCTTTTATTTTATTTATTTTTATTTTATTCAAAGATGTACAAAACAGATCACAAACACAATATTACAAATTAATTATGAAACATACTTAAGGACTAGTTTGCAACCCTTAACATGTACATACTATTATAAATAGCCTAGCAAGCAGAGTATCGGCAATATATCTGTAAAAATTTCAACTGTCTAGCTATCACGGTTCATGAGATACAGCCTGGTGACAGACAGACGGACAGTGGACTCTTAGTAATCTAACCGAGTGCGCTCTGGTGGATCATTTACACGATCCGAGAAGCGCCCGAGTAGTCATCGGGGCGCACTCGGTGATCGCATTCGTCGTACTGTGAAAACCCGGCTTAAATAAAGGGCCTTATAGCTTATAGCACAATATCTTTTAGGCCCACTTGCGCGGGTCCGGATTAGCTAATCTGGACTTGTTCAAGGCCTATTAACTTAGTTGAAGGACCACTTAAGCTAGTTTGGATTAGCTAACCAAACATGGCCTTCAATTCAGATAATAGGCCTTAAAAAGGTCCGGATGTGCGCAAGCGTCCTGACTGTACTAAGGAGCGAGTTAGGGCATGTTTTACCACCTCTTTGTCTTCTTTTATTTTTCGTCATATCTCATATCTTTAATTTAGTATAGCTTCTTGTACTGAAGAGCTCCTAGCAAAAAAATATATTCATTCAAGTCAGCAACAGACTCTTAGTAAGTGAACCTAACCACAGAATAAGTACTAGTACTCCGTACAGAAGTATGACCTAGCAATTGTATTCAAAGAAATGTCTAATCAATGTCGTCAATATGGCGTAATTTAGTTCGCCTCAGAGTCACACATTTTCGTGTAGACACCTACAAAAATCCATTGGAAAATAATTTCATACTTATTGCTCTGGAATATGATTCATAATACACTAAACCTATTCAGTGACGTAATATCACGCGACGCGATAGGGTTGACTGCTACGAGAAGCTTCTAACGCCATCTAGCGCCTCTTTCTAGGACTTTATTCATTCTCGTCCAGCCAGCAACGTAGCCGCGCGGCCGCCGGTAAATAAAACGCGCGAGCGTGTCGCTGGCCGATAGCGATACGCAACTAGTTTTAGCCCCTTACAAAGGGTCGCCGCGCGTAGTTACGTTTTTGCTACCTACGCGGGGAGATACACAGGCCTGACCTAACAGATATACAGTTACACAGTATGTATAAGTATTTTGACGGTTACAAACTTTTTAGAGCTAGGACCTGTCTCACCACCTCTTTGTCTTCTTTTATTTTCTGTCATATCTCACATCTTTTATTTAGTACTAGCTGTTGCCCGCGACTTCGCACGCGTGGACTCGATGATACAAAATATTTTATACTCCCGTAGCTATCCAGCTATCATGATCTCTTAGTCTACCATGTTGTAAGGAGAAGAGAGGAATCGCCATCTTTCTCTGGTAAGAAAATTTTACATGGCAGTGACACCGAGTCTAAAACGAAATTTTGTCGTATATCTTTCTTAGTAAAAGTGTAAACGTTTTTTTTTACTTTTTAGTTTATTTTATTGAAGGTAGCTTTATTCGTTTGTAAAAATATTTAGGTAACTTTAGTTTTAGTGTTCAGAGAAAAGTCAGACTCAAGAAACCTCCCTACCGCAATAGATGAATGCGGTTTAGCATTTATTTATTGTGTCCCTAGCCTACTCAAAGGTCGGTTTGTAAGTTACTACTATCGTAAAGTAATTATTATTATTAGGAGCCTGTCGTGTCCCACTGCAGGGCAAAGGCCTCCCTACCCTTTCTCCTATGACGTAAAGTAAGTAACACTATTTTTATACTCGTATATAATGTAATTATAGTTCAATTTCCGTTAGTTAGTGATAAGTAGTACAAAAAATAGTGCCAATTGGCTTTGATCTTTCATTAATAATATAGTAATTCAATAAAATTTCACAAACTGTGGTAAAAGTATCCACGTACTACTTAGCGTTAAGGTCGGCACCATCAAATTATGATTTCTAAATGTAAACGCTTAAATACCTAAATTAATGCTGTAACATATATGGTATACATGCCTATAAAATCTAAAGGATTCTCTCGATTTCCCCAAGTTTCCATCACCAGATTGTAACTTGGAGACAGTAGGATTACCTAGGGAGTTTGAAAATCAGTCTAAAGTAATTTACCATATCGATTGCTCCAGACCTTCAATTTGTGTAAATCAAGAGAAAATGCTCATCACGCTAAACATTGTTTTCTACGGCGCTCTAATCACATCTCTTATAGTTGAGCTGAGCTGCTAGGCTTCTATATCAGTTGCTCCAGACCTTCAATTTGGGTACGTCAATAGAAAGCGCTCATCACCCGGAACAATGTTCCCTGAGGCGCTCTATTCATATCTCTTATAGTTGAGCTGAGCTGTTAAGGTTCTATATCAGTTGCTTCAGACCTTCAATTCGTGTACGTCAATAGAAAATGCTCATCACGCTAAACAATGTTTTTCTATGACGCTCTAATCATATCTCTTATAGTTGAGCTGAGCTGCTAGGCTTCTATATCAGTTGCTACAGATCTTCATTTTGTGTACGTCAATAGAAAGCGCTCATCACCTAGAACAATGTTCCCTTAGGCGCTCTATTCATATCTCTTATAGTTGAGCTGAGCTGCTAAGGTTCTATATCAGTTGCTTCAGACCTTCAATTCGTGTACGTCAATAGAAAGTGCTCAACACGCTGAACAATGTTCCTTACGGCACTCTATTCATATCTCTTATAGTTGAGCTGAGCTGCTAGGGTTCCATATCAGTTACTCCAGACCTAAAATTTATGTACGTTAACAGAAAATGCTCATCACGCTAAATAACTTTTCTTAAGGCGCTGCTTTCATATCTCTCTTAGTTTAAGTGTACTGCTAAAGTTCCACGTCAGGTACTCCGTATCTTCAAAATAAGTTATAGCCTAGTATTTGCCCAGTCTCAATAGCTACACAATAAAAATAGTTTCATTCAAATCCGTTCAGTAGTTCTGGAGATTAGCGTGTACAAACAGACAAACAGACAAAAAAATTAAAAGTTGTAGATTCCTATTCTGTTACTATTTTAACATAACCCTCAATTAGTTTTTGGTAAAAATACTCAATGTACAGACGAATCGGTTTTACAGTTTTATTATATTTATAGATAGCTCCATGTACTGAGGAGCTCCTAGCAAAAAAAAATATTCATTGAAGTCAGCAACAGATTCTTAATAAGTGAAACTAACAGATATACAGTAACACAGTATGTATATCAGTATTTTGCCTGTTACAAACTTTTTAGAGTTAGGGCCTGTTTCACCACCTCTTCGTCTTCTTTTATTGTTTGTCATATTTTGTATGGGAAATTTGACAATTGACATTTTAAGTAAGAACTTACCCAGAGATTGTACACCAACACCATGTTTAATTTTTAAACAACTGTTATAGAGTCCGCCAAATGAAAGATGACCAAGAGAAACGGCGGCAAATTCAAAAAATCCGCAGCTGACAATACTGACTATAGACTGAATAAACGGACTTGATACTTGGTTTTTCTTTTTTACACGCACGGTGCACGCCTCAATACTCGATAAAATAATTTTATTTCTTAAACTGTTTTTTCCTTTCAGCGACCAGCAGCTTATTTTCTTCTTTTACGCGCCTCACATCCGTACATTAAAATGGGTCTAATTTCGGTCTTGTAGATCCTCATGCTTTCGCACATATTTGAAATAAAAGAAATGCGTATGTCGCAGGCAAATCGTATAATTCCGCCCTTAACATAATATGGCGTCGTCAGTTTATAAACGCTTGCAGTTATGCAAAATACCGTAGGCAAAATGTCAACACATTCAATGCCTTTGGCATTTTGCAAAACTGCGAGCGTTTAGAAACTGACGACGCCATATGTTAACGGCGGAAATATACGATTTGCCTGCGACAAGTACGGACGACAGCACGTCAAGCTAAACATTGCGGTATCTTATGCTGTTGGAATAAGGGTTACATTTCAACAAAAATGTATAGTCTGATGTGCTGGCGGGCGACTGTACATTAAAGTTAGTGGAAACCTTTTGCTATATGATAAAATTAACGTTGAAATTTATCGATTGCATTTGCCGCGATAAACGCTATCAACGCATGCAGCATCTTTTCCTACAGTACTATATTTTTCTCCGGGGAAGGTTAAATTTAATGAAAAGCTTTTACAAATACATTTATTCAGAAACAGAATAAACAAACAAAATAATATGTGAATACACTGTATCTTTTTTATTATATACCTACATGACACTAAGAGTCGTAATCAAAATCTGATTCTAAGTATTCTATACCTGATAATAATAAGTCAGAATCACTGCTGCTATTGCCAACGTTAATAATAAATTTCTGTAGCTCATTTTCAAGAATGCCATCCCTTACTTTGTACTGATTTTCTACATTTATAACATGATCAATATATTTCTTCCAGTCAGTAGCAGTTACAGATTGAAAACATTCTTTTATTAAATTTTGCATTTCAGACCCTGGTCTCCCTATGTTTTTGCTTGCTACTTTTCTTTTGGCCTGACTCCATACAAGCTCAATTGGATTAAGGTCGCAATGATATGGTGGTAACATTAAAATTTCGTGATTAAGAATTAGACTGTATTTTTTTAGGATTTCTTCAGCTTCGGTAACAGGTGCAGGTTTGTTGTCTCTCACTAAACACATTAATTCATCTTTAGTGTGGTCATCATCATTCGCTTGCCCTGTTCCCATTATATTTGGGGTCGGCGCAATATGTTTTTCTCTTCCATACAATCCTATCACTCGTCATTGACTCATCCACTCCTTTCACAATCATATCATGCTTTATACAGTCCATCCATCTCTTTCTAGGTCGGCCTCTTCCCTTCCATCCACTAACATTCATACTCATCACTCTTTTTGTCACATGATTCTCCTCTCTTCTCATCACGTGTCCATACCAAGTTTCATCTTTAGTGTGGTATTCCAATTCATCTTTAGTGTGGTATTCTTCAAAATGAATATTATTATCACGGAGCCAAGTTCAGATATTATATTTAGTATTAGACATAATAGTAGGGTTTGTGCACTTGTTTTACATGGTAACTAGCATTATCCATCACAAGTACACTGGGTTTAGTTAAATTAGGTATTAGCATTTCTTCAAGCCATTTTATAAAGTTGGTTGAATTCATATCATCGTGGTAGTTAGCCGATTTTGATTTTGTACTAAAGGTTAACATTGCATTTGGCACAAACCCTTCTTCCGATCCTGCATGCACAATAATATGTCTTTTTCCAGATGAAATGTTACTGGTGACACCACTAGTTGAGGGCCCTTGCCATGATTTTTTTATTTTATAATTTTGATGTACATATGTTTCATCAATGTAAATAATCTGTTTACCCTCTTGTCTCTTCTCATGTATTGTTCTCAAGTACCTGTGTCTCTATGCTGCAATTTCATATTTTTCTACAAGTAAAGTGCGTTCATTTTTATTAGTTTTAAACTTAAATCCATTGTTGTGCAAAATTATTCTTAGAGTTTCACAGCATCCCCTAAATCCTATTGATTTGATCAGCTCATTGTGCAGGGTTCTCAATGTTGGGACTTGTTTTTTCACACAGTAAAATTCAATAATTTTGTTTCTTATTGCTGCAATATCAAAATCATCCAAGTTGGATACTGTTGCTGCATGTGGTCGCTTTTTTCCTGGAGTATTCTATGTACCCTGATTGACCAAACCTTCCTTTTTAATTCTTCTAAGTGTCTTGATACTTATTTCTGAAAATTACAAATAGTACAAGAAACTATTAAATAATAATAATAGATAAATAGTTAACTTGTTTCAATCCAATTAAGGCATTCAATATATGACTTGTAGACCCATAAATACGAATATTTGAGGTAATGAGAATACCTACCTGTCATTGAAGATATCTTTTCTAAATATTGTTTCACATGTCAACATTTCTTTCTCTTCAAGAGTTTTTAATGTCTCTACTGTTTATATTAGTTTGAGTTTAACCTCCTCATCGTCGATACTTGCTAAAAAAATAAAACACGAAATTCAATCAATACACTGTAAAAACTATTGCAAAATTGTTGAAAAGTATCAAGATGTTTTCGAGTTTTATCGAAAAACTAACCTATTAGTGAGTTGATTATATCCAACTGTCGTAATTTTTCGGCATACTTCTCATTGTAATCACTTTGCACATCTTTGAATTTTTCAATCATAGTAAACAGTAGCTTTCTTGTCGAACTTTTTAGTGTTTTCGGCATTATTTTAAACAAATCCAACGAAAATATTTCGCTATTGCTTTCGAAAACGAAGATAGTATGCAAATGTCAATCTGACAATTTTGACAGTTTTGAAATGTTGCCATGCGTAAGTATCGTCAAAAATTCGTGGTCAGCTTTCATTTGGCAGTCTCTATGAGCTCTGAATTTTTTTTTGGGAATCGTGGAAAATTGTCAATTTATGTTTAGTGCATGTTTAAAAAATGGTGAACCAAGTTGACCGAGTTCAGTCTAGTGTTAGAAATTATACATACTGTATATGTGTAGGCATAAATCCATACTAATATTATAAATGCAAGTGTGTCTGTCTGTCTGTTACTTCTGTCTTGACGCTTAAACCACTGAACCGATTGAGATGAAATTTGGTATGGAGTCAGTTCGAGACCCTAAAAAGGACATAGGCTACATTTTGTTGCGATATAAAAAAACATTAAGGGGGTGAAATGGGGGATGTAAGTTTATATGGAAAATCGAACTCTTGTGGGCGAAGTCGCAGGGAACCACTAGTGATAAAATAAATTAATTTTCTTAATGTGAATAACAGGGAATGTCCTACTTAACGCAAGGACAATCATATCTTTAAAGCATTACAATGTATTTACTCAGCCTAAAACGGTTTTCATAAACAAATACCTAATATGAACAATGTGATGGATGAATGTACTAAAATAGTGTTATCATGAGGATATTGTTTAGCTTAGAAAACAAGAGTTATTTTTAACTTAATTATCGGTTTTAGTTTTTTAATTAATTGAAATGAGAATGACTTTTGATTTTGTTTAATGTTTTTAAAGAGTATACACACATCAACACTGTCTAGGGATATACAAAACATAGTATTATCATATCCAAAATATCCCTAGACAGTGTTGATTAGTATATTTGCAGTAAATACCATTCCGGATTTTTTGGTGTCCAGAATGTCTCCAGATATGACAAGGAATTGTATCATTAAACATTTTTAAGTTTAAAATATTAGAACTCTTTAAATGATTTAATACTTTCACTAAAGATTAAAGGTACAAAATGAGCGTAAAATTTACATAACTCCTAGCAAATTAACTGAGAAACATTTTCAAAAAGTAACGAACTCTGTTTTAAGGTCTTGTAGACTATGTTTTGCGTTTCACAACCATAATAGACAGGAAACATTCTCAGATTACTTTCAACAAGTCAAATATGTAATGCTGTGGTTTGAAAATAGAGAAGACAATTCAATAAACATCTACTTCAACTGACTTTCACAGTAGTACCTATACAATTTATTGTGTATCCACTTTATTATGATGACATAGTGTGTTGTCATTTGAAATTTACTATTTACAAAGTTATTTGTTACTGGTTAGTCATTAGACAAGTATTTTTAACACTAATAGGGATGACTTGGGTTTAATTTAAGTGTCGTGGGCGCTTTTAGGGCGTTTTGGCGTTGCATTATCTATCAACGTGACCTATGACCACCCAAGATATGGCTTAACTATGTCAAAAGAGGTCAGGCAGGACTTAAAACTTACAGTGATAGGCGATCAGCTGACTACAGTTGCCACCGCCGTATCATCCTCCAGGCACTCCTGGCATCCAAGCAATCCATAACACCACAAAAACACAGTAAACTTTCACGATTGGAATGCACTGAACACAACTATCAAACAAACAAAATAGAAAACACACACAAACAAAAGTGAAGTATCACAGAAGTCAATGGTCGCTAGATTTTGGAATTCCTTGCCGCTAACCCATATTCGGGCACTGTATTACTACTGTGTAATCAACGGAATTATTACCAATTTACAGCACCGCTCGCGACGTCCGTTCGGTCGCTGAGAATTTTTTTATAATGTTTTTCGAAAGCGCCTAGACGCCCCGCCGCGGACCTTTCGAAAAAGTACAAAATACAGTCGCGCGCTAAATAGGAAAATCGATAAGGCCGTTCTATAGCCGCCGAAATGAAACAAGAATAATAATTTATCAAAAAATGTAATAAAAACGACATTATTTCTCGTGACGGTAGTTCCGAGCTGTCAGAATTTTCTATGCGCAACGCGGCTGATTACAAAAACACGTTGTCGTAATAGGAAGGTAGCGGTCCATTGCGACGTCCTAATTCGGTCGGGTAGTCTTGATTGACAGGCTAAATTGGGCCTTATTGACAGCACCACTTACGACTTTCCTATTTGGCGCTAATCGCGAAAAATTCGAAACGGATACGAATTTGTTTGTAAAACTTACTACGGACACAGTAATCAGTCGATCGGAAAATTCCAAATAATAAATGGTGAGCGGGCGCGCGGCGTCCGTTGAAAGAAACGCGAGACACTGTTTTCGAAACAACACTGGCTCGACGTCATTTTTGGCGTATTTTGAGTTGGATCGTGAACGGGAAAACTCGAAAGCGTTCGGTTGCGAGAACGAGACAGCGACTAAGATAGTTCGAGCAAAATTCAACTTTATCGCAGTGCGACTTGATACTTTCGCGTTAGACATTCGTTTAATGATGCGGGAATTTGTGTGAAGCCGTACTATTTTGAAGTTTTTTTCTATACTACATTGATGTAGTGAGCTATGTGAGCTAGAGAGGAGAACGGCTGTTTTTCTATGTAAATCTGTGTGTGTGTGAGTATCACTTCCCGACTCCCGTACGTGTAGTTAGCGTACGATTGAACTACATCTGTGTGTGTTTTTGTATTACTTGGTTGGTATATACAATTTGTATAGTCGAGCGCCTTAAACGTTACGGAATCAATAATCTAAAAATTCATTTTATATTTTTGAGCAAGTCACGGCCGTTTGTGTGGAACCAAAGCATGTTTAAAGCCGTTTGTACTACTTAAAAAGTTTAGGTAAGTTAAGTATGTAAGTAAGTACTTACCTAGTCTCTTGTTCCTAACTGAGCTCGGCACCTTCTATCAGACTTTCTATTCAATTAGAAATATGGGAAAAAGGTACGATAAATTTATTGTTATTTTAATTATATGATGAGCATTTACTGGGCCGAGTGGCTATACAATCGCCCGATATGCGAGGAAAGCGGGTCTGATTCCCGGCCTTGGTCATTTTTTCAAGTCTCAAGTCATAGATAGTTTTAGTTCTAGGTCCGGTCGTCAGGTATTCGGTTGTTCTAGAAACAACTTCGATAGCAAAAAAATAATATTAGAAGTCTACTAACTTTATTAGACTTTTAAGTACTACTTACCTTGGTACCTACCTACACACGGCCACATTTGTCTATCCCACTTTGACCTTATTACCACCTCTATTCTATTCTCTAGGTGATAAAAGCCGTTTTTGTAGTTCACATGGGATATTGACTTGGGTAACCTGACGTGCTGCCGACCGTCACTACACTACTTAGGTACATTTATCAATCTGAGCTATTTACTAGATTCCCCTACAAACAACTGCTTTTACACGTATTCGCATAGAAAATGTTATTTTCTATACTATATTTTTATTATTTTATAGGAAATGTGACAAGCACGTTTTTTTAAAATTACGCTTACTAATTAACATAAGTCAACGATTTTCGTTCACGAATGTACTTGCATTGTTTGAGTACCTACCGACCTACCTAAAAATGACATGACGTTTTAATTCGTGGGTGGTAAAATGTCCAATTCGCCATTAAAAAAAAACATTTGAATTTCGGCGAATGCTCGCGCATGTAACCGAATGCCGTCAGTGTGCACGAAGCATTAGGTAAGTAGGTACCCACTTATAATGTTTTTGAGTAACGTTTTCCTCATTTCTGTTACTTAAAAACATTTATTGATAACATTAGTAGCGTTCTTAAATAATAATAGACCACGCGACAACAGTGTGAACTTGTGAAGATACTAAAGCTGTTTTTAACAAAACTAGCTAGGTATTAATAATAATAAAATTTTATTTCAGAAATTGCTTTCCATATGAGTTAGTAGTTACAGAAAATACTTTCAAGCTAGGGTTAGTTAGTGGATTCAAATTTAAAATTACCTACTTAATATTAACTAGAACAGGTCTCGAGCCGACATGGACGTTGTTCCAGTGCCTCAAGATAGGACAGCAATAGCGACTCCCTATCGCCACCAGGAGACTGTTGGGGCTGGCCCGGACGCGGCGCCACTCGGAGGCCACCCACTTACGAACAATGACAGGGAAGCTGTCTATGCGCGCCTTAGCAAACATTGCCGACGCGCTGCAGTACCGGGGCAGACCCATCAGCATCCTGAACCCGTTAGTAGGGTAAAGATACCGGTTATCGGCCAGTTAAGCGACTTGTTGACTTCAGAGTTGATTTCTATCATATTGCTGTACATCAAGGCTTTTTTAAAAATAAGTCATTTGATATTTTAAAAATGAGTCTAGTTTCATAAAACCTAACGTTTATAGGCGTAGGAGTGATACATCATTTTAAAATATATGATTTTCGTAAAAATAGCGAATATACCGGTTATCGGCCTCGTTAACCAGTTATCGTCCACAAGTTTACTGGTTATCGGCCACCTGATTCAAGGTAGAAAAACAAGTCTTATTTGATAGCTCATAAGGTTTATAATAATATGATAGTTAATCAATTAATACTTTAAAAGGGGTGGTATAGTTTTACTCTCTTCTGTGACTTAAAACACAATTAGGTAACAGATTAAAATCTCGAGTCTAACAAATAGCTGTTTTTGCCGTTGGACGAAAGTTTAGTGGCCGATAACCAGTAAAAACAAAACCTATTTCCGGCCGTCTAAAATAATTATAACTTCATGTTGTTTGAATTTAATTTTTATACGATTCTGTCGTGGGATGTTCATTGATTAAATATCGCCTAAAACAATCATATAATAAAACACCGTAAAATTCTAACTATTTTAAACGACCGGAAATAGGTTTAGTTTTAACTGGCTATCGGCCGCTAAACTTTTGGTATTTTGGAAGGTCATATCTCAGAATCTATGAGGTATACTGGCGGCCGGAATCTAGTAGTCAATTCACAAAATTCTAGCTGTTCACTAATATAATGAAATCAATGTTGGTGAATTTAAGGTTTTCGCAATGCAGGCAAACAGAAATGACGTGATTAAACCGGTTTGCGACCACCCGGCCGGAAAGCGGTTTTTGACATAAATCAAAACCTATTGTCCGACGACGATGATCTTTGAATGGCTAGCACATACTCCATATACCATACCAGCTAGCGAACCCGGAGCGAGCTTACCCAGAAGGTTCTGGCACTCCCACTCACCGACGGAACACAGCAAGCTGCTTGGCGCTGGGCTCCGGTGGGATAGAGTGCACTAACTCTTGTACTATTACGTATTCTGTGACCTAACGGAGCCTAACTACCTCCGCTGATAGCTGCTGGTAGACAAGATTAATAGCGATGAAGGAGTTATTACTTCGATGGTTAGTATTTAAATTTTTGCAGCTTTTAAAAAACTGCTTACGGAACGTCAACTAGAAAAGCAGCCAGTACGTTAAACTCTATATATATCTATAAACTCTTTACTCTAATGCAGGTTTTAACCTAGTAAATAGTTAGAAGGTGCTTTTCTAGATAGCATTATATCTCTAGCCAGTACCGGTTTTCATCGACTTTTTCATTTCACCCCTCCCGCCTCCTTTCCCGTTTTCATAAAACCGGATTAAATGTAGCCAACGTTCAAACAAAATATAAGCACGGTACGCTGTTATAAACCGATCCTGAAATTGGGGTAGGTTGTTAGTTTATAAATTAATAATTGAAAATAAGAATCTTGGGAGTAAAAATTATGTTAAAACATTGAGATTATGATTTTGATTTGGACCATTATACTCCCCATCAAATAAAAAATAGTGTTGATGTCATTCCAAATCAGTTTTTATTGAAAGTAGTCCATGTCCACCATAATTTGAAAGAACAACAAGCTGTTACTTACCTACCAAACATTTCTAAGCTTTTAATAGTTATTTAGGATTTTGTAATTTCAAATGATAAAAGTACATCTATGAGTTTGATTTCGACAGTATTAATATATAAGTTTATAAGAAACCAAAAATTCGCACAGGAGTAGGATTTTAATTTCTTATCTAAACTTATATAAATAAAAAAGAACACAGTGAGTGTTAAAAAATATCAAAAACTATTCGACAGTTTTACATTACAAAAAATTTTTAGAGCTAATTGTTAGCCATTTGTGATATTCTCCTTTGCGAATTTGAACTTTTGAGAATTTGCCATTAGGCGTACTTGCCTATTGAGAATTTGGTCTTTGAGAGTAATTTGGCGTTTTGAGATATGGTTGGATTTTTTAATCTAATAAAATATTATATTTTTTTCTACGTGATATTACTATTTTGGATCGTACGACGACGACGACGAGATCTAGTGTGAAAACACAAAACCTGAATGCGAATACCCTGTTCCGAGCACCATTCAGTGGAATTTTCCCACCTTTCTCTTCCAATAGTACGGTACAGCAGGCCAAGGTAAACACTGTGGTCTTATGCAGTTGGAATAAGATCGATTTTGCAACAAAAGTGTTATATGTAATATGCTGGCTGTACCTGTGTTTTGCAATGAGCCGCACTTGTACCGGCTTAGATATAAAAACAAAAATTGTGAGCGTTTCCACTGTTTAGTCACGCGGGGGGAAAATCGTGGTACAACTTGATAACGGAGTAAAAAAAACCGGCCAAGTGCAAGTTGGACTCGCGCACGAAGGGTTCCGTACCATTAAAACATACATATTATGAAAAAAATATAAAATTTTGTATGGGAACCCCCCTTGAATATTTATTATTTTCTGTTTTTAGCTCTTCTTATAGAGGCAACAGAAATACATCATCTGTAAAAAATTCAACTGTCTAGCTATCACGGTTCATGAGATACAGCCTGGTGACAGCCAGACAGAAAGCGGAGGCACAGTAATAGGGTCCCGTTTTTACCCGTTGGGTATGGAACCCTAAAAATTTAGGCACGAATTTTATACCAACCTGTCAATGGGGCACCGCAGGCCCCTGGTAGGAAGTAATAAAAGTTAGCAATCTCGTCTTCCCGGTGGGATTGAATTTGTATATAAATTAAATTTTCGTTAAAATATTGTTTAAGCGTTGAGGGCAATAAGTGAAAAATCCATAAGGCACATTTCCGCAATAATTCTGTTGAATGTGACAACAGCAGAGTACTTAGTTGTTATCATTATCATTAATAAATATTAAAATGTTTTAGCTTCGTATTTGTTCAACCCCTTTGCCATAATGTCCTCTTCTTTAGATCATACTTACATTATCTTACAGGCCGCGGGCCGAGGGTGCTTAGGATTCGATTGGGTGATTAGAATTTTAAATTTTGAAAATCGAAATTAGCATTCCTTTCAATATTCAAATCGCTGTTCTCGTCTACCCCCGCATCCCTGTATCCCGCGAGGTCGCAAATAAGCGGTCGGATTATTGTATTATAGTTCACAACACAAGTAGTTGATGGCAATCCATGAATACACGTGCACTTTTCACTCTCATAGTTCTTAGAGACAGCAATCCGAGGACCACATGACATGACACATGACCAGGGGCCCAATTCTCGCGCTTTCTATATTATTTTTATTTTATTTTATTTTATTATTACAACAAAATCCACAGCTCTCAAAAATACAGTTTTACATGTTTCTTAAATACTAATCATACAGCCAACATTGGATTTACATTATATAAAGCTGAACATATTATAAGTGTGAGTGTGACTGATGTCGTCGATCTTCCTATGCAATTAATTTCAAATTATCATGTGTGTGTGTGTGTGTGTGTGTGTGTGTATTCTAGGAGTTAGAACTAGTAAGCTCAAGTATACGTTTTTTAAATGATTATATTATATTGATATTATATCACATACAATATTTATCGAGAAAACATGGCGGATATTACAAAAAGTGATAAATATTTGACATTTTCATACTTCGAGAATACGTATCATATTAAATTTGTGATATTCGCCATGTTTTTTGATAAATATCGTATGTGATATAATATCGATGGCGTAAGAATTGGGCCCCTGATCTTTTTAAAATTAGGTACTTTATGACTAGGTAGGTAGTTTAAAAACAACTCTCAAGTATTTGTAAAACAACAAGTTGTGTTCTGAACATGTGATAATTATACGTCGTTTATAAGGTCAACAACCCATATGTTTACATACTATCTAGAAACTTCCAAATGTAGAGTTCCGTACCAAAAGATAAAAACCTTCACATACATCAATTTGAAACGGATTACCGAATTATTTTAATACATTGTGTAACAAAACAATTCTGACACAATTGGTGTCAAAATAATTATTTTTATAACTTAAGCAATTACTTTGCAAGTTTTTACGAAATTTAATTTAATTTTGCTTTCAAAAATTTTTTGTCATCCGGTGGGACTTGAACCCACGTTTAATGTCCTCCGTAGCTTAGTTGGTAAGAGCACTCGCCCGGATAGCGAAGGGACGTGGGTTCGAGTCCCACCAGATGACACAGTCGATTAATTTTTGTAAGTGAAATTTGATTTAATTTCGTAAAAACTAGCAAAATAATTGCTTAAATTATAAAAATATAATAAGTTAAGCTGATTTCATCTTAACTGATGGTTAATTATTTGTAAAAATATTTCCATTGGATACATGCGGGTACATTCCCCAAGTATTGATGAAATTGAATGCCGGCTCAATGGCGTAGCAAGCACTTGCAAAAATTCGTCGACTAACGTCCTCCGTAGCTTAGTTGGTAAGAGGACTCGCCCGGATAGCGAAGGGACGTGGGTTCGAGTCCCACCGGATGACACAGTCGATTAATTTTTGTAAGTGAAATTTAATTAAATTTCATAAACACTTGCAAAATGATTGCTTAAATTACATATAAAAATATAATTTCAAAAATTTGTCCTCCGTAGCCCGTAGCTCAGTTGGTAAGAGCATTCGCCCGGATAGCTAAGGGACGTGGGTTCGAGTCCTACCGTATGACACAGTCGACAAATTTTTGTGAGCGAAATTTAATTTCATTGGACTCAAAAACTTAAAGTGGGATTCATAAAAAAAATATTAATCATTATTTGAAATAATATAAGTACGGAACGAAAAAAATTATACGGAACACTTCAGGACAAGCTTGAATCGCACTTGACCGATTTTGTAAAAGTTACTATAAAAATACAAGTCTAATTTTATGTAGATTTAAAGATTTTTTCTAGTCGTATTTATTAGGAAACTCAATCGGATTATATGTAGGTATATGAAATTTTAAAATAGCTAGATACCTATCTATTTTAAAACTGATAAACAAGATACCTAATGCTTACGATTTACCTGACAGCTTAGGAATAACTTATTTTGTACTGATTTTTATCCATTTACATAAAATTTGCAACCAATAAATAGTGCTTTTAAATTTCAGGTACCGTCAGCAAATAAAGTTAATTAAACATTTATTTATATTTCCATTAAAATATCTGCTGTGTGTGGTTTGCATTAAAGAGTATCATACTTTCTTATATTGTCTTATCTTAATTTTATTATCCTCAAAGTGTGTAGAAATGCCTTGGATAGGTAATATAGTACGACAAGTTCATCTGCGACACACAGAACAGTCTTCTGCACAGAAGACTGTGCCCCCGCAGGACGTGCGGGCGGCGAGGAAGCGCTAATCGTACGCTAGTAACTATTATATAATCTGTGACGCTAGTGTCGTAGGAAATCATCCTACTTCCATGCAACAACACCCATTCCCAATGTCGGCTACACTGATCTCAAATATCACAAGTGGGTACGTTGGATTGAATGTTGGTAATGAATGACAAAATGTGATTATTTGATTGTCGCCATTTTGGCGCTGACGGCGGTAGTGAGCGTGTGGTGACGGTTCACGGAAATAATAAGAGTTGTCAGTTTATGTCATAAACATATGCAAATTAGTCTATTTTAGTTCCGCGGAACTACGGTGGGGGCGCTTTGTTAGTCACAATTTTTTTCTGTCATATCATAAAGAATCTTTGGTCCAGCGTACTAGTACTACTTTGAGGTCAGTGGACGGCTAGCATGCCTCGCCTCCCGCACTTCTGGCGACCGCAGGAAGGACGCGCACAAACTTGTTGAACTATAGTATAAGTTTATAGGTATGATTATCGTGTTCATTGTCTATTCGTGTTTGTATCTCGTGAACATTATGAAAAAACCACTTGTGGAAACTTGTTAGGCTTCAGCATTAAACATTATCTGTAAACTTGATGACGATGATGAAGATTAGCAGTTGTTTGTTTCCCTAATTTATTGGGAAATAATTTTAAATAAACATAGAACACCACCCCCGCTGGCGGCTAGCTAGGATACTCGCCTCCCGCACTTCAGGCGACCGCAGGAAGGTCGCGTACAAAATTGTTGGATAGTGAATTAAGCCTTATAAAGGTAGTACTTACCTACCTAAAACATCGTAGGGAAACCTGCACATTCAGGCGACTGAATGTGTAACCATGATCCAAACTGGTCAGGATCCGCTGTTAACAGGGTCACGAAGGTCAGATGGCAGTCGCTCCACTGTAATTACCTGATCTGCCACATCCTGGATCATAGTCCAAAGCGGACCCTTGGCCCTCGCTTGTAAGTGCACAACCTGGATAACGCTAGGAGGATGATGAAAGATAGTACCTACCTTAAAAATAGTATGTGGATATTATATTAAAAGCACAAGTCAACCAACTGTGCCTCATTTCACGTGTCTTCGTGTCAGCTAATCGTTACCGCTGGGTGTCAGGTTTCGAGACATACCTACCTACTAACAAAATTCAAATTACAAAAATGCTCCCACGATCATACATATGAAAATATGTATCTGTAGGCAGGCACGTACCAATATTTTTTTAAATATAGAATTTGAGTTTATTGATTTTAATTTTGTGCGGAATAGATTGATTGAATGTATTTTATATTGAATGCTCAAAATGACAATTGTCAGGAGTTATCTGCCTAATGATGGTGAAGTTCGCCTTGATAAGTTCGTCAAAATCCGTCACGCACGGGTTCGATTCCCGCGTCAGAACACGGCTTTAATGAAGGAAACATTGTTCAAAAACTTAGATACCTACATACGTAAGTCTTTTGAATGAATGTAAAACTTGATGTCTACGAAACGCCCAGAAATCTGATATCAATGATAATGCTAATAGGTACCTACTTATGTATGTATGTACCTACAATGTGTTCCGTGTATGTTCTGTCTCACAATATTACAAAAAGGGTCTCCTCATGGGCTTACAGAAATTCACGAAACGAAAAATCTATTTCAGCAAGGCCAACATTAATATTTTGGTAACTCCCGGTTCACGTGTGTGTGATACACACACCACCGCATGCCAAAATACCCCATCCGATAATCATCCTCATTTGTGGAGTATACAGCTCATTTTGGTTTGCGCGAAAAGTTTCAAGAAATATAGTTGGGTTCGAAATTCAAAACGGTGGCATACATACACGCGCCGCGTGATCGATTTTCGAAATGGCGTAGAAGTTGGGCCTCCCTCCCCCGCCCGCCTTCTCCGCCCCGATGCCTTTTTACGGCATTTTTATTTTTCTTTTTTATTCTTTGCATCTCAGGGCGTCTTCGTTTTACAGCCAGCCCGAGTTTTTTATCTGTATTTTTAGGGCGGTCGTAGACGTGGGTTAAGTATGTCCGTTGCCGGAGGGTTTTCTGGTACCTACATTCGAAAAATCAAAACGACAAGAAAATCGATTGTATCACACGAGACATTTAAAGCACCCTTAAAATATAAAAAGTACCGACTTCAACACTTGCATGATCTTTTGGGTAATCTGCAGTATTTTATAGGTCAGTTAGCTTGTAACATATTAAACATTGTCGATTTTCTTTTGGCTGGATAAACACAAAGGCTTTGGAATAGGGTCCAATAACTCATTCTTCATCTTAATTAGAAAAAGCAAACTTCTTAACACCAAATTCATGTTAGTGCTAGATAGTCGAAGCGAAGAAAATGTAATGAAAGCACCCTTGTGGGTGGGAAAACTTAATCTGTTACCTACTATTTGTTACTTATTCGCTTTTAGATTTTTAACACTCAGTGTTATTTTATTTTTATGAGTTTTAAAAACTACTTATTTAATCATTTTATTATTCTTGTATCGAATAGATAATAAAAAAAAATATATTCTAAACTAAAATGCAGTTATAGCCTGACCAGGAATATATGGGACCTCGCCATACTGGCGATATAACTGGAACTAATTTCTTTTACTGGCAACAGAAACCTCAAATCGTCATTGACATGTCATCAATTGTCTTAATGATTAGTGTCAAAGTGGACGCGTAATCTAATTTTCGACCAAGTGCAATATTTATGTGATAAAAATACCGAGAACAAATTGTTTTCGTAGAGAAAAGTGGTTTACCATGGTGTTATAGTGTTTTTCGACAAGAAAGTCTATGTGATCACCACAGTTTCTTTAAATTAATTACTGATATAGTTGTCATCACGAATTTTTGGTATGTCATATGGTGCGAATAGTGAAAAATGGCTACTGATGGATAAGGAGAATATTTAAATAACGATTTTGAAAAATCATTATAATAAATACTTATTTTGAATTTTATTTTCTTTATTTCAACCCTACTTAGATATTTCAACTAGAATAGTTCATAGAAATTTACATAATTTCCTAAACATTATTTAAAATTATGATAAAATTATAATTAATATCATTAAGATAAACAATGTTTAAATGTTTCTTTTGCTCGTTAGTGGTTTTGCAAAAATGTTGTGTTTTGGTCCAAATTCACGGCTAATATTACAAAGAGTTACTGAATTTTATAAGTTCGCAATTCGCAAGTGTTCTCTCGTGTTCTTTTATCGTATAATTTGTTATTATTAGACAGCAGGCTTAAAAAATTAACATGAATGTAAACATACAAAAAAAAATGTTTTTATGTTCAGCTGCCAATCTACGCTGGTATGATTATACCGAGTGTTGTCATATAAAGTGGATTCGAAGCGCCCTTAAATCAGGTCCCATATATTCCTGGTCAGGCTATACATACACACATAAACTTAAAAATAAAAACATAAAACTAAACTATTTACTTACATACCAGTATGTCAGGTATTTTAAAAATAGGAAAAAACCTATAGATAAAATAACTGACTTAGGTCGCTGTCCCGCGGGAAGGTGCCCATAAGGCTGGCCACATTACCCCGTTGGATGGCCAGGCTGATCCGCTGGCCGAGGTATAGGCCAGCCTTCATATTATGGGATGTCTCAACTAAACGTTTTGAAATCTCACGATAAACTTTATGGGCGCTTGGTCCCCACGGCCCCAAAGTCTCGACTTCAAACGGTTGAAATATGAAAGACTCACCGAGACCTTCATACTTCCGCCGTTTCAGGTCTTCTGCAGAAGCAGCAGCAGAACCCGCCTTGTTGCCAGTGAAAGGAAGATGAGAGGGCGCCAGAGTGTCAACGCAAGTAGCGTCCCACTCTAACGGCCTACCCATCTTCCAAGGAACGAGTGTCATACCATCGGGGCGCTTGCTATTGCTACGCGATAGCCCATTCAGTTCCAAAACAGCCGGACCCAACTAGCAAACTAGTGGAAACAGCAGCCTATCTTGCAACTTTTAGCTGTACAATAGCGCTTTAGGGGTTCAGAAAGCGGTTTTAAGTTCTACTATTGCTTCCGTAACTGCTGCTTATAGCTGCAAATGTCACTACGGGTAGCAGAAACTGAACCAAATGACACTCTAACCTTTACAAGAGTTCATTTTATAACCTATTTGCCGTCTATGGCTTTAAAAGAGAGTTTAAATATGTATGTAAAAGCTTAAAGCTGCTAAAGAGCTTCTGTTGCTGCTGTACGCTTCAGAACTGCATAAAGACTTTATTTGCAGACTTTTTAACGGAACTGTATAAAAAATATGTTTATCACTGTTTTGCCACTTAAAATTTCATTGCAGAAGTAATTTGTACTTTTGCGCAGACTTAAGTAGCAATTTGATCGACTGTGTTACTAATAGCGACTTTAAAGCTTCATAATAGAAGCAGGTGCTGGCTAAAGCAGCGTAATGGATATTGCCTACTTATTTGAATACATTCTGCCATTTTGATTAAAGAAATCACATTTTATAAAATATTTGCGCCAGTTTTAAAGAAATATGGATTTGAAAGCATGGAAGTTTAAACAAAGATCTGGTGCATATCGCAGGAAAGTACGGAGAGTTTATCAGAATATGCAGAAATTGAAAAAGACAACTCAGTATATTTGTGAGAATCCTGTAGTTGAAATATTAAATAATAACTGCTTGTCAGCAATTTCGTACATAATATTTTTCCTTTTAACAACGCAGTTTATTTTAGTCCAGTTTGGTTGTGGAGTTGAATCTTTTATTTTACATAACTTTTTACTTTTTTTGTTCGGCCAGTGTAACACTCCATGTTTTTCCCACGAAGATGGACAGATGCAAAGTTCTTGTTTATTTTGTTGTTCATTATAACTTGAATTATTTTGAAAGGCATTCTGAAAACATGGAAAGAAATGGCAAGTGTTAAACAAATAAAAGAGTAAAAATAGAAGCAGCTACAATCGATCATCGTATATTAGGGTTTTTCAACGAGTTCTTACGGATATCTAACCGTCGGTGTGGTTCGATACCTGCAGTAAGTACGAAATAAAAGTCATTGTAAAGACTTGAACTGCATTAGGCGTACATGTATTACTTGGACCTTCAGAAGAGTGAAACTTAACGCTTTAACTCGCAGAAAGGAAGTATTAAGGTTGGAGTTGCAAGTTAAAGCTGCTTTTCATAGACGTCATGTTTACATGACAATCATTTATCATTACTTGAAAAATTTATAGGATTTTATTACAATTTGTAGTAAAATATAACTAAGTATAGAACCAGCAACTTACTTAATATAAATACAGTCAAGTATGTAACTTCAATATTGTGTTTATGTTTAAAAATGTTCCATATCAAAACAATATTTTACATATTTTACGATATTCTGAGCTAATTATTGAGGCGCGTTAAAAATACTCCAATAATATCGACTACATGCACGATAAACTGATGTGCGTTTTTAGCCACTTGCATTGAATACAAAATATAGCTCAAAAATACTTACCTTCACTTCTTTTAATTATTTAATTGTATTCAGTAATGTCTGAATCGCAGGAACAATACGATTTAATAAACGAGAGACAAGGTGAATTGATCCTCCATTTGTTCAGTTGAACATGTCATTCATTCAATAAGCGCCACAAGATCTTTAGTGTGGTGTTTATTATTAGTTGCAGCTCCTGTAGCGCTTAGATGCCACTATTATGAAGTTCTAATGGAACTCTAGGTTGTAAAAAGTTGTGCCCATTTGGCTGCAAAGCGGCTGCATAAGGTCTGCAGTGCACGCTCAGGCGCTTGAGCTTGGCGCCTTTGGGAATAATCGGATTGGCTCCAAAGCTCTTATGCAGCTAGTTTGTGCTAGTTGGGGAATACGTGCACTGGCGAGCGCCCGACGAATGACAATTTATTTTTATAATTTTAAATATTTTTTTTTGTGTTATTTAAATTCAAGTGTATTTAAAATCAAATCAAAAATTGATCGACCGTGTCGTCCGGTGGGACTCGAACTCACGACCCTTCTTATTTTTTCGGTCTTATGCTGTCCAATGCTTGAAAATCGAGACTAAACAAGAGTGAAAGTATCTGCAAAGAATTATAGACATGATTAACTATCTAATTATCGCTTAAGATATTGAGTGTCCAATTATTTAGTAATATTCTTTTGATGTTCTATAGTATTCACTAACAAACAAACTAGTTATGCAGAATCTTGGTCATGGTCCAACATTTTAGTCTGCATAAATGCAATTTAGCACCCTACCTACAGAACCAACGTGCACATTTCTAGATGGAAAATAGTTATTAATATTGTGTACTTATAGTACATAAGTACACAATATTAATAAATATTTTTTTATTAATTATTTCGTACGTACTTAACGTTACTTTGAATGAAATTCAAAACGACATTTACCATTTTCCCAAGCAAAAGGACTTGAAAAAGTATCCCCTCGACACGACCTATATGAAGGCATCCATGATACATTGATGTACTATACTACTCGTAGTCATATACTACCTACGTACGTCGTATTGAGTATGGGATAGACAGCAGAAATGTTGTAATATTAATTCGAATCTAATCTAATATTTACTTTTTTCGGTACGCCTATAAATGATGTTTTTATACAGGCAATTTACATTTTTTTTGATGTGTCTCCGACCAGGGTGTAAGGGAAAGCAGTTTTTATGAATTTTAATAATTATAACATAATATGGTATTCAAAATTAATTAACGTTAATCTTATGACCGAAATTTTAACGCGTCAAACCGTTAGTTCAGAATTTTTCAAAAGTCAAATTCTTGTTAAATTTTTGCGATAGACATAAAAAAAGAATTAATTTATTAACGGTGTCATCATTCTGAAAACAAAAAAATATATATACTTTTTTAAATAGGTTAACTGTTCTGTTGACCGTACCAACTTTCTAACATTTTTCTTTTTTACATGGCGTCCTATCCTTCGATTTTCTTGCGACGGATTTTTGAGAGACGAAGGGGAGGGGCGGGGGATGAGGCGAGTTATAAAAATTTTTATATCTTCGCGTCTGCGTCGAGGCAAAAAATTTTGGAATCGATAGTCTGGCCCGGAGTGGTGTGTTTTTGAGTATGGCGCCACCTAGCTGAAATGATGCCTAGCCAGTTGCCTAGCTCATTAATTTGAAATAAAATTAGTTTTTTTTTTAATGGTTGAAATGAATACTTTTTCTTGGCGTAGCCACAATTTGATGCACTTTCTTGGGATAGGTTTCGAATTAAACTTCTCACTAGCTATTTAGGAAAATTATAATCTGTATAAATACAACTCTGACGACCGTCTTGGTGTAGTGGTTCGCGCTCCGGAGTCCGGACTACAAAACCAGTGGTTCCGGGTTCGAATCCCGGGCAAATGGTTTTTTGGTGAGTAGCATTTATACCTAAATCAAGGATGTTTATAATAAACGTATAATACGTAACGAACTAACGTTATAAGCACATGCTTACGCTTAGTTTATTTGTACGAGGTCCTGGGTTCGAATCCCGGGTCGGCCAAAAAGTTTCTGTTTTTTTTTCTGTCTTGAAATAACTCGGACACAGCTCCGGAGTCAGTAAGTTCGTGGTGTTAACAACCATGCCTCGGAGAGCACTTTGAGCGAAGTCGCAAGAATTTAGGCTAGTTACTTAAAATGTTATTATAGAAATCATATTTTATAAGGGAAAATGATTTAAAGTTTATTTTCTACTGGAATCCCGGTATTTTACACAGGCGATATCACGGTGAAATACTAATCAATGACATTATTAATTATATATATACATATTACCACGTCATTATTGGTACTATGCAAACAAAATGCAACACTACTTACAAGGAGAAATCACGGCTTTGATTCCCATTCGGAAAGCGATCCCGGGTAGTGGATTATGTAACTTTGAATGAAATTATTTCAATCAAAGTTTTGTTGCTAAATTTGGCCATTCATGGCCAGTCAAACTAATTAGTCATTCTGAGTTTTCAATATCGATAATTAAAATCAAGGCTATAGGCATAATTACTAAAAAAGTAACTTAACCATATCATTATTTTCCGCAACTGCCCATATTACACTGGTTCACCGGTTCTAAGACCTTCCCGCCCATTTTACCCACTAAATTAAAAAAATAAAAGTACCCTTTCTGGCCTCACTGAATGAAATTCAGTTTTCAGATTATAATTATGGTAGTGAGTGGAGTCTTTTTTCGAACTGACCGTGAATGGCCAGCTTAACAGAGTAACTGAAGTAGTCAAATGTGACATTTTCAACCGACTTCAATCCTGAATTGTTAGCAACAGAGTTACGTACTAATTATTAGCCCCCGGGTCAGCTATCCATAATCTCACCTAAGCACCTAATTTGATACGTTAATGATAAGTATCCTACCTATACCTCTTATCACAAGATAAATAACTTTTCGGAAATTTTAAAAATTACAATAATAAAGTACCTGCCTATCACTATTCTGGAAAATTCCAAAGCCATCTAAATTTTAATACAAAATATTTGTTCTAGCGACTCAAAAACAAAACAAACATACCAGTGCTTTTATAAAAATCATTTATTGCTCCTTCAAACTGTGGAGTAAGACTCATTTTGCCACAATTTTGTATTTGCAAGGTACCTAGTTGTTGGTAAAGTCGTGTCCTCGACGATGTGACGTCATAACATTTTTTATTTGCGGCTAGCAACAAAAATATCATACCATTTATGTAGCTGACTGAATTAAAGGTTTTCGAAAACTTACAGAATAAAATCTACTAATAAAATCTAGTGAATTAGAGTTGTAATTACCTTATTGTTTATCGATTAATAATAACCTACCTAATTACTTACATATGTTTATTTATTTAGGTACTTAGGTATTATAGTAATTAACTAAGCATGACTCTGAATAACATTTTTCTAATGTCTTGTTATCTAAATTTCATAAAAAGGAAAACTGACTATTGACTGACTGACATATCAACGCACAGTTCAAACTACTAGGATTGGAAACTTGAAATGAACCATGTTTTATAGGGTTAGTGAGTACTTAGAATGAATTTTCGGAAATTTGACCCATAAGGGCAAATCGGTGTGAATTGTAACTACTATCAGTTTTGAAGATAAATCGATGAAAATTGGTTTTTATGTTATAAAGCTATATTGATGTAATATTTAATATTATAGCAATTATGGTTAGTTTTTTTTAATTCAACCACTGAACGGGGGTGGAAGTTTGTATGGGAAATTCGACATTTGCCCGGAAAAAGTCGCGGGTACCAGCTAGTTTCTTACTATGGGCTTAAAAAACCCTGGCGTCTGACAAGGATCCACCACCGAATCAAATCAACTTAAAGCTTTCGCTATCAATAGTCCTATAACTTTAGCTAATATAATCGAAATCTTATAAAAAAAACAGGTCCTTAATACAAATAATTCAGCTACGTCAATGACAATGTATGGGGAAAATATATTTTTTAACGATTCCCATGATAACCCAACTAGTTAAATTGGAGGTATTCATGGCATATTTACCCGTTAAAGGATATGTCCTCCCTCTGTATTTTGTCATTTCGTAGGCTATAAGAAGCTTCGCTTCGCTGTAGAATAGATTGCATATTGAATCTTGTCTAGAGGACCAGCACACTGAATCACAGACACTCGGGAAGTTTCTTTACGAATTCGAATGTCAAACATTCTTTCCGAACGGAGTTTTTGAAAACAAGCTAATGTCATTTGTACCTAATGGAAACGTCAAAGTTTTCGATTCCGACGTTTGAAAATCGTATTTCTTTGACGTCTTCGAAAACCTGCCTCTCGCATTCGAAGTCTGTAGTTTCCGACGTTTGTGAATAAGGCTGTGGCGTTTGAACATATTTTTGATGATATTATATGTTATTTTATTTTATTATTTAGGTACGTGACCACACAACCACAAATCAATAAAGAAATGCACAATTCCCAATCCATACAAAACACAAGTCAAATATTTTAATTGACAATTTGACATTGAAATGTCAACTGTCTGTCGACGATACGTTACGTTTTTTGCAATACAAGTTACCTATCTACGGAAATTAAATTTGATCACAATACAGTAAGTATAATGATTTTTCGATACTAATTCTAAAAAACTACTTAATTAAAAGAAAAACAATATTTAATATATTTAAAAACCTTTCAAGTGATAATATTTGAGGTACATAGATGCAACCGATTTTAAATCGGATGGAACGGGTGGAACGGAACGCATCCCAAGTTGACTGTGTAGAAATGGCAACATTTGTCACAAAAATCTCGAAGTCTATTTCGATTAGTGCTGAGAATACCAAATTCATGAACACGATGTCGACTGTCGAGATATCATGGTCGAGATAGAGATCGAAATGGAAACTCGATTCGACACTACATCTCGAAAAATGAGAATTAGGGCCCAGGGGCCTTACTCCGGTTGAAGAAGTCCGTATTTTCGAACGTAGCCGTCCCTTTTACTCACGACAGAATGACAATGCGAACGAGTGTGGTGGCTAGACTCGAAAATACGGACATCGTCAACAGGAGTAGGACATCAGGTCTTCTATTAAAGTGATTTAAGTAATCTCCAGGTTCTGTCTTCTCGATGAACTAAGTTGTACGTATATTTTTTAGCCGTTATTGCCCTACTGCTGGGCAAAGGCCTCCCCCAAACTTCACCAGTGGTCGCGGTTACCGGTCCTGTCTGGCCAGTCTTCGCAGAAGTGGTCTAGATCATCTCGCCATCGTTTTCTGGGTCTGCCTTTCGGACGTCCATCAGTAGGCAGCCAGTGGGTGACGATCTCAAGTTTTCACGGCACATTCTGTTCAGTACGTATCTAGTTTAACAAAATCAAAACGATTTTGAAATCTGACCAAGACGACGGACGAATGACCGCAATTCTAAAAATAGAAACGAAACAAAAATAAAAATACATTTTTGACTGTTTTGTAGCCACTAATACGATTTTGTAGTCAACCTCAAACCGTTTTTGCATAATAGAAGTACACTGCAGTAAGTTTACTTCAAAACTACCTATAATGTCATGTAGTCTAAGTGTAGGTACCTAGTCAGTAGTAGTACTTCACTTATTATTACATAAAGGGAATATAATAAATCTGATCTATAAACCGAATACTAAACTATGTATTACAAATTCTGCCTCGTTGGTCTAGTGGTCAGCACGCTGGGTACTATCCACGAGGTCCCGGGTTCGAATCCCGGGTCGGGCCGAGAGTGTTTGGGTTTTTCTGTCTTGAAATTACTCAGACACAGCTCCGGAGTCAGGAAGTTGTTGGTGTTATCACCCCCGTGCCTCGGAAAGCACGTTAAGCCGTTGGTCCTGCGCCTGATCTCTCTACGGTCATGTCGGACTGCCGACTCACCGAATTATGAGAGTGAAGGAACAGAGAGTGCACCTGTGTATTGCGCACACACTTGTGCACTATAATATGTCCTGCGCAGTTGGCTAATCTCTGTTGAGATAGGCCGCCGTAGTCGAAATCGGCTAGGTCGACATCATCATTACAAATTCATCAGAACGTGCACAATTTTATTTTTTATTATACTAGCTAGCTACTACTACCAGCGACTTCACCGGCGCCAAAAGTCGGATTTTCCTTACAAACTTTCACTTGGTCTACCACCACACCAATATGTATATGTAGTTTGTCAGACGTTTTGTCAAAATTCTAGTGCCAGTGGCCGCCGCCGGTGGCATGTCGGACACTGATTCGCGAGTGGACGACACTCACTTCACTTGTGCGGCGACTCCACACAAAACGTACTAAAACAATTAATCTATACTAATATTATAAAGAGGAAAGATTTGTTTGTTTGTTTATTTGCATCGAATAGGCTCCGAAACTACTGGACCGAATTAAATGAAATTTGGCACAGAGATAGTTTGAGACACTGGGAAGGACATATGTTACTTTTTGTCGCGATATAAAATCATCAGAGGGGTTAAATGGGGGATGAAAATTTGTATGGAAAATCCGACTTTTGGCGCGGACGAAGTCGCGGGGAACTGTTATACCTCTATAAGTATGTCTATTCGGTATTTCCGGTATCCTAGTCACCATAGCACAAGCTCACGCTTAGTTTGGGGCTAGGTAATTGGTGTTTGTTGAAACAATTTATTTATTAATTTATAAAAACAGCTTGTCGCTAGCTACCGCGGTAGTTGTTCACGGTGTCTTGTGTGCCAGCAGCCTTATCTCTTAAATTATTAAGTAGAGAGCCTGAAGAGTTTGAAAGTTTGGTTTTATTTGCGTCAAGTCCAGTTCTAGTATAGGCTTTGAAGAGCAAGCCAAGCGTGGTACTTCGTACTCTTATTCCACTATGGTCTACCATTATCTGTTCATTGCTTAAATAGAGCTACTCAGTCAGAAGTAGGCAATTACAAAGTGAATAATTACCGGAACAAACTTAATGTGTGTATTTTTTGTCACTTTATTGCTATGCGTAGTGTATATCTAGTAGTGATCAGATTAAGAATCTAGGCGTTTTCAAACCAGCTAAGTAATTTTTCCTGAATTCAAATTAGGCTAGGCCAAGCGGATTTTTAATTCTAATTCTATAAAAACTCGCATTTAAACCATTACCATCGCATAGACATCGACGAAAGACATACTAATTAATAAGTTAGGCGGATTTTTTGCCATTAATACAACATTCTCTCCTAATCAACTTTATTTATTTATTTAAACTTTTTGCACACAGTTTATTGTACAACTTTCGTGCATATCAGAACATAAAGGCGTTTTTTTTTCAAAGACTGACCGCCATAGATCTTTCGAAGTAGATTTTAGACCAACCTATCAGCGGTAAAAAACACAAAAAACCATTTCAAAAATAAGTAGGTGTATGCAGGCTACTCATCTACACGGCCGCACTCCAAACCGCGCCGCGTAAAACCCCACTGGTTTTTTAAACGATCATCATTTTTTGTCCATCACCGGCTCGGTACCGTTGCTGCTAAATATAGCCACTATTCGGATCTATTTTTAGACAGTCATTAACATGTATAATGCCTGCAGACGAGTTTGTAACCGGTTGTGCGAGCGATGGTCGTTTAGATCACTCGACGTAACGTGGTGGAAAATTTTGGCAGATTTTTAACACTGTCTCAGCATTTTGGTGCGGAGGTGACCTATGTGCAGTAGGCAATGATATTTTTTTTGCTGTTGCATTATGTGGTATAGTAGTCAGGTACAAATTATATCTAGGACCACCTACTTAATTACTTAGACCTGCTTATTATACTATTATTTATTTTGTACTATGAGTATAATACTTTACTAAGTTAGTTATTAAGAATTTCTTAGTCTTCTTTTTTCGTGTATCCAGCGCGTCTGAAATGTCAGAATTCATAAAGAAGGCATTATCTCATAAAACGTTAGCTCCAGCTCCTGCAACTTATGTAGGTAGGTACTTAAAACTTTTATATTAATGAATGAAGCAAAGAGCATAAGGCTCTACAACAGACAACAAAGATTGCTTTTAGCAGTAAGACCGCAAAAATACAATACAATGTACACACACAGAGAAAAAGAAAGATGTAACATGCTGTTTTTTTTCTTGTTTTGTTGTACGTGCAATAACTAGTTGTCTTTAATTACTTATAGTATAAAGATATTCTGATAGACCGCGACTATCAAATATTCTTCTTCAATAACACACAGCAGAACGTGGGTTAACTTTATACGAATTTTTTAATGATAAAAACGTCTGAATGACTAGAACTGGTTTTGTTGTGTTACGCCATTTATGCGTGTGTGTGAGTGAATAATTAAGTTTATTTTTAGCTATCTCCGCTCCGGTATTCTCGTTGTCAACCTTCTTTTTAAGTTTAAGGTAATAAGACCACGGATTTAACTTACTTTCATCATACCTCGTCGTTTGAAACTATCAAGTACCGTAAGATGACTTGGTATTGTAATAAAATCCAGAGAGTATCTACCTACCTATCTTACATTAACTATTACGCTGGGTACTATCCACGACGTCCCGGGTTTGAATCCCGGGTCGGGCCGAGTGTTTGGGTTTTTCTGTCTTGAAATTACTCAGACACAGCTCCGGAGTCAGGAAGTTGGTGGTGTTAAAACGCCCGTGCCTCGGAAAGCGCGTTAAGCCGTTGTTCCTGCGCCTGATCTCTCTACGGTCATGTCGGACTGCCGTCTCACCTTATTATGAGAGTGAAGAAACAGAGTGTGCACCTGTGTATTGCGCACACACTTGTGCACTATAATATGTTCCGCGCAGTTGGCTAATCTCTGCTGAGATAGGCCGCCGTAGTCGAAATTCGACTAGGAGGACATTATTATTATTACATTAACTAAATAATATGCACACAAAAATTCATAGTCATTACTGAGGATCGTGGTCACGCGAGCCTCTCAAATGGACGATTTGCCTCCATCGATTCCGGTTTGCAGCAGCCTTCACCATATGGTAGAATTTGGATGGAGAGGAGGCCTCTTTTATTTGGTCAGTCCAACGAGTCGGTGATCAACCTCGTGATCTTCTACCCTTAATATTACCAAAGATGAACAACTTTTCGAGGTTGCCATCCTTTTTACGTTTCTATCAGTTTTACGTTGCCATCCTTTTTTTGGTGGGGACCATCTCGTTGAAACATTCGCATTCGCTGCTTGAATTATAAAAACAATTATATAACACAACTAAAAATCATTTTACTGAGTAAATAAAGAAACTAGCAAGCAAAAATGAAAGTTACTCAGCGAAATGGGGCATTCTACTATATTACAGCCATCCAACAAAACCTACACAAAATACATAATAAATAAAATAAAAAGCCTTTTATTTCATGCAGATTACAAAAAACAAAATGTAAAGATTTTTAGTTTTAGTTTTTTTTTAATTTTGTTAATAATAAAGTTTAGTTCTTGAATTTAGTTGTTAGTTTCAATTGTTACATAAATTTTAATTTATCCTACGTTACTAATATACTATACATATTAAGTCTGCAGGAACCCCTTTGTAGGTAAAGGCCTCCTCCAAAGATAGCCACAAAATACATAGGTACTATAAATGCGAAATTATACCTACTTCTACCGCTGAACCGATTCAGGTGAAATTTGGTATACATAGACAGTTTCGGCCTTATTACAAATAACTTAGTAGTAACAGGTTAAAACAAAACTTAATATTAGCTGACAAATTAGAAATGAATGACACATTCGTGACATTACCTATAATAGAGAAATGCTTTTCTGATTGGTCGGCTGATATTTGGACCTGGTTTAAAACTGGTACTAAGTTTTTGTAATAAGACCGTTTAAGACGCTAGAGAAGACGTATTATGGGTTAGTTACTTTTTGTCGCGATATAAAAACATTGTCGGGTGAAATGGGGGATGAAAGTTGACATTAGCGGGGACCGTTAGTACGTATTACCATTGAATAAATACTAGTTATTATTAAATTAAATTGTTTCAACAAACACACCAATTGCCTATCCCCAAACTAAGCGTGAGCTTGTGCTATGGTGACTAGGATAACGGATAGACATACTTATATACATTTATAAACATCCATGTCTTAGGTTACAAATGCTCGTGCTCATCACACAAACATTTTCCCCTTGCGGGGTTCGAACCCGCAACCGCCTGGTTTAGAAGTTCGGGGCGCTTACGACTACACCAAGACGGTCGTCATTACTAGTGTTTTACATATTTTATGTGCAGCTTAGTAAGCTGTGCTTCAGATTATTTATTTTTTTATCTGCGTAAACATTGCCGCTTAGCGCGGCGTGGTGACTGGTGTAGACTTATCAAAATATTTCGACTTTCGAGCACACTCACTGTTGGCTAACCGTCCAAAATTTTCCGCTAGTCATTCCGGAAAAAATCCATAAGGTCGATGAACAAAAACCATGACGCAACACTTCGAAAGTAGTTTTTTACCGCTTGCATTTCAGGGCCGCGTTTTTATTTGATTAGCTTCTATAGCAGGGTTGGTTAGAAACCGGCGCTCAAGGTTTGACTATGATTTTTTGTAGGCGATCATCATAGGGTTTCAACTTCCAAGCATAGGGTTGATGCGAACGGTAGAAAACTGGATGTAATTATATTTTTTATAATTTAAGCAGTTTGTTTGCAAGTTTATTCAAAATTAAATTAAATTCGAGTCCCACCGGATGACACAGTCGATAAATTTTTGTGAGTGAAATTGAATTAAATTTTGGATGTAAAAAAGTTGGTAACCAAAATAATTATTTTATTAATGGTCTGTTTCTAAGGCACGTTATACTTTACTTACCGTTCAACTAGTATCTGTCTGTGCCGTTGATTTTCTTTTTGTTATTCGTATAAGCTTTATAAAAGCTTATAAAGATTTGTAGCTAAAATCGTCAAAACTTAAAAGATTCTACCAGATTTTAGAAAAAATAACATATTTTCTTTTATACTAAATATTTTCACCAAGTCGCCATGTTTAATTGAAAACCGCGGCCGCCCGAAGCGCGCAATTTGAAGTAACCAAGTAATAGTTAGTCGGTAGTTTTTGTGATAGCAATCATTACGATTTTGATATTCGACGGCGCATTGGGGCCGAGCTACCAGGAAAACGCTTGAGAAACTATTTTGAATGGTTATTTTTGGGTTCTCCATTTATTATTGTGAGCTAACGGTTTTCTAATGACGAAAAAAGTATGTAATTACTTGGTAACACGTTTTCATTTTTAAAAACAATTTGTCTGTTGACTTCGATCGTTTCCACTTTAACTTTAAGATAAAATAATGTTATTTAAAATAGGAAAGTCGCTAAATCTCTTATGTTATTTAATTATTACTAGCTGTTAATACACTTGAACTGCCGTTTGTGATTGTCCGATATTTATAAACTACCTTGATAATTGATCATCTTTAGTAATATATATACAACTTATTAATAAAAAAAATTAGAATCTTTTCATCCAAGGCATAATATACATGTTTGGATAAACAGGTATATTCCCCGATTTTTTGTAAGTTTTCGAAATATTTTTTTTACGAAATTTTGAGAATTATTGGTCTATGTTATAAATAATATTTCCTCTTCCTCATCATGTTACGTCGGAGTTCTTTATCTCGAATACTACTAAAAATCGTGAAACACTTAGGGTATGTATAGAATTTAGATAGTCCTGGATGTAATTTAAAAAAATGGGTCATCTTTTGGATCAAGCTGTAATAAAGTCAGTTTTTCATTGCTTGTCCAACATTGTAAACAATCTTGACATCCCTTTTTTACGAAATTATTTATTTAAAAATAAGATAGATATAAAAATTACATCCTAATATGGTAGTCTATCGTTTAATATATGCAGCTGTTTAGAGACATTAGTAAAATTTTTTTCAACAATTTTAGTTTTAAATTTCATAAAAAGTTTGTTTACAATGTTTGACACGCAAAGAAAAACGGACTTTAATTGTACTGAAGCTACTTATCTTTTACAGGAGACACGGGGTTGCCTTTGACGACAACAATTATGTTAATTCTAAACGCTGCATCAGGTTCATCAGAAGCAATAAGGGCGACACCACTTGCTATTAAGGGGGTCCTGCACGAAATTGAGAAAATTAACGCATACATTTCTAAATAAACAACTTATTTACGTTAGCCTTATCACTGCACAAGGTCGTGGTCTTGCTAAAATTTGAAACAAATTCTTTATGATATAATAAACATGAATTGTAGCTAATGATATCTAAGAGCATTTTTTTTTCGAAAACTTGGTGATTTTTACGCATGAAACAATAATTTGTGACATGAAAATGATTGTGATGATATTCCACAGGTCCCCATCTTATTAATATACACAAATAAAATATAAATAAGAAAACATGAACACTTTTCAACACATGTCAGATGGTTTTGCGCATTGCGCAGAATAAAACTATTGTTCTAATTAAATCATCAAGTCTAAAACTTTAAAGCAAATGGATCTAATTACTAATATTAATAAGTTCGATTCTGTTTGAAGATCGTCTCGCTTCGCGCTGCACCCCCTTAATAGTTGAGAGAAGAGTAATCTAAGAATGTGTATCCAAAGTCACAGGAAATTCATAGCAAGATGACATAGCATCAATAGTGTAATCATATTTTGCAGAATAGGTCTGTATTCTATGTCCATAATGATTTTGACATTGCTATATTACAATTGATTGTTTAAGAGACGGCTAATTTGAAATCATGTATGTCTCTACTGTCATGTCACTTGTCATTAATTCAAAACTAGCCGTTCATATTGACTCGTAATAAATTAGAGTTGGGCCGAGTAGGTACTCGGTTAATACTCGGCGGGTTTTTTAATACTCGTACTCGGCCGAATAACTCGGTTTTCATGCAGAGTATACTCGGTTTGAGGAAAGCAATATATTTTGATAGATATTATTAAAACAACAGTGTATATAAAAAAAATTACCCTTCTCACGCAATTGGGTAGAAAGTATTTAATATTAATTTAAGAAATCTTTAATTTGGCGGTATTTTAGTTCATTTAGAGGAATCTGTTTATTAATTGACAATCCACAAATAAATTTACTTAATTTATAATTCTGTACATCGTTGTTAATTTTTTTTTAAATAATAATATTTTAAATTAAAAAAAACAGATCAAGATGCCTCAATTATGATAATAAATCAGTAATAAAATAACGAAACAAAATTAGGAAAAGGGTTGTGAAAAAAACAACTTTCCTTTAAAAAGCAGTCTAACTATGGGTCTTTTAGGATCATCACCTGGGTGTTAACTAAATTCTTCAAAGCAATATCATCCGTGAGGATCTTGTGTCGTAATCTTTCAGATTAATTTTTTGAATGCTGGCAGTACTTATGTAATCTGGGCTAGTACTCTCTAAAATGAAACTTTTTTACCGATTCTAAGAATAGCATTATATTTCTTATCAGTTCAGTTCTCTTGATAACCGCGTTAACCTGTTTGTACTTGTTTACGCACCCAAAACAGGAATTTGACTGAACCGAGTTACTCGGCCGAGTACTCGATTGGAAAAAAATTGAACTGAGTAAAACTCGGTACTCGGCAAAAGTGCTACTCGGCGCATCTCTATAATCAATTCATTATTTATTTGTAAGGGGATATACTAAATAAATTAAACTTCAGTTATGCCTTCAACCAACATTTTATTTTCCATATATTACAACGCATAAAATTGCTTTTTAAAACTTGCTTCATCAACTAAATACATAAATGATAACTTTTGAGAAAATATAAAGCAATGGGAACCGTGTCTTATCCTAGGAATCAGTTCGAATAAAATTCATTAAAGTATTTATATAATTAGCTAATCATCTCCTCAGTGTGCACACAGCGATGCGACTTAGTCGCAACGCTATTAGTGCTAACTTCTAAAAGTTGCGACATGCGACCAAATCTTACACCACAAACAAATCGTAAGGCACATAAAAAGGCATCGTATGAGATCCTACATCCGAATTGAACTCGCTTATGGTCGCAATTAATAAAAGTTTAAACCGTCGGTCTGAGAGTAGGCGCTACAGCGTTGCGACGATATATTCGACTTAAGTAAAAACGCATTGAAACAACCATATAAACGGTAACAAGGCTGCGTACAAATTGGACTCGATTCCAAGGTTGCCTCTTAAAGATTAATTTTAAATTAATTTTGTGTCTCTACCAAATAATCGAAAAGAGCAGCTGCCAGTTAGCAAAGAAAAGAAATTGCAACATCCATAGACAATTTAGTAAGGATATTAAACGATGTCGTACACAAAAACTTGTAAAAATGCGTGTGCAATCGCATTCACTTTGACGTTTCCAAAGTCTGTCTTTTTTCCATTTGTGTAGCAGAGAATCCGACACAGTGAACTTAAAATTTGTCTTAGAGAGGGCACATCGGAATAGAGCCCATTGACTATTTAGTTAGAAATTAATATCGAGAGAGAGAGAGAGAGAGAGAGAGAGCAATAAGATGCCCAAATACACGAATCAAACAGAAACATAATGACACTCGAGGCGGTAATATTTAATCTCTTACACAGTAAAACAGAGACTGTATTTGAGTACCAACTGTTTACACTGATGACGCAACTCTTTTTTCGCGTCGAGTATCCACGTTTGTAACTCGTTGACTCACCAATGACCAGGCGATTGAGAAATTATCGTACAAATATTTGATTACATAAGTCGAAAGATGTGTCACAATTTAAACGATCTACGACTAGTCGCAGCGCTGTGGCGTTCGAGGACCAACGGTTATTGTGACATGGTTCCTTTTGCGTGAGTTCGATTCCCGAGAAATGTGTAGTTAAAGGTTTCGCCAAGTCTCCCCCATCTTGGCTTGAACTATTGTGTTTTTGCGAACTGTACGCAATTAGAATAGCTAATCTATGTCTACAAGCAAAGATGTTGTATAATGTAAGTTCTCGGTACATACATAAAGAACAGGTTTAAATAGTGGTGTTTTGTAGACAATAGACAGTTAAACTAGTTGTTACAACTCGAGTCGACTTGTTTTGTACCGTGTTGTTAAAAAAGTGGTTTATGAATATTACAAAAATAATATGTTAGACATAGTTTTTTTGAGAACTCTACTTAGTATTGTCCCTTACCGCCTGTCCCTGAACATCCCCCACCAGGCCACAGACTGCCATGGCCCACGTGGAAGTCCCTCAACCGACTCCGGACGCAGGTGGGTAGATGCAAGACCAACATGCTCAGGGTCTCTGACGGAACCGACCTATCCTGCATCTGCGGCTACAGCCCGCAGGACATGGCTCACCTTCTGTCCTGCCCTGCGTGCCCTAACCTCTGTTCTCTGGAAGACCTCATGTGTGCAAATGCCAGGGCAATCAGTGTCGCCAATTACTGGGCACAACAAATTTAAGTCGTTTACCATCGACACGCTAAGAAGAAGTATTGAAATACTTGCAAAATGAGAAAACCTGCGTGTCTACGACCTATGAAACCAAAAAGTGAGCGTTTTAGCAAACCTTTTAGCAAATGATACCACTTGAGCATACAAAATATTCATGCCCATACTATTTTATGTCACCTGTATGACCCAATCAGACATTCACATCAAATAACTAATATTTATGAGAAACATAAGTGCATCATTAAGACTATAAAACCCCATTATCAGTGCTTAGCACGTGTTTAACATACCACAGTCAAAACTATACATTGCACATTTTTTTTAGGTGACAGACAGTAGTCAACAGATAATAACATATGACAATAAGGGAAATAAAAATGGCGTGGGAATTTGAGTAAATTTACTCAACAACAGATTCTTTTAACTCAATAATAGAATATATACGGCGAATAGTTTTTCTTTATAAATGTAAAGATGTCTATCTTTACTCCATTAATAGCTATTTATTGCCACAATGTTTATTTACACAGTAAATAAATGTTCATCAATCATACTTGACTTCCAAAAGGCATCCAATACTCGTTCAGTTTAATCGATCCGTAAAGTGATTCATTCCATTCAGTCACTCGATACAAAACACAGTTCATATAAATGCTGTTTTGTATCTGTTACCGGTCACAGCGCCACGTCACGCGATACTTTAACTGAACCTTTTTTTATTATTTGGTTTGCATTTGACTTTGACTAAGCCAGACGTGGCAGAAATAAGGTTAACAGTCTTGTATTTAATATAACTTGAGTGGAACAAGATACGTGAAAACAACACAATTAATAGTATAATTTATGCTTTAAGAGTATATGAAACAAGACTGTTAATTGTATATGATTTTTTGATCACTTGCGCGAGTACGGATTAGTTTATCAATCCGGACCTGTTTAAGGCCTATTATCTAAATTGAAATCCCACTTGCTCAAGTCTAGATTAGCTAATGCGAAAAGTCCAGTTGCGCCAGTCCGGATTAGCTAATCCGGACTAGCGCAAGTCGTGGACAGTTAGTATGCCATGAAACTGATACGGAAAATTTAAAGTCTCTCTTTGACAACATTAAGGGGACTTTACATCCAATTATGCGTACATACGGCCTCACATTAACCTACCCAGATCTGTCAAATTTCCCCAAACATATTTCAACCTTATATTGATCACATAGAGTTCCATATCATTTGGGGTATTTTGACAGATTTGGGTAAGATGATAAAGACTTCACATTGTCGCTAAAACATCAATGTTATTATTATCATCTGTTGTTAACCAGTAATTGTTTTGTTTTTTAAATAATACTGTAAGATAACTGGTCTCAGCTCACCGCACACGGTACAAAACTCGACTTTAGCGTCCGTCCGGCCGGACACTGTCTGATACTTTATATCCAAATTATAACGGACGATAGAAAAATCTTTAGCTGTATTTCAAGCTTTGGAATCGATAATAACATTGTAGAAATTTGTCAAATTTTGTCATTAAAGAATTTAGATGCTCAGTTACCCTATATTCTACAACCAGCCGTTTGGGCCCAGCAAGAGACGACAGTACTATTGTATCGTGTTTCAACTTGCTTAATTTTAAACGTCATTGATTATTTAATTTTTAGGTATAAATCACGAAAATATTTTTTATTTACAAATAGATACGCTTTTGAATATAGCTAACGATTTTTGTTACCGACTGATATAATGGATATTATAATATGGTATTTGCTGGACAGTGTCCGAATATACCTTAAAATGTCCGTATTGTTACCCAACCGGTTGCTAATGTGTTGGTACAAGTCGGACAGTGTCCGGTCGGTGTCCGGCGTCCGGACGGCCGTGACCGCTCCCCGACGGCTTAGTAGTCGTCAATGTCGTAAAGGTTGTCGATCTCTTCGTCGTCTAGCTGCATGGATTGGAAGTCTACTTTGTAGCGGAGGAGGCCTGTAAAAAAATTAACAAAATTAGCTATGTATTTTTTGGGTTTACTTATAAAAAAACACATAATAATAATACGCAGGCGATGTGGAATTTCAGAGTTTAAAAACAAATCAACACAATAAATGTAAGATTCATCAATTAATGCCTATCTAGCAGAAACTTGGCATTTAAATAACAAAAAGTGCCTATATTTTTTAAATGCAACTTAACTCTGGAACTAAAATAAATCATAAAAAGAAAAATGATAATCACATTCATATAAAGAAAAAAATCTGTTAAATATTATGTACATTCTACAGAAAAGACATTCGAATAAAATGTTTCATAAAACCATGCAAGTTACACAAACAACGTGTGTTTTTGTTACCTTAATGTCCACAAAATGAATGCATGTAATAAGAATCTTTAAAAGAATACTTAATGTACTGTTCTTCACAAAAAAGTATTATGATAACAGCCCTAACAATGTACCATTATGATACTGCAACATTCAGCATTCTCAGTATTCGTGAGAATCTGAAACCTACCCTGGATGACTTCGCCGGTATTTTCTACTCTAGCCGTCCTTGTCACTCATGCGAACATAACAGCGCGGATGAGCGTGATGGCTAGACTCGAAAATACTGATCATTATGATCTGTGACTAGACAAATGAACGATTCAAATCTTGCATCTCAATAACTTCACACAGATAACTTACAGTTTCATCTTCATAATTGAAGCATAATAATTAAGATTTTTAAAGATATCAAAGTGGAGGCAATCTCTTTTTCTTGATCTATAGTTGGTGCTATAGAACTGCCTGCAGAAAGCACATGCCTATAGATATGCAGCAGAATATCGAGCATCGGCACAGTGTTTTAAGGGTGATATTCCGCTGAACGTGATCTAATAAATTATGACATTAATTACGTTTATATACCTAAAACAACTTTACGCAACGAACATTATGCACTACAAAAATATTTTGAGACCTATCCATATCCATCATATTCGAAAAGAGATAAAATAAACATCCATGTATTTCAAACTTTTTTTTTCATATTTCAGAAAAGCATACATTTCAAACCTTTACATTCTCTTAGTCGTTACCGTTCTACATTTTAAAATACATTTTGTTCCACCAATTAAAGTCTAAAATTGAAACGTTTAAAATTATCCTCTAAAATCTAATAACACATGTTTTCTTGCGCCGAAAATTATTAAAACACTATCGCATTTTTTACTGTATACATTACCCGTTGGGCGGCATTTTGAAGCTTTAGATAAAGCTTTGAAACAACAATCAAAAGAAAAACAATTTACAATAAAAACATTGAAAATATCATTTACAAATAAACCATGTTTTCCACGTAATATTGCGACTTTCAAGAACTTGTGTAACTAAACAAATAATTTAAATGGCCCAAATATAAACAGACAGTGGCGCCATCTTTGTTTAAAACTTATTCAACGTTAAGCGTCATTTTCTGCTGTAAGCAAACCTCTAGCCGCAGTCCCCAAATCTTCACCGAATCCGATTGTATTGTTTTCTCACTCTTTTTCTCTCCGAGTGTGAAAGAGAGTTCCGATTTCGCCGTCGGACTGTGATCAGATACTATACAATGTATGCTTCTCCTAAGGCGATTAAATACCTGCTACTATATTACTATTGTTAGTCACCAGCCCAGGAATATATGCTTATTACTATTTTTTTTTTAAATGCGTCTTGTTCAACATTACTTGTATAAATGTAGCGTAATTAAGGCTCTTTAAACTAAATTCTGTATACAATTTATGTTCGTAAACACTAATCAATGGCTTTGCAAGGCGAAAGCACGGTACGGATTTGGTCGCAGTGCTAAGTGTGCCAAGATAACACATGATCAAACTATCAGGGTCCCGAATTCAATCCAATCGAAATCAGAGGCCCTACTCCTGTTGACGATGTCCGTATTTTCGAGTCCAGCCATCACGCTCGTTCGCGTTGTCATTCTGTAATGAGTGAAAGGGACGGCTAAATTCGAAAATACGGAGATCGTCAACCGGAGACCTCAGAATCGAGTCGAGATCGACCTAAAATGGCGGTCCGTTAAATATTAACTCGATGTCGATGGCGTCGGTGGTAAGGATGTAACGACGGTTTTCGATTTCAAGTAGTTCAGTATTCGACCTCAACTCGATTGGCGCTATAATCGATTTGCAGCGCACCAAATTACTGATTGTCGACGTCGATTCGATTGTGATCGAAGCTCGAACTCGTATAGAGTAAGCCTGCAGTTTGAAGGATTTTGAATACAGGTTGTATATTTGTAACTAAAAAAGCCGGAAGTAGTTTGTTCAGATTTGTTAGTACAATAAATTATTGTTTTAAGTAATAAGCTATGAGTGTGAGACTTTGCAATCTAAATATTAGATATTTGCACTTGAAAAAATTACTCCCATAGGCGGGAATCGACCCCGCGTTCCTCGCATACCAATTAATCTATCGGATTTGCAAGCTTCATGTTTCAAATGTTAAATACTTGCAATAGTATTTCTTTCGAGTGTTGAGGGTGTGATCCCAATAACATTGATGAAAGCAACGCGGCATTACAGCGTTAAGAAGCACTTGTAAATTTCGACAGGCTCTGCCAACGCTTGGGTGGCCGAGTGGTTAGGCAATTGCCCGGTGTGCGAGGAACGCGGGTTCGTTTCCTCCTCTGGTGGTCATTTTTTCAAGTGCAAATATCTAATATTGTTAGTACAATCAATCCATTATAGTATATTTCGAGACTTGTTATTATTTGAAACATTTTAATTTGCACTTGTTCAAATCTAAATCTTGCTAAAACATGCGATCTGAAGTTTGGCATGAACCTGTAGTCAAACTTATTTCAAGCCATTTCACATGGCGACATGTCATAGAATTTATGGTGAAAAGTAATAAAAGTTAAATTAAGTTTACTAAATTTGATTAAATGTTCATTTTATAAAGTAAGGCGACTTATCACAAATTTATTAATTTGGGGAATCTAAGGTTTTCAGTTACAAATATACTTCTTGTTTAATTATATTTATTGCATAAAGGACTTGTCCTCTTTTTGTATGGAGGCTGGTTTTTTTATTCTAAGATATCACCAACCACTAATAAACCTATATTTATCTTTAAGCTACAAAAATATAAAACACGTAACCATAGAAATCAGAATTTTAAACGCCTCCATTTTTGAGAAAAAATATGTTTTGTAACAGGCATCATCCATTGATCACTTACTTGTATTTCCTGGCTGTATGGCTATGTACCATTGCCTTTCCACTGGTGGATAAATACTACAAGGTACTACCACAGATTATATAATAGGTACTACTGCCAATGGAATGTCAATTTTGCTGTCAATTTTTTTTCATGCGTTAATTGATATAGGCGAAGGTGCGGTTTCTGTACAGACAAAGAGAAAAATTAATTTAAATTTTTCTCTAAATCGGAGGCCTTAAAAAATATATTAAATGTGCAGAAAGGCTAGTTTTTGTAAAATCTTTAATATAATATTTAGTTTATTCTGGTTAGAAATATTGACGAATAAAAAACCAGTAATGGACAAGTCCTTTGATATGGATTCCTAATCACACCATCACATAAATAATCAACCTCTAGACGACACCTAATATAGTAATAAATAATTTGTTCCATATAGTATATACCCATTATAGTAAAGGCAAATTTTAATGGTCATATTAAGTTGACCCAATAAATAATATCGAGGACTATAGAGGGCAAGTGCGCCTTTTTTAAGGACAAATAAAACAAAATAGCTATTCTAGCTAATACAATTCAAACTCGCTGGCAGTTACACTGAGTATACTGACCGGCGACGCGAATTTTGAAATCATCCGAGTTCTGCGAGCGAAAAGCGAATTTCTCTGTGAATTGGTAATGCGCAATTGACCCCGATAGTACATACCTAATTACCTATACAGCAAATTATTTTTTAATTTAATACGATAAATCCGAAAGAAACTGCGTTAATTACGTTTTCACTTCTAATTCGGTGAACGGATTTAATTGAAATAAATGATATAGAAAAAAAAAATTCTTGAAATAAACGGGACCTTGGTCTACCTTTTGTCGCGAAAATAAATGTTGAATGCTTTTTAAAAGATAAATTGTTAGTTATCTATCGCATTATATCGAATCTTATTATTAGTTTTTGAAGAGATTTAAGGCAAAAAACGAATGATATTTACCGGGCAACGCATCAGACTAAATACAATTAAATATGTAACAGTCTCGTAGCAAACTTCTTTAAGGCCACTATTTTGAGTTAGTAATATTTAAAGCATTTTTACTGCTATTTTCGTGAAGAGAGCAACAACAACGTTAGGCACGGATTGCACAGTTTTTAAACTTGTTAACTGTAATAATAAGGTTATTTTTAGTAAGATCTAGACATAGCTAGGCTACAATGACAATACCACCTAATTTCTAGGCGATAGGGTTTATAATCCATTTGATAGGATAGGATGTCTTATTGAACCGTGCCCTTTGATGTATAATTATGACAATAACACACAGATTTAATGACTATTAGGCACTGGATTAGTAAAAAATGTGTTAATATTCTGAAGCCGTTCCCAAGTAAAATTCCTTCATTCATTTATTCATACATCTACGCTATACTACTTTTTCTTATTGCTTATTTGATGCAGGCGCAGCAGATGTGCAAGCATGCAAATCAGGTACGATAAATGTGTAAAAAATATGTTACAAATAAAGGACTTGTCCATTAATGGTTTTTTATTCGTCAATATTTCTAACCAGAATAAACTAAATAATATATTAAAGAGTTCACAAAAATTTGCCTTTCTGCATAATTACTATATTTTTTAAGGCCTCCGATTAAGAGAAAAATTGAAATTAATTTTTTTTTTGTCTGTACGAAATCGCACCTTCGCCTATATCAATTAACGCATGAAAAAAAAAATGACAGCAAAATTGACATTCCATTGACAGTAGTACCTGTTATATAATCTGTGGTAGTACCTGTAGTATTTATCCACCAGTGGAAAGGCAATGGTACATAGCCATACAGCCAGGAAATAGAAGTAAGTGATCAATGGATGATACCTGTTACAAAACATATTTTTTCTCAAAAATGGAGGCGTTTAAAATTCTGCTTACTATGGTTACGTGTTTTATATTTTTGTAGCTTAAAGATAAATATAGGTTTATTAGTGGTTGGTGATATCTTAGAATAAAAAACCAGCCTCTATACAAAAAGAGGACAAGTCCTTTCCAAATTCTATTCCTATAAACTATAAAATCTAGTGTTTAACTAACTAAAAGAACATGGGCATATTTTAATTCCCGATATCATTGTTTTAAATTAGCCACACAAAGGATTAACTTTTGAATAACCACAAAGTTAGTTTTTCAGACTCGGTAACAAAATAAAGTTATTATGGCTTTCGAAAACACTATATCATTGAAAAATTTGCTTTTCGTGAACTAAGTACGAATATTTTATTTTTTGTCTTGAATAGTGGAATGCGTTATTTATTATAATACTATATATTGTATATCGCAGTGCGGTAAGTTTTCGATTTATAGAGATATCGCTTCACCTTATTTAGTTGTTAAAATATAAATAAAGGACTTGTCCTCTTTTTGTATGTAGGCTGGTTTTTTATTCCAAGATATCACCAACCACTAATAAACCTATATTTATCTTTAAGCTATAAAAATATGGAACACGTAACCATAGAAATCAGAATTTTAAACGCCTCCATTTTTGAGAAAAAATATGTTTTGTAACAGGCATCATCCATTGATCACTTACTTGTATTTCCTGGCTGTATGGCTATGTACCATTGCCTTTCCACTGGTGGATAAATACTACTAGGTACTACCACAGATTATATAATAGGTACTACTGTCAATGGAATGTCAATTTTGCTGCCAATTTTTTTTTCATGCGTTAATTGTAATAGGCGAAGGTGCGGTTTCTGTACAGACAAAGAGAAAAAAATATTTAAATTTTTCTCTAAATCGGAGGCCTTAAAAAATATATTAATTATGCAGAAAGGCTAGTTTTTGTGAACTCTTTAATATAATATTTAGTTTATTCTGGTTAGAAATATTGACGAATAAAAAACCATTAATGGACAAATCCTTTACGATTAATAGAAGGGTATTAATAGTATACTCTCTTCACACACATTTTAAGGGTATTGTTTCAGTCACTGGGCTCAATTCCAATGCGCCCTTTCTAAGATTAAATTAAGTCTCTCTCTTTCTCTGCTAAACAAACGAAAAGAGACAGACTATAATAATTTAGAAACGTCAAATTAAGTGATGCGATTTCTTACGTATTTTACAAGTTTTTGCGTGTTTTCGTCTAACTTTAGTCGTCATTGAATTACATCCCTACTAAATTGTCTATGGATTCTTTAATTTCCTTAGCAACTGACAGCTGTTTAATTTGACTTTACTAAATTAATATAGTCTGTCTCTTTTCGTTTGTTTGACAGACAAAGAGAGAGACTGAACCTAAATTTAATCTTAGACGCCCTGTCTGACGCATTGGAATTGAGCCCATTGCAAAATTTTTTTTTAAAGAAAAAAATATGGTAAAGCGATACCTCTTTTCGAATCAGCATATATCTGACTATATCTAGCAATTTTTTAAATACAAAATTATTAAAAATGTATATAATCATAACCTTTACAACGACAAAGATCCCTTCTAATTCAAATCTATCAACTAATACATAACCGATATTCCTGGGCCAGTTGTATATAATGGTGTTATATGCTGTATAATGTCATAATGTAATACTACTCTGTAATAATAAATTGTATACTATAAGATATATATTTTATTTTATCATTGCTTTGTTTAGAGCGCGTACCGAGATAAGCTAATACTATTTATTGCTATTTTCATTTAGTTATTTTTTTCATTAAGGCAACAAGTGTTTGACCTGGTTGACTAGTAAAGAATGCTTGTGGTATTAAGTCCGCCATTTGTACATTGTTTTAAATTTGTGCAGAAAAGTATAAATAAATAAATAAACAAGTTTTTTTGTCCCCTCTTATTACCAGAATTTAAACATAGATTAAAATAGTTGTTCATCCTCTTTTACTCACAGATAACCAATTTTTATTTTATAGTTGTTAAAAGTTATTATATTTATTTATTTATTTATCTGTTATATTTTTACCTGGTTTCTTGAAGTAAGTAATGAAAATGACAGCATGATTGATCTACATATCACTAGGTAACATAATTTATTATTAAAACGATTGTTGTTTTGATGGTATCTCAGCTGTTTAGAGTTATACCATCTATGGTCCATACATACTTTCAGAAGTTAACAATATATCAGCACATCTCGGTACCCGTCAATGTTTCACATACAACAAAAGAAACGAAGCTGTGAAGAGGGGGGGAGGAGAAGCTCAAACAAATGAACAACACAACGATAGAGAAAGCATGATAATAAATTATGACTCGCCCGCTTGTCACATGGCACTAGATCGCACCTAGGTTCCTTAAAAGATCGAATCATTCTGCATCTCAATTGTCGATTTTGTTATATAGAATAGAATATTTTTTATTGCCTTCGTTACAAATAGAGTGATAACAGAAAAACACACAAAAAATAGAAAGCAAATGGAAGCTGGCTCAGCTTGTGCTGACACAGGATGTAATCCCACACAGCGCTGGTTTCAGCCACTCCCATCTCTCCGTGGCATATTTGTATGGCATATATACTGACGATCACTTTTAAACTGAGCGCTGGGCAATTCTAAACAGCACTGGGTTACTATACCAAAAGAATAAATCGTTCTGCATCTCAATCGTCGATTTTTTCTATACTGACGATCGATTTTTAAACCTTGTCTGTAGGTAATAGAGTCCCAATTCAAACTAGTACGCAACCTTTTTTGGTATTTTGACCTTTACAATAATGCAACATGGTTGATAATCCTTTGTCGGTGAGAGATATCTTTGCGAACCGTCTACAAAACGATGTTTTCTTCAGATATCGGATGAAGTATCTACCATGCCAGTAGATATTGCATGAAACTGTTTGGGGAACTTTGAATTTAATTATGCGTATATATTGTCGCTATTCAAGTTATCTGTTTATGGATAAATAAGCTGCCACTTATAGTGTCAGTTTAAAGTTGCCATGTTTGAGCTTTGTAAAAACAAAGCTGCTGCGTTAATGAATCAATTTGAATTAAATTAAATTTACAATGACTCAACTATCATCATACCCGTATGTGAAAAAGATATAGTGACAGACTGCTGAAGTCTATGGCCATGTGACAGCGGAACGTAACATCTAAACGAATTAATCCATGCAAGCAGTATCTTAGGACTAGAATAGTATCAATAATTTATTGGCATCCTAAAAATTAATTTCTCCTTTTTATCGTTGCGTTTTTACTATTTTTTTGTTTTGTTTTTTGTCATTTTTTTAATAGTCATCGAGGTCTACGTCGTCCAGCGGTTCGTCAAGTTGTAGAGATTGGAAATCCACTTTGTATCGCAGTATGCCTGTTTTAGTGAAATGTTTTACCATTTTGTGCACATCCGTTGGGGTCCAAGCGGCAAAGGAAGAAGATATAGTATACATTAGTAGAGAATTAGTGTTGTAACAGCATTGAATGTATATTATTGGTATACAGGGTGGCGAAAAACTGGTCCACGAGGGTTTATGCTGGAGTTTATTTCATGGGATAACACGCAAAGGAAATGTCCCTCCCTCGGCTAGGGATTTGTACACAATCCTAAATTGAGAAAATGTTACCTATTCCAGGAAAAATACAAATAATAGGATATATTCGATACTTTAGTAGTAAAAAAATGAATCCATATTTGTTCACTTGGAACCCTTTTGGGTTGCTCTTAACCTAAAAGGGCACCGTACTGACATTTAGAGTAAAACGTAACTAACACGTCTACAACAAACATCATTGTCAAAATGACGTCCTCTACAGTACTGTGTTGCATTTTAATTTAACCAAAAATCAAAGCTATTTTTAAAAAAAAGGTGTGTTGTAAACTGTACTACACGTGTATGCCTTTAATTATGTATGGTGTACACAGAATACATGGACCTAGCCAAGGCTCAATAGATAGTGGAATTTTTTGAAAAAAAAAGAACTAAAAACCCTTGGATCAGAATGGTTTTGCGCAACAGTAGCAAGTCCCTGGATAATCAATAATATACATCAATGCGTTCAAAGCACCATTTAGTGGTGTTAAAATTAGAATAAATAAATAATAACAATATTAATATACACTAAAGTGTCATCTTTTTCCATCCTGGGCTGTTAATAGTCAGACATGACCCATCCTCGGACGCATCGTGCTTACAATCAGACGAGAATGCGGTGAAATGTCTGCCTATCCTAATAGAATAGCGCAGCCCACTGGGCACAGATATTCTACCGTTTACAGTAATCTGTGGCCAGGCCCAGATATTCTACCGTTCACAGTAATCTGTGGCCAGAGATCCACTGCCGCGAACTCTTTGAGCCATGCCTCGAGCCTTTAAAAGAGCTCGAGCCTTCAAAAGAACTCGAGCTTTCAAAAGAGCTCGAGCCTTTAAAAGAAATCTAGCCTTCAAAAGAACTCTAGCCTTCAAAATAGCTCTAGCCTTCAAAATAACTCGAGCTTCAAAAGAACTCGAGCCTTTAAAAGAGCTCGAGATTTCAAAAGAACTCGAGCCTCCAAAAGAACTCTAGCCTTCAAAAGAACTCAAGCCTTCAAAGGAGCTCGAGCCTTCAATAGAGCCGTTAAACAAGGTCGAGTTTGACAGGTTAATATAAGAAAATTGATACTGACCGCCGATCCCACCAAAGCCGCGTACGAACTGACTGCCCTCCTGGCTCTTGTCGGTGATGATCTCGAGCGTGGCGCCGAACGACTTGTAGTTGTTCGCGAGCCACTCCAGCAGGGGTTGGCACTCCACCAGCTCCAGCTCCACGCCGCTCTGTGGGGGGAGGGGGGGTTATAGAAGGTGGCAAGGAGTTTATACATGCAGGGTGTGTCCAAAAAAATAGGGGTGAGACAGAACAATCCTAAACAGACACGTACAAACCATATTGCTCAATGATTTTTAATAGTTATTGGAATAATTTATTAGCAAAAAAAAAATATGTGACCATCTTGGTGTTTGGTTCGCGCTCTGGACTACAAAACCAGCGCACACACCTGTTCATACAACGTTATGCCCATAACTCGATTTTCAAAATGACGGTATAACAATAAATAAATTATGCCAGGGTAGACTCCAGGATGTATTACATCATTTGTACAAAAACTAAATCAGTCACTGTTACCTGCTGTCCAGTGCATCAGCTCAAAGTTAACCATATTCGGAAATCTTAAATTATTCGTTAGCGTACGCGAGTTAGTAGTTAATATTGCATCATTTATTTCAACAAGTAAACGATATATTTATTAAAAATGAATTATGGCTGCAACTAGGCAAGGTATGATGATTGTAATATATTTTTTATGAACCTGCACGTTTAGTACATTTGGAGTTATAGCCAAATTTATATGACAGTATGTTTTTTTAAGTGTTGATTCAAACATTTTAGATTTTTTTCTTTTTGCGCAAAGAACTATTTTTGAAATAATTTTTACTATGTCTTCAAGGTGTTAATTAATAATGAACTGAAGAGATTAGCAATAGTACTTTGCGTATTTTTGAGAAAAAAAATATTTCTTGCGCACTATTTTTTCTTAGGCGTTATGATGTTAGTATAAAATTAAAATGTATTATCCGTAACAGTTCATTTTAATAAATAAAGTATATGTTGCGGTAAATAGTTAGTGTCACACCTAATTTATATATAATTTTGTTAAAAAAAACTTTATTTCATTACGTTTTAAGAGAAAGTTTATCATCATACTTTACCATGAGTAATGCAAGCTTATGTGAGATAATATTCAAAAGTAATTTTAAATCTGTAGATAAGAAGTTTATAGACCTAGAAAACTATCTCAGAGATCATACTAATTGCCCGGATTCGAAGAAAAATGAACTTCAATTTGAATTGCGAAATTTTAAGAAGTCTTTTACATTCAAGTGGGATAAATGTGGAAGACATAAAAATAGGTTTTTTGAATCTGAAATGACTTGGTTAGACGACTGTTTCTCAGTTCAAACTATATCATATATAAATCTATACCAACAAGTTTAAAACATTTTGCCTCAACACCGCGGAATTGTATGTCACTCTTTATCCTTGGTACCCTATGACGACAACATTACACAAGATTTTAATTCACGGTGATGTAATCATGTCAAATTGTTTGCTACCGATTGGTCAGTTAAGTGAAGAAGCGCAGGAATCACGAAACAAGGACTTTAAAATATATAGAGAGCGCCTTTCTTGAAAAACCTCAAGACAGAGTAACTTAGAAGACATATTTCATAGTCTACTTATTTCGTCTGACCCTATCATAACAAATTGAGGACCTACGCAAAATGTCAAGAGACAACCGTTTGATCCAGAAGTTACAGATATGCTTTTACAAGAATCAGTGACGTTTACTAATGAGTCTGATGATTCGGATGACTAAATATAATATAATCTTATATAAGGTCGCCTTTTATAAAGTGGTAAAACTTTAACAGAACTTCTAAATATTTTAGATAAACCGGGCCCTATGATTTTCATTTTTAAAAACGTGCTAGTTTTCATTTTTATTTTTCCTAACAAAAAAAAAATATTTTTAAGAGCATCCTGTCTACTCTGAAACATCCCTACATGCCATCGCCGCTCTCTCTTATTTCAATCGTGCCCGCCTCTTCCCTCATTTCATTCATGTTGCGCGGTGCGCAGTGCGCGGGGGGATCGCGGCTGCGCACCACTCACTCACTAGAGCGCATAAAAACCGAGTCTTATCTACCTACGCTGAACGCTGCGCATGCTACCTGCATAGGTTCCTTCTCTGCTGAGACAGAAAATCTACCTAATGCTTATGCAGATAAATTAAGCGTATTTAGCTTGTTCAATAGCTAGGATATTTCCATAGAATCAAAGCTGATTTGCTCAAATCAAAGTAAACATTTTAAAAATATCAATTTTAATTTCAAAACAACCTGACTGCATTCTAACCCTCACAAAACCTAACGTTATTATTACATGTTATACCAAATTAACATTGCTTCGCTTCGATTCAATGGATGCTCCCTAATATGGGATTTGTGTTGGTATTTTGAATAAAAGGCAGTTTCCATTAAAGTTCAGTTTATTAGGTACATTTTTTTTCATCACACTTTCAGGCTTTGGACTGACAAGTTAATACAAACCGTTAATAATCATCTTACTACCTTGTATTAAATTTAATTGTATCGAAATAGGACGCTATTATTTTTTTATTAACTTGGCGTGTTTAAAAGTCAGAATTCATTGATATTTACAGTCATATTTAGAAGTTCCTATTTACACAATCACATCACAGTTACATATTAACAATCTACATAATTTACAAGTTCCTATTTACACACTAAAAATTACCTTAAATGCTGGATGTGACGCCCTTGTTCTTGTACACACTTCCTAGCCCGATCGAGGCAATGCCTCCGAACTGAAGCGAGCACATCGGGCTCACTGGCCATCGAATGAAACGCATTATTTATTCGCGCACGCAATTGTTCCACTGAACGGATGGTATGACCGTCGTTCCCGTAAACCAGGTCCTTGGCCCTACCCCACACGTGGAAATCCATTGGCGTCAGATCAGGTGATCGCGGCGGCCAGGGGATAACGCTGTCGCGCCCGATCCAGCGGCCCTGGAACGCCTCGTCCAGGTAGGCGCGTACCCGCAGGCTGAACTGCGTAGGCGCGCCGTCGTGCTGGAAGTAGAGGTACCTCCGGCTCCACGCAGGCACATCCAGCAGCAGTTCAGGGAGGTCATTTTGGAGAAACTCTAAATACGTTTCCGTATTGAGTCTCTCCAGAAACACGGGCCCCAGCAACGTTCCGTTTATCACTCCTGCCCACACGTTCACACTGAAGCGATGCTGGAAATGGTCCGGACTAGCGATGGGCGATTATTACTAAATTAATCGAATTATTCGAATGGTCCCTGTAAACAAATGTATTCGATAAGCAACCGCAGTCATTCGATTATCCTTCGATTATGCGGCGAGCAATACCGGAGCGTGCGGTGCGCAGGCCGTATTACTAACAACTAACGAATGAATCGTCATTCGTCCCGTCGATTAACCATTCGTTCGCTGCCTGTCCTGTCGCGGCAATTCAATCGAATGCATCGAAGGGCTGAGTATAGATTCTCATTCGATTGTCGATTATTATTCGATTATTTTTTTTCCGAATTACTAAATCGACATTCGATAGTTCGAATGGTCGATTGTCGATTCATTCGATTATTTTTTTACGAACAATCGCCCATCGCTAGTCCGGACGAGTCACACGCGGGTTGTACTCGCACCAATAATGCGCATTGTGCACATTAAAAAGTCCTTGGCGCGTAAATGTGCACTCGTCGGTCCAAAGCACGTTGTAGGTCCGGTTTCGTATCAGCCAGCGGCAGAACTCGACCCTCGGCGCGTAGTCCTGCTGCAGCAACTCTTGGACCCGAGTAAAATGATACGGGTGGAGGCCTTCGTCGCGCAAAAGCCGCCACACGTAGTATCTGCTCACGCCAAATACACGAACGGCATCCGCGATGCTCGCCAATGGGTGCCGATGAAAAAAATCAATTACTTTTTGTTCAAGCCGGGCCGGGTGTCGTTGCCGACGCACGAGGTCGAGGCGTGGCTCGAAGCTGCCTCTCCCGAAAACGCTGCACAGCTCCGAGTATTGTGCGTGTGTGTACAATGGAGCCGTACCGCTCGACGTACAGCTGCCGCGCCCGCAACAAAACTTCTCCCGCTTCCTGATAGCACAATGCCATATTCAGGTATTCCTGGGCGTTATACCGATACGCCATGATGAAATGTTCCGCACGTAGCGCGCGCGCACAACCCAGTGAATTGTTTTATGCGGACTGAACTCTCGCACTGCGAGCGCTCTGCGGCGGGGGTAGCAGTGAGCGGGAGCGGGGTGAGGCTCGGCACGTGTTAGCCGCGGCGCGTATTTTCGTGTGTCGGCATGGCGGCACCTTTGCCGGCGTGTATGACTACGCCGACAGACCGCGAGTGAGGCGAACCGCCGGCCAGTCGCACGTGTAAGGTGGGAGTGCGACAGAGCATAATGGCGTCCTTATCGAATTCATTGATACACGGAACCTGCGCACCGAACGTACTACGCAAGCTGCACGGGGTGTTTTATTTTACGTTTAAATCAAAATAGTTTTTTGCGATTTTCTCGAAAACTAGCGTATAAAGAAATTCGTTTTTTTAAACGAAAATGTTTCATTTATGTTTTTGTAATTGCTCTTTTAATTTCACCACTTTTTAAAAAGCGACCTTATATACATTTTTCATTTCTGACGGGTATTTAAATTTATATAAACATTTTATAGCATTTAACATTTTATTAGACTTTTGGGCATTACTTTGTATGAACGGCCCCAGTGTGCAGCGGTTGCGGGTCTAAATCCCGCAAGGAGAAAATGTTTGTGTGATAAGCACAAGCATTTGTTTGTACCTATGTCATAAATTGACGTAGTCGCCATAGCACAAGCTAACGCTTTAGTTTGGAACTACGTAATACGTATCGGAAAAAGTTCAAATTTTATTGATATCATACATATTATTACTAACTGAACATAATTTTATTATTATAAACTTTTAGATTTCAATTCATACTGAACAGTACAAATAGTTTGAATAAAACGACCAATTTTTCATCATCATCCTGTATAAACATTTATTCGTATAATTTATTGAGAGGAAGAGCAGTTCTTACTAAAAAATAGTCCTGAAGAACGTTGAAATCGAGTTCAAAGTTTCAATTTACGTGGTGTTTTTTTTGTAAGAGGCTTTTGTGATATTAAAACATCTCTTACCTCTTTGTCGGTGAAATGTGATTTGTCCTTTTCTTGCTCAGGCGTGAGATGGAGAATCGTTTCCTGGTTGGTGGCGTGCGATTTCAGGACGTATCTGCAACACGAGGAAACATAGTGGTGTGGTGACTGAGTTTGTTCCGGCGTTTCTTCTCAGCACTTGCCAGATTGTCTGTGTCTTGTCTCAAAGCGCTAGTAGGGCCCAAAAGATAAGGAGACATGTTCTGCCCCATATGGGCCATAATTGATTGATATTTTGACGTTCATAAGTGGCATTTTGTGTCCTAAATTGAATAAAGAATTTTTGACTTTGACTTTGATATGCTGAATGTATTTGAATGTGCCTCTCAAACTGCCTAGAATATCACGTTTCAATTTGTTTGCAACCAGAAACTCTAAGTCAAACTTAGGTCTATACTCTCCATTGAATAGAATGTTTAAGCAATACAATTCACTGTCTAAGTCCTCCATTAATAGTGTTGATACTTAATATATACTCTGACACGCAATCTAAATTCAGATCCACTTGCCTGGGTCAACCCACACGGGTTGGCCAGGGCAGTTTTTTTTAAAAGTACAAGTTGTAGCTTAATAGTGGGAGTGATATTGTTTTTACATTATTGCATGTCGTTGTCACCTATAATTAAGTTTGCATTTATTTTGTAACTGTATTGTTAGTGTTCATTGTATGTTTGAATGTAACCTTGTTGGTGATCTTAATAAATAAATAAATAAATGTACACACGCGGCCGCAGGTCCGACTACCCTACTTTGAGATCGCCTACTTAATAAAAGCTGTTTTCGTACTTGACTTGGGTAACCTGACGTGCTGTCGACTGTACATTGGCTAGCACTTTAGACTACACATTTTCTTTTCAAAATCACTCTTGTTACAACAGCATAAGGTGCCACAGAATACCTTGATGTGTTGTCGCCCGTACTAAACAAAAAACCGGACAAGTGCGAGTCGGATCGCGCACTGGGGGTTCCGTACAAACTTGTTTGATTGCAACAGACTTTATAGAATAAACGATTTTTGGATTTTTTTATTGATTAGTGATTAGAATTTAATGATTCTGGTGTTTTTTCTTAAATCCAAAATTATTAGAATTTAACTATCAAATTGATTCAATCAAAATTAAATTATAAAATTGTAAATACATCAAACAATTTTTTTGTGTAAGCGATATCTCTTGCGACGGTAAGTAAGGCGTGCGTTATTTTATTTTATTTTTAATAATAACACAAAACAGTTTACAGTTGCAGTGTTCCTATTTGTTTTTTAAACATAATTATATACTAAACTGTAAGCGAAAACATGTGTCCGATTGAGTAGTGCAATTGTATATACGTTACCTCTGTATGTCAAGGTTCTCCCAGCAGATGAGCGTCTCGACGGCGCCCAGCTCCAGCGCGCGAAGCGTGTCGTCCACGCCGAAGCAGTACTTGCCCGTGTCCTGTGCGACGTATCATACGCACACGCATTAATACAACAAGTGATTTCCTCCTAGCCGATTTCGACTACGGCGGCCTATCTCAACAGAGATAAGCCAACTGCGCGGGACATATTATAAACAAGTGTGTGCGCAATACACAGGTGCACTCTCTGTTCCTTCACTCCAATAATTCGGTGAGACGGCAGTCCGACATGACCGTAGAGAGATCAGGCGCAGGACCAACTGCTGAACGTGCTTTCCGAGGCACGGGGGTGTTAACACCACCAACTTCCTGACTCCGGAGCTGTGTCTGAGTAATTTCAAGACAGAAAAACTCAAACACTCTCGGCCCGATCCGGGATTCGAACCCGGGACCTCGTGGATAGTACCCAGCGTGCTGACCACTAGACCAACGAGGCAGTCAATACAACAAGTCAGAAGTTATGAAAGATGAGAAACTACACATTACTACTAAAGAAAAACTATTCAACACATGCATACTTCCTATCTTAACGGATGTCAAACTTGGCCACTGACGAGAAACAGCAAGAATAAACTCACAAGCTGGAGAAAGATGGAACAGAGCATGCTTAGTTTAAGAAGGTAAGACAGAGTGAGAAGATGAGCTATCAGAAAAAAGACTTAAGCACTCGACATAGCGCAGAAGATCAGACGAGCAAAGTAGAAATGGGCAGGCCGCATAATAAGAGGCAAAGAAAAGTGGTGCCAACGGAAAAAAGGCAGACCAAGAAAAAGGTGGACTGGTCACATAATTCAAGTCGCCGGAAATACATGGACCAAAGTAGCAAGAGACAAGACTTGAGTGGAGAAGGCTTGGGGAGGCCTTTGCCAAAGGGCAACCGGACTTACAGATAAGGAGCAAGGCCCAAATATTAGAATAATAACAATGTAACAACATTTTTTTTTATTATTATTACACGAAGCTAAGCGACGAGCTGGACTTATATCGAGAAGACTGGGAGGCCAGTGGCCCAAAATCGTGGAGAGTGAAGAAAGGGTAAGAAGGCCTTTGCCCTGCAGTGGGACACAACAGGCTCCTAATATTAATAATAATATTATTATTACAAGTACAGAAGTGATCTGTCCGATAATGGGATACATATATTTTCATTTACTTGTTAATTCGACAGCTTCATAGATGCATTCCTTGACTTCGATGATAGGGTAAAGTAAATTTCTCAATTAGGTCTTTATATATTAATTTATATATTCGAGCTGAATTGATTCATCGTATCGATGCGAATCATTCGAATCATATTACCGATTTAATTCCTAAAGTGCTTTTTACACCATCCTATTTGTTGCGTCATAACTAGAATCCTTTTGACTTAATCACATATTACACCATCCTATTTGTCTAGCATCCTACTTAAAAAATAGGAAGATGTAATCGCAGTTCACTACTTAGGCTCCTACCTTCCTAAATAGGATCCTAGGTAGGACACGATTTCTTCCTTCTTACTAGAGATGGGTCTGGTGCGAATCAGAACAATCGAATCAAACACTAATAACTCGAATCAAACAGTAATAACTCGATTCGAATGAGATTTCGAATTTTGATTCGAATCATCGCTTGATTTGAATTTGCGAGGTCGAGGCGATTCGCTTCGCGAGGCGATTGCCTGAGCGACTCAGCCGTCTAGCCAATCGCCTATCTATCGTTAGAAGGTGTTAATCATATTCAAATTACCTTTCGTACACATAAATACAATAATAATAATACTATATTACCTGTGAAATCTCATCGAAGTACCGTCCGATGAGCTTCTTCTCCTGTATGAACTTGACGTTCTGCAGCGACTCGGCCGCCAGCTCGATGGCCTGGTTGAACCCGTTCTCGCCACCGTACGACACGTCCACCAGCTTGATGATTTTGGCTTGCAATCTCTGGAATACAATGTATATACATTACTACATAATATCGTAGGATGATTATATGATATACGCAAAGACTCATGGCAGACAAAGCAATAAAACGTGCAAATGAGACAGCGCACATCATTTTCTCCCTCGCACTTACATTGTTTATGGGTGACGTTACGACGACGTAGAGATGAGCGTTGTTTAAAAACATGTGGTTATCGACAAAATAGGTTTCAAGAGGGATATTTGAAATGTAACAAGTAATGTAATATCGTGCTTTAGTCTATGCCCTTTTGACTACTACCTGACTAAGACCTGGGCCTTAGATTTTATGTTCAACGCGACGTCCGACTTCAGTGTCAACATACCGATCGTCATCCGGTACCTTCTAGCACGGAATACTGGTACTTCGTACAGAAGTATGACTTAGCAATTGTATTCAAAGAAATGTCTACCCAATGTCGTCAACAATATGGCGTAATTTAGTTCGCCTCAGAGTCAAGCACATTTTCGTGTAGACACCTACATAAAATCCATTGCAAGATAATTTTATACTTATTGCTCTGGAATATGATTCATACAACGAGGACATATCCCACTAGAGGGGAAATGGCATTAATTTTGTTCTAGAAAAATTCCGCCAAATCCGAAAGATTCCGAATGAACCGACTGAATGTCAAACACCGTATTAGTGATGGTCAATAAGAAATTAGTATCGATAGTCGATGTTATTGTTTAATTTAATGGGAACAATATTTTATTACACCTAAGGTTAAACTTTTCACTAATGTGCAATATCCTAAATATAATATCTGATTCTTGTTCCTAAGAAATTAAAGTTAGTCATCAAAAATAACCATTTAAAGTATGAATCATAAAAATTGTTATCAATCTATTCCTATTTCTCTTGGTCACGCCATCACGCGTGAACGGCTGGACCAATTTCACTAATTCTTTTTTTGTTGTTTGTTATTGTCAGAAGAAGGTTCTTATGAAAGAAAAAAATAAGAAAATTGCGCGGAAAATTATTAAATTCAGGAATACTTAACCACCATATAAAATAATTTCTAATCAAACCTTAGCGCTTTGGACGTTAAAACATTTTGAATGTAACCTTATGACGTTCGACCACAGACCTCTATAATACAAATACGCTGGACTGCAAACTGTCAACCTAACAATGAAGCCATTTAATTATCGCAATTTTGGCTATAGTGAGCGTGTGGTGACCATCCACGGAACTAATTTGACATAAACATATGGTAGTTACTCTATTTTAGTTTCCTGTACACTCGGTGGGGACGCTTTGATTTGGCACAAAATTATGTGTTATTTCTTAGAGAATGTTTAGTCCAGCGTGCGTGTACTATAGAGGTCAGTGCGTTCGACATAAAATTGACAGATATCGTCAAAGAGGATTAAAAAAAACTAAATAACAGGACAAAGTCTGTCGGGTCAGCTAGTATATAATAAAAAATAAACTTTTGTTTGTAAAACAAATTAACTTCCATAATAACTTGCAAATAAATTGCTTAAATTATAAAAACATGAATTTAAAAGCCAAGCACTGAGAAATAACATTGAGATCTAAATACAGTAAGTATTTTTATTAAAATGCGTTTATTGTTTTCTAATTTCTATAAATTAAGAATAAGGCTCATACTTTATATACGACAGGAAACAAGTTTCTTAAAATCATGTTTTCCGATATATATCTACCTATTTACCTAAGAACAGAAGCTTCACTTTCAAAGTTTTAAAGCCCGGACAAGGTTTTTTTTTAAAAAACAGGCTGAGTGCGAACTCACACACGAAATTATACCATTATCTACTTCATAGTCACTTAGTCACTTCAGGTTTTTCAGTGAATGAGAATGTAGGTAAATACGGTAGGTATTTTGTCTGGAACAATAAAACCACCTACATTATACATCTTTCTGTGTAAATTGCCTTATTTTTTTTATTGGTATGGTTTGCTATAAAGATTTTCTATCTATTTGAAGGCTCCAATTACTCATTCGCTTCTCATTACATCCATTCATCACCTTTATTATCGTCACACACCTTACAGTAATAGAATCGATACACATATATTTACACACGCAAACATCCATACTCTTTGCTTTCACTACGCATCTCATTGTTCATAATCCATTAAACCAAGAAAACTATCAAACGTCATGTCAAGTGTCAGCGTTTTGTTATTTGCAAGAAAATCAATAATTCTAACAAAACCTTCCTCGGTATAGGTAGGTTAATGTTATTTTTGCATAGGTATTGATTCTAGTGCGCGAGTGTAAATATTTGTGTTATCGATTATATCACTATACCTCTGTGCTGCCAAAGTACTAAAATAATTATTGTGTAAACTGTGCACATAAATGTCGATAAGTCGTATAACCAATTCAGCGCAACACTAGTAACGAGTGTTAACGAATAGAATGAGATGACATTATGTGCTAACCACTTAGTGGGAGCAAGATGAGACTTAAACGTCAGTACGCTTGACCGATTTATCTTGAGCCGTAGGAAAATTTTATGAACTTTTTAAAATTGCATAGTTACTAATACTTACCGATGAAATGACATCACATCCGTTTTAAAATTCGATGTTTTGCTTTTTTCTTACAACACAGTATAGAACAATACGACATTATGTTAATTATTTCTCAAATCTCATTTTTTCGTAACAATTCAAGTATTCACGTTGACATACCACACAGATCAATTGGTTTTTGTCATACGGTTTTGACAGAACTGACACCTTCTATTGCGGTTGTCAGAGCAGATAAAGTTTCGGAGTAAAATAGTTTTTACTTCGCCTCTAGTAGGATATGTCCTCGATGGATTCATAATACACTAAACCTATTCAGTGACGTAATATCACGCGACGCGATAGGGTTGACTGCTAAGAAGCTTCTAACGCCATCTAGCGCCTCTTTCTAGTACTTTATTCATTCTCGTCCAGTCAGCAACGTAGCCGCGCGGCCGCCGGTAAATAAAAAGAGCGCGCGTGTCGTTGCTTGGTAGCGACACCCAAGTTGACTAGTTCACCACGGTGGGTCGCCGCGCCTAGGTACGTTTTTGCTACCAATGCGGGGAGTTACACAGGCTGCTACTAATACCTGACCAAGGCATTAGTAGAAGGCCTTGGTCACTGATTTTATACTCAACGCGTCTGGCTTTAGCGTTAACGTTCTGATCGTCGTCCGGAACCTACTAGGTACTGCTGTTAGTTCAGTTAGTTCGCAGCGCGCACTCACCGGTTCGAACATGTCGGACTGCGAGAGCTCGGTCTTGAAGCCGGCGGAACCGGCGAGGGTGAGGCCGGCCACTTATTCTGTGGCCCTGCTATATGCTTTAGTCCATGATGCTTAAAATTTATATTCCAAGTCTGCCAAAATGTTGCAGAACAGTTGCTATAAATCTCTTTTGACTAAGGCCTTAGCGTCCGATTTTAAGCTAAACGCGGCGTCGAACTTCAGCGTCAACGTACCGATCGTCTGGCTTCTGCCATTGGTCTGCTAGCAACGGTCGCCACAGCTCCAGGCGCATGTAACAGTTACTCACCGGGTCGAACATGTCGGACTGCGAGAGCTCGGTCTTGAAGTCGGCGGAACCGGCGAGGATGAGGCCGGCCACGTTGGGCCGGTCCGCGCTGATGAACAACTGCGTCGCCACCTCGGCCACCTTGCGCACGTAGTTGTGGCGCTTCTCCATACGGAGACGCGCGAAACGCAACGCGGACTGACCACCGCGACCGTGCTTCTTTGGTAGGTCCACGGTGAACTTGTGGAGGACCTGGCGAATATGAGACGAAAACAAATTGTAATATACAGTTGCGTACATAGAATTAAGAACGCTTCAGTGTTAAAATGCAATTTAATAGTAAACTCATCTAAATTAGTCGTATAATTACAGAGAAGTCCCTTTGTAGGCACATTTAGTGCAATAGAGTTTAAAATACAAGCTTTATTTTGAGGGTAGAGTGTCATGTATCTGTCTGGAGAGATAACCAGCATCCCCCTCGATGCTGGTTGTCTCTGGCTAGGTTACTTATAAACTTACAATATACCTTTATTAATAATTAAAGCGTATCATTCCTAATATACATAGCATACTAATATTATTATTACGAAAGATGTGTCTGTCTGTCACCTCTTCATGCTGAACTTGCTGAACCGATTTAGATTTAATTTAGTTTGTATATAGTTTGTGATCCTAAAAAAGGACATGAACTACTTTTTATCGCGATGTAAACTAGGAATTACAACTAGTGAAATAGGAGTCTACATAGAGAAATCCGACATGCCACCCATCATCTGACTCACCTCTCTAGTGTTTCCTTGCAGCGTACCGAACAATGCACCGTTACCATCCATAACGATGAAACCAAACTTGTTATCGTCAGCCAACAGGGCAGTCAAGGCCTCGGTGTGGAACTTGTTATCGCAGAGGTACAGCGAGGTGTTGATAGGCTTGAATGGCTCGAAGTCAATGTTAACTTTCTTTTCCTTGCCTTCCTCTGTCACTATGGTGCCACAGTAGATGACCAAGCCGTTTGGAGGCACTGTGGAACAAAATAAATTATTGTCAATATTATCGTTAGCTAAGTCGTAAGATTGATTTTGTGACCTGGCGTATCAAAGCATGCCAGCTCTTCTTTTGCAAATCAAGTGATAGGTAGAAATCGTAGCGACGAAGGAACGTACACGTCTGGTAAGAGCTGGTGACTAGTGGAATCGGACCCTAATATGTCTGCTTGCAAAATTATAATAGAATCGTAATTGAATAACTTGATTTTGACATTGGCTAATATTAGAACTGTAAAATTCTCGATTTAGGTTACGATTCGGAATATAGAAGACTTGGGCCCCGAGTCAGCCTATTAGATCCCACTGCTGGGAAAAGGCCTCACCTCAACTATGAGGAGGAACGAGCCATACTTCACCACGCGGGCTCAGTGCGGATTGGTGGAGGGGTGTATGTAAGGCAAGTGACAAACCTTACTGTCAGAAGTTATCAAGCCGCCCTAGGGCCTCTGACTAGGCTTAACGACTAATACCACAGATATTAGCCGGGACCAACTGCTTAACGTGCCTTCCGAAGCACGGAGATGCTTGTCATGGACGTCACTTAAATGGTCGGAATGGTCACCCATCCAATCACGACCGCGCCGTGGGTTGCTTAACTTTTGGTATCACTACCAAAGCGCTGCCGCCACTGCGCCACAAGCACCTTTGCCCCCTGTTTGGTGTAAAATACATACTAATCTATATTGGTCAAAGGACTGCAACTTGGTAGTCTGACTTACCAGCTTGATTGATACTAGCATGGTAATAGGTATTTCTAGAGGTCAGATAGTTTTTTTAACCATCTCCACCTCTAGAAATAACTATTATGAGCCAATGAGTTCACTAATGTAAAAAACACAATACTGGGCTAATAAGCCATAAATCCCAATGATATCTTCTTTAAATTTTTCTATACAATCAAGTCTTATATTTAGCCTAGAGTTCACCAAAACATGTTAAATTTTTAATCAGCCGGTTTATCATTATTTAACATTATTTGTATGGGAATTCTGTCGAATTAACCGTCAAATGTTGACCGGTTGTTTAAGCATTGGTGAACACGGGGCTTAGAGTTTAAGTTTTTTCAGTCAATAGTCAGTCTAAGTCGAGAAGTGGCGCTAGAAATCTATGGGAGTATGTACTTTAAAATGATGATAATGAGGCATCAGAATTCGATCCATAGTCAATGTCAAATCAAAAATCCAGCCCCAGTTTGAATTAAAATTAATACAGTTAACATTGACTGTGTAAATAAACTTCTGTTGCCTCACTCATTAGCATCGCTTCATTTGTACGTGCATATTCCCAAAGTCACTTAGCCCCATCTTGCGAACTAATAAGAAGTTACTGGAAACTCTTTATTGCATATTTTACGTCTGAATTAGGCCTGGTTCTAATTATAAGTTAAGCTGATTTCATGGTCAAATATTTGTAAAAATATTTCCATAGGATACATGCACATTCCCCAAGCATTCATGAAATCGAACGCCGGCTCACTGGCGTAGCAAGCACTTACAAAAATTCGTCGGCTGACTAACGTCCTCCGTAGCTTGTTGGTAAGAGCGTTCGCCCGGATAGCGAAGGGACGTGGGTTCGAGTCCCACCGGATGACACAGTCGATTAATTTTTGTGAGCGAAATTTAATTCAATTAGGCCTGGTTCACTCCGCAGTATAGGTATGAAGCTACAAGTACATGCACGAGTTGACCGATCGACATTCTGTTAGTATTGGCACAGAATAAGTACTAGTACTCCGTACAGAAGTATGACTTTGCAATGAAATTCAAAGAAATATCTACTCAATGTTGTCAACGATATGGTGTAATTCAGTTCGCCTCAGACTCAAGCACATTGTCGGGTAACCACCTACAGAAATACATTTCGAGATAATTTCATTCTTATAACTCTGGAATATGATTCATAATACACTAAACCTATTCAGTGACGTACTATCACGCAACGCGATAGGGTTGACTGCCACAAGAAGCTACTTACGCCATCTAGCGCATCTTTCTAGGACTTTATTCATGCTCGTCCAACCAGCAACCTAGTTTCGCGCACCGCCGGTGTATAAAACGCGCGAGCGTGTCGCTGCCGGCTAGCGACACCCAACTTGTTTAGCCCCTTACCAAGGGGTCGCCGCGCGCAGGTACGTACGTTTGCTACCTACGCGGGAAGATACACAGGCCTGGTATTGGTCGGTTCTACGCGGACGTGTGAGATAAGGTTACGCGACAGAAAGCGAGTAAAAAATCTAGGTGTAGTCGGTAGGCTATTGGCGTTTGGCTATCTGAATTTGCACTTTATTGTGTCGCAGCAAGAGCCGCTGTTTATTTAAATAATCTAGCGGAGTGATGCTTCTGTACTTGTACATTATTTATTGTGTCTAAAACTAAAACCGATAGCGAGCGGTAGTCAGCAATTTGCTCAATGCCGTGTTCGACAGGCGGTCCGCTTCCTCAATACATATTTCGCCGATATTATTACAACTTGGGACCGATTTCACCGTTTTTACAAGCCAACTAGAGGAATGTCAAACGACGACGAATACAACAAAAATACCGATGAAAATTAAAAGTCACTGTTGTTAAAATAAACTTGATCATTTCATTAAATTTGTAAAAACATTGCTTTGGTCAAATTAATTTAAAAAACCGTTAAACAATTATATAATAGAACTAGTGGTTCCCCGCGACTTTGACCGCAAGACTTGGATTTCCCATATAAACTTTCATCCCCCATTTCACCCCCTTAATGTTTTAATATCGCGACAAAATGTAGCCTTTGTCCTTTCCAGGGTCTCGAACTGTCTCCATACCAATTTTAATCTCAATCGGTTCAGTGGTTTAGGCGTCAAGAGGTAACAGACAGAGAGACACACTTTCGCATTTATAATATTTAGTATGGATATGAAATATGGCTTCGTGGTACCTAAAATACTTAATTGATTAAAATAACAAGGAAGGAAAAATGCCAAGGACAATTTGTAGCGCAGTGTCAACTACTAATGTTGCTGTTGAGAATCATTAATCAATCATGTCATGTCTAGTCGAGCAAATCTGTTATGTAATGCAATTTAACGTATGTTTACATACTACATAATATCTAGAAGGCCATTCTTAGGGGTTATTAGATTATATTCAAACAGTCTTAAAACACGTAAAAATAAAAATGAAGTAAGAAAATCATTTTTATTATGGGTAATGAATAAGACCTTTTTAAGGTAAGGAATCATGCAGACTTGCCAATCTTACTGCAGCTAAAAAAGATGTGATCTTTACTCAATACACTCAATACATAAATTTTTACGTTTATTCTATCATTCTCCTTCTGTGACGAGTGAGTAGGGGCACTTATTGCGGTCGAGCGCAGTTGATCGATGCAAAGATGCGGAGTTTCAGAATAGAAACGAAAATCAGTAGGAATCTGCACGCGAGTGATTAAAAAATTAAGCCCCTGTGTCGCCAAAATTATTTATTTGTGCATTACATTACACCTACTAGAAGTCTCTTGTAAGCATAAGGGTCACAGTGATTCAATTCTCGACGCTCAAGCACGCTCACAAATGGCTGTGAAATATGACCAATGCACCGCGAAGATAGCTAGTTCCTTTTACCCATGTCACTTTCGCGAGGGTCACGCTTATATCATCTGTCTATGAACTGAGTTCTCTTGCTATCTTAGCGTCTCCCACCACGCAGGCGAGGGCTCAATGAAGCAGTTTGTCCTAAGTCAACGTACTAACTCAAATAATAAATAATACTTACCCTTTTACTACTAGCGGCTGTTATAACACTTGATTAAATATGAAATGGCTAATTATGATTTAATGACAGATATGTGAAAGTGTATATGACAAACAAGATATGTGACAGATAGATAGATAGACAAGATAGATAGGTGAAATAACTAACAGTGAAGGAAAACATTGTGAAGAAGGCAATGGCAAACTACTCCATTAAAATTGCCAAAAAAGTGTGTGTTTCATTCCACGTAATGATTACAACCCTTACTGCCGCACTTAGACGTAAAATTTTTGATTAAGTCTCGGTTTGTCACTCTCTGTGTCAATGAAATAGAAAACGACAGCATGAGACTTAATGAAGGATTAACTTTAATTGACGTCTTCGAGTACGGCAGTTAGTCATTGAGATATACGACTGTGAAGAAGAAGAAGGTGACATGACAAACATTCGAAATTAGCTTATTTCGAAATTAATTTCCAAACAAATTGCTTATTTTAAAAAGACAATTGAAATTAGCTGTCTCATATTTATTCACATGTTATGACATATCATGGCAAAAATTATTAGTGAAGTGGTTAAAAGTTTACCTTTAGTATACAGTTTCAGTCGATGCTGTACCGAAGTGATGGCTCCGAGCACAGACAGCCGGTTGACTCTCGACTTGATGTTGGAGGCTGTACCGAACTCATCGGCCAACATCTTCGACACCCGTGAGATTTGGTCCTTGGGCGGAATGATGAGCGAAATCATTGATGTGCCATTTCTGGAATGCGGAAAATAATCAGTTTAAAAAACAGGCCAATTTAAAACAGTAATTTATTACCAAAAATATAGAAATAAATTATGTTCAGACCCCATTTGGTATTATAACCATTTCCAAAGTAACTATGTGTGTGATTTTTCGGAATGTTTCTTCTGTGCTTTTACTATTATTTATTCTGTGATGTTTACTTCAATAACGAGTGTAATAAAAAATGGTTTGATTTGAACAACCACCTCTTACCTAAAAGTAATTAAGATTTACACAACTCTGTCCTTCTTATCCTCTCGTAAATATTAGAAATATTACACAAGTTGGCAGATTTCCTTCTTTAATTGTCTGATTCTATTCATGATGTTAGATACTAGGTATAACGAGTTATAATATATTTTTAGAAGAACATTAAGGTCAATTAGTTGTTGGCTAAGTAAGCATAAATTTCCCACAATGAATACAGTTTGTTGATATTATGAATATAAGATGTTGTTGCATAAAGTTAAATCAAACATTTTATTTAAACCATTCAGAGATCATGTTTCCAGACACAATAGAAAATTGTTATGAGACCACAGCAGTCTTATGAATCTTAAGGTATGATTCCGAACCACGCTGCATGCAGCAGTGCTGAGTGCTGCGGCGACACTACTGGTCCCCATACAATTTCTATAAGCTTATATGTGATTACATTCCGAGCTCGGCAGCAATGTCGCGGCAGCAATGTAGCGGCAGCACTGCTGCGCATCAGTGTCGCCCTACGGCCGCGACAGACCCGTAGTGACGCGTCTGCCACCGCAGCAATAGCACAGATTATATAATAGTTACTACGTAACAGATAAATCCCTCCATACAAAATTGTCTATACCTACTTTTATAATAGCCTCCAATTTTTTGTAGCACACTAATGCGCTCCAAAATGTACCTTAAGCATCGAACATTACGTTATTAGTCCTCTGCAGCAGCGCGCGGCCGGTGCGGCGCGTCGGTAATAATAATTAAGTCAGGGTTGCCTCTTTACATACAAGGTTTTTTTATTTGTAGATTGATTTAAAATGCTTTACTATGATCTAGTGTTTTACAAAATGTTTACCTGTGTGCAAAATTCCCGGTTGTCCCGAAAAAAAAACGTAAGTACGAGGGTCAAACTGAAAGTTCTTAGAAAATCAAAAACTGATTACATTAGCCAGTTATTAGTTTTATTATATCTTTTCAAAATATTGTCCATTGACGTCAATACACCGCTGCATGCGATGGAACCACTGGGAAAAGCACTTTGCCCACTCGTCCTTAGGGGTCTCTTCAATGGCATCGCGATACGCAGCCACCGCTTCTTCAGCATTCATAAACCGCTTTCCTTTAAGTTTTTCTTTAATTTTTGGAAATAAATAAAAATCACAAGGCGCGAGGTCGGGGCTATACGGCGGGTGACCCAGTAATTCAACGTTTGTTGTCGCCAAATAGTCGATCGTTCGCTTGGCGGTGTGCGACGAGGCGTTGTCGTGGTGAAGGAGGATCCTACTGCGAGGTCGTTTCTCTCGAACTTTTTCCAAGACAAGTGGCAAACAATTGGTAGTGTACCATTCTGCAGAAACTGTTTTTTGATCCTCTAACACAATTGTTGCGAAATGACCTATCCTTCCAAAGAACGAGGCCACCATTTTTTTTCCCGCACTTCGATCTCTCTTCACTTTAGTTGGCAACTCCTCGAAAGAAAACACCCACTGAGCAGATTGTCTTTTGGTTTCAGGATCATAACAGTAAATCCAGCTTTCGTCACCTGTTAGTATGTCGAACACAGCATTTGAGTCACCTCCGTTAAATCTTTCAATCATTTTACGGCACCAATCCACACGATGGAGTTTTTGAGCCTTAGTCAAATTATGAGGTATCCACCGGGCGCAAAGCTTCCTGACCGCTAAATGTTCGTGGAGGATTTTGTGCACTTGACTCATACCGATGCCTAAGCTTGTCCGAATCTGCTGATAGGTCACTCTTTTGTCAGTCTCTATCATACGCCGCACAACACAGATGTTATTTTCAGTCGTCGCCGTAGAAGGCCGTCCCTCACGTACATCATCAGTGAGATTAGTGCGACCACGTTTAAACTCATTAAACCAGTTGTAAACAGTCGCACGAGATGGGGCTTCATCGTGAAAGGCCAATCGTAGTCTATCATAACTTTCTTGTTGACTTAAATGACATCGAAAGTCATAAAAAATCATTGCACGAAAATTTTCTCGTGTTAAATTCATTTTTACGTGACACAGACAATTTTCAATTTGCCGCCAAGTCGTAAAACAAATGACAAATGAATGAAATATATACTCAGTAATATTGGCAAAGAGTTCTATTTTCAAATTTTAGAATATTTTTTTTATTATATTGTTTATAAGTGGCCAGTCCTAAGAACTTTCAGTTTGACCCTCGTACAAACAGTTTTAATAAGTAAGTAGTCATGCGGAAAACAAGGGCAAAGAGGGGCGAAAGTCACTTATTTATGAGATCAAAGATGTTATAATTAGTTTTATAACTTAAGCAATTTGTTTGCAAGTTTTTACGAAATTAAATTAAATTTCGCTTACAAACATGAGACATGTTGTTCTGTGATAAATGATTTTCAAAAATGTATACACATAGTTATATAAAGCATCTGAGGGAACTTTGGGCCTGCCGTAAAATTATGACGACTAATTAAAAGATTTAAAAAGTGCAAAGATTCGCGATTCTGATAAGTCCAGAATTTAAGTTACTTCTGAGACTGATTTAGGACTTATATATATGCTTCTGGTTGCATTTGTACAGTATATGACCGGATACGTAAACTATATTACTTATTTAGTTCGCTTAATAACAAATCGACCGTAAGATAAATAATTCAACAGTGCGTACGCGCGCGCACAACGGTTGTTGGCAGCCTACTGATTTACGCACCGACGTCGGTGCGCTCGAGAGTAGGCTATTAACGCGCGCAAGTACATCGAGTGAGAGATGCCTACCAACGTGAGTGTGACGTAAATTGACAACAAGACGATGAATTTCTCCGATTCAGAAGAGGAAATGTTAATTAACTATGTAGCTTTATATCCAGCCCTGTACGATGTCAGTCCTGCTAATTATCGTTAATAATTTAATATAAAAAGTAAAACTAAAAGTTGGTCATCAATTGACATCTTGTCAACTCAAAGTAAACTAACGAATACACAACAACGCATCACCGCGAACAGAGCGACACTGCCGCCTTAGTCGGAATCAAAAGTCAAAAGTCAAAAATTCTTTATTCAATTTAGGACACAAAATGCCACTTATGAACGTCAAAATATCAATCAATTATGGCCCATATGGGGCAGAACATGTCTCCTTATCTTTTGGGCCCTACTAGCGCTTCGAGACAAGACACAGACAATCTGGCAAGTGCTGAGAAGAAACGCCGGAACAAACTCAGTCACCACTAGCTGCCACAAAAATAAAACAAATCAAAATAAACAGGTAGGTACATCAGTTTGGTGCAGGCTGGACTGTCCATACATTCTCGTCATTAAGATAGTCTTGAATTTTATAATACCCCTTCGACATTAGGGTAGTTTTGACATGTAACTTAAATTTATTAATAGGTAGTTCGATAACATTATGAGGTATTTTATTGAAAAATTTGACACTATTTCCCAAGAATGAATTAATTGTTTTGGCTAATCTGAAGTTTGGTATGACAAGTTTGTTTTTATTTCTTGTGTTATACGAATGAATATCACTTTTTTTTAAAACAAGATCTAAATTTTTGCGTACGTACATTATATTATCAAATATGTATTGAGAAGCGACAGTGAGGATGTTAATTTCTTTAAAGAATTCTCTCAGGGATTCGCGGGGACTAAGTTTGTAAATGGCACGAATGGCTCTTTTCTGTAAAATAAACATAGATACCATGTCCACAGCAGAACCCCACAAGAGAAGACCATAAGACATTATACTGTGAAAGTAACTAAAATACACAAGCCTTGCTGTTTCAACATCAGTCAAATGTCTAATTTTTCTAACCGCAAAGGCAGCTGAAGCAAGTCTCCCAGCCAGAGCGTCAACATGTGGTCCCCACTGCAACTTCGAATCCAATGTAATGCCCAGAAAAACAGTGGAGTTTGATAGATGTAATTTTTCACCGTTGAGTAGGATTTCTGTGTTAGCTTGCTTCACGTTAGGCATGGTGAATTTAATACATTTAGTCTTTTTTGTATTAAGAAGCAAGTTATTGCTAGTGAACCAATTTAATACCTTAGAGAGAGCTCCGCTTACATTGTCAAATGATTCTTCGCCTCTTCTTGATTTGAAGACTAAAGAAGTATCATCAGCAAACAGAACTATCTCACAGGAGTCTTTGGCATAAAAAGGAAGGTCATTAATATAGATCAAAAATAACAAAGGTCCCAATATTGAGCCCTGGGGCACTTCCATTTGAAGCGGGGCACCTGAGGAGTTAGTACCATTAACGTTTACTGTTTGTAGTCTGCCTGAGAGGTAAGATTTCAACATTTTAGACGCGTTATTAGATACACCGTAATGTTCAAGCTTAATAATGAGTGTTTGGTGATCGACACTGCCTTCGACAAGTCACAGAATACACCAATCGCATTGTGTTTATCTTCATAAGCATCCAAAATGTGTTTGACGAGTGCCACCCCAGCATCTGTTGTATTTCTACCTTTGGAAAAACCAAACTGTTGCAAAAATGAGAGAGCAATTGATTAAATATAACTTTTTCAAAAATTTTGCTAAATGCAGGTAGAATGGAAATTGGCCTGAAGTTGCTTGGGTCACTTTTTTCTCCTGACTTAAATAAAGGTATTATCTTACTATATTTCATTAAAGTGGGAAATTGACCTTGATCAATACATTCCTTGAATATATGTGCTAATTGAGATGCTATGAGAGGTATAATGGGTTTTATTGTGTCAGTTGATATTCCCCATATATCCTCAGTTCTTTTTTGTTTTAATTCCTTGAAAGTTTTTACTATCATTAAAGGATTAATATGAGTGAAATCAAATGAGGAGTTACACCTGTCAACACTAGACACCAGCAGTGATTTTGCATGCAGAGCGCACAAATTAAGTTGTTTTGTGGTTTCGATAGGTACATTACAGAAGTACTTCTCGAAGGCACCTGCAACTTCATTATCAGATTTAATCAGCGCGGCAGGCAGCACTGCTGGGCAGCACCTTAGTGGCAGCACTGCGGCAACAGCACTGCTGCTTGTTGCCGAGTTCGGAATCATACCTTTATGATCCTCAAGGGGTTAATGTTAAAATTATCTTGTGAATAAATCCACAGTGCACTATACAAGTTTATACCTCACCAAAAAACTGTGATTGGTGTAATTAAAATAACATAGCAGCCACTTTCGAGAATTCCTGTTAAAATGTTACTAGGAGTCCAAAGTTCAGTTGCACAGGCTATAACCCAGATATCAATATCTATTTATTCATAACTTCTTTCATTGGTTGTCTACTGAAGAAAATTGGCATAAATTGGCATCACTGTTCCTACAAAATTTGTAAGTGGATGCTATTTCAGATGCATTCAGAACTGTTTGTTAGTCATACTAAGCTTGATCAAAGTACCTAAAGGGTTTTGTATAATATTCAACTATAAATCCTTTAATACATCATGCATGAGAAAGTCTCTATTCCATTCTTTCAGATTTTGCTTCGTATAAGTGCAGCATAAGTGTAACTGTAATGTGAGTAGGTACAAAATGTTTCATCACATTATTTAACTTTAACCTGTGCCTTTCTTTGTATAATTACTATAACAATTCATGAGGAATGCTAAAAATTGTATGTAAGATGACCAAATTTGACTAAACTGTATTTTGGCAGATAAAAACATTGCATTCTTTGTTTGAGAGTGCACTTATCATGCACTTTACTGTTTTAGTTCAGGCATTTAATTAAATTGCAAAAATGGTATGAGGGAAAGAGACAACAATCATGAAAGCTACTTTCGCGCGATTTTCTAACTTGGCGTAAACACTTTTGCGTAGTTTAGCATCTAAGCATGCAGGTTTGGAGCACAAAGGCAAGGGATAGTTATCGATTTTCCTTGTTTGTGCAAATTATCGATTGAGGCTGGCGTGGCATAACCTACGCGCGCAAATTATGGATCCCTTGCAGTATCTGACATGCCTGCGGTAGGCTCCAGCACAGCGCGTGTGGAAAGGTTATGAGCGCATGCACCATATTGAGGCGCATGACAGTGTTTTAGTACGAAATTGACGCAGCCTCGTTGGCATTTCGCAAAAAAACGTGTCGCCAATGATTTTATCACAATCGAGATTTTGCACTTTGCAAGCCAGTTTTTTAGGTTAAAAATGATTAATACTCACCCTCTAGCCATTTCCAGGCTTTTTATGAGCTTCTTGATCTTCCAGATCTCGACATTGCGATCTGCTGAAGATTCCTCAGACATTTTGTTTCTCTTTTATTCAACTAATTCACCACAAAACACTAAGATTATGAAAATAAAGTCTATACAACACACAAATATAAAGGAATTAGTGGGAAAGGGAGCCCGACTCACGGATCAAACTGCTTTAAACCAGATTGAACCGGACGGACCGTACACCTCGAGACTCAAGTTCACACTTTCTAATTCACATTTACGTCTGCTGTTGCTCGGACTTTTCTTCTGGTGCGGGGATTCTTGGATTTTTTCTTAATTCGGTTACCCCTAAGCATGTGGGATGCAAAAATCAGACATTACACGGATAAAAAGGTGACGTGACCAAACGATCGAACAACGAACGCTTCGTCGTCCGTCGGGGAGGGAAATGAAAGAAAATGGGCTGGGAAAAACTAGTTATCGACATGTTAATATGTATGTATATCGATTAAAAATACTTAATGAGTTTAATTTAGGAAATTTTCATTAAATTGTTTTTATATTTTTAACACTCACAGTGTTTCATAAAATTATATGGTAAAATTATCTACATTTTTGGAACAATAAAATGAAAACCAACTTGTTATTAAAAAAAAATCAAAATATCAAAATTTAATTACTGTTATAAATATGAAATAGCTAAATGGTTGCGTAGGAATAAACATAGGTAACATATTACTTCTAGCGAGGATCATTTTGTCAGTAAAAATCCTTGTTTTAAACAAATCTTTCAGCAAACTAGTGAGTGATCTGACTCGGTACGTATTAAACACCCTGCAGCATGCAGTACCGGACCTTTCTTCTTTTCTTTCGTGTAAAAATGTAAATTTAATTTAAGTTGCATTAAAATCGCAAAAAATAAGGAAGGATACGACGCTGTTTCTTCAAATCAAAAAATTAATAAATCCACTACACCGTCCTTAGAACCAAAAAATAATATAATCACATACTTTGCTTTTATATCGACTAAAAGTCGATATGTCCATGTTAATTGACATTTGAAATCACTACGTACTTCAATGTTGCTAGTCTAAAATAATTAGTTTTATTTTACTTTTCTGAGCACTTTTTTTTGTATACGAGCTTGCACGGCTTGTGCTCTGCCAGTTTTCCACAGTCTATTTGATATATTATAATAACAGGTTATACAGGGTGGCCAAAAAGTCGTGGATCAAACGAAACAGGGAGATAAAGGAGGTAATTTCCAACAAAAAATATTTTTCCAGCATTTCCATAACTTCATTGCACGAAAAGATATGATTATTTTAGTTTTTTCAATGAAACTACCGAGTTTTTTTACAATTTAATCAGTAAAAAATTAAATTGATTAAAAACAATAAAACAAAATGTGTTGTATTATGAATCGATAATGTATCAATACTACAAAAATTGTATTGCAGCTTTTGGTATCAAACTTAACGAGCAATGATTTTTTTTCCGTAAATTTTGAAGCGTTACAATTAATTACTTCTCACTTTAAGAGCGCCATTTGAAAAAAGAATGTATTACGGAAAAGTGACCCTATATTAAAAAAAAATTGCTGGATTAATGCTGATTCAAATGAGGTACAACACTTTACTCTTTGATCTTTAGTTTTGGTTTTGGGGTCGTTTTTTCATATCAAGGTGTAAATTTAAAGTAAAAAAATATTTTTTTTCTCATACATACTAGGTAGTAATTTCAGAAGCCATCATGAAATAAAAGAACGATTATGACTTAGTAATTTTTATTAAATACATTTTTTTACATTAAGTGTTCAAAGTTCCTACCTCTGACCATAATGCACAATCTGCACCGCCTAATAAAATTCGCACGTAATCGGCGGAATGCACCTTTCGTGCAATGAAGTTATGGCCATGCTGGAGAAAGATTTTTTGTTGGAAATTACCTCCTTCATCTCACACTAAAGACGTATTGTCCATATTTAGCCTTAATTAAGTTTAGTACTTGGTATGGTACGGAACTCTCTGGGCGCGAGTCCAACTCGCACTTGGCTGGTTGTATCTCTTATCAATATTATTTTCTTTCTAGCAACACCTTGCTCATCTGTCAAATTAACGTTCAATTTCGAGGTTATAATTTTGCAATCGCTCTCACGTCCGTCACGAGATGTTATGCAGGAAATTCAGGCAAACATTGTTCTTCAAATCGACTTGGAGCAATAATGTACATTACTGTTTGATAAAGCCAAGATTTTACTCAAAGCGATGCATTTGGAACGGCGTTTTTGCGACTTTGCGCAAGTCTGAAGGCGTTAGGATGTCTTCCATTCGTTATGTACTCAAAGATTTTAGTGTAGCGAGATTATGGAGTGCCTGGACAAGAAGTTATATAGTGAATACTGTAGTTAGGAGGGTAAAGCGTGACCGTGGTGTTCGAGAAGTGTTGGATCGGTTCAGGCAGACTATATTCAAGCCTCGTAGGACGTTCCTTATTGCCGCCACTGCGGCTTTCAAGGGTAAAGGAGATAATTCGAATGTGCCTCCTAGCTGTGAGCAGAACATCACCGATGACGACTTAGAGGTACTTTTCCAGATTCTTATATTTTATAACAAAAAAATATTTTTTGTATTGTATGGAAAGCAAATGGATAAAGTTTTTATGGAAGCAAAGACAGCAGGTTCAATTACACGTAGGAATTTAATTTGTAACATAGATTCCACCTGCTTTATAATAATTAACATCATGTTACACACATCTACAGTTTGGCAGACAATTTATAATAGGTACTGCAATCATTCAGCAAAGACTGATGATATTAAAATACTCAAACATTCTTATTGGAAGTTTGTATCTTCTGGTAAATATTTAATAGGTGGTGTGTTATAGTTTCAACACATTCTACTTCTGAAGTCTATTATTTTGCATGGTGAATATTGTAAACAATCTTAATATTCCTTTTTATTTAAATTTTCATGTAAAAATTAGATAAATAAAATATATAACACAGAAAACTTTTTATATCTAAAGAAATTTGTATTTTCTGATTAAAAATCATTTTAAGTCACAAAACGATTGTTTAAATAGTTAATGTCAATGTTTAATGAACACACCAAGCAAATAAAAATGGACTTTATAAATTTATCTTCATATTTTTTAACATTATTACACTTTGAATTGAGTTCTCCAATTTTTAAACTGCCGATCCCTCAATGTTTACAACATTGAGTGATAGGCAAAATATGTCAAATAATGCTAAACCGGCTGATTAAAAATTAAACATGTGTTGATGAACTGTAGGCTTAATTGTTAATACATTGTCTTATGGCACCTGGATAAAATGCATTTTTTTCACGAGATAAAAGCTATTCAATAACAAAAACATGTTGATGATTTTTGTCTGTGTCAATGCACTGACAAACAACAAAGTGTTTGTAACCTGCAAGGACATTCAAAGAGGAAAATTAATAATAGAAGTCATACCGGGCGGGTGGGGAAACAATGTTTAGACAATTTATGAAATAGAAATGTGCTATTTGCTATTTACTTAAAAGTGGAACATTTAATGACATGTTTATAATATGAAAGGGAGAATTTTTCATTTGTCAGATTAAAAATTACCTATTCTTATTTTTATAATTTAAGCAATTTGTTTTTTTATGAAATTAAATAAAATTTGGCTCACAAAATTTTTGTAAAACTTGCTAACAAATTGCTTAAATTATAAAAATAATTTCAATTTAAGCTGATTTCACCTTAACTGATTATCAAATATTTATAAAAATATTTCTATCGGATACATGTGGGTTTATTTCCCAAGTATCCACGATTTTTTGTCAATAAAAATCGTCAATTGAATGAAGTCCTCTGTAGCTCAGTTGGTAATAGCATTTGTCCAGTTAGCATAGGGATGTGGGTTCAAGTTCCACCAGATGACACAGTCGATCAATTTTTGTAAGCGAAAATTAAAAAAATATTCTATAAAAGGGATTTTTGGTAATTGGTAATTTGGTCATCCAAATAGGGTGAATGGTTGACTGTTTGAAGATAGTGTCTTCTAATTCTGTACGGTCTGTGTCGGTTTGAAAATATGAATATAATATATATTATAGACTAGTGGTTCCCCGCGACTTCGCCCGCATGAGTTGGATTTTCCATATAAACTTTCATTCCCCATTTCACCCCTTAATGTTTTTATATCGCGACAAAATGTAGCCTATGTCCTTTCCAGGGTCTCGAACTGTCTCCATACCAAATTTCATTTCAATCGGTTCAGTGGTTTAAGCGTCAAGAGGTAACAGACAGACAGACACACTTTCGCATTTATAATATTAGTATGGATATAAAGGGAAATGTGGAAGGAAAGTTTGTAAGGGATATCTGACTATAGACACAGAATAATAGTACAACTACAGAAGGACCACTCCGCAAAGTTATTTAAGTGAATAGCGACTCTTGCTACGACTCAATAAAGTGCGAATTGAGATCGAGCCACGCCAATAGCCTTTTGCTTCAAGCACTTACATATTTGCCTCTCTTTCTCTCGCGTAACGTCATCTCACCAGACTGCTCAGGATCGACGGACGCGACGCAAAACGCGCGCGTGAGTCTTATCTCGAGATATCTTACTTGCGATTAGTGATGTACAAGCCTCGCGGCGTCCAGTTTATTTTTAAAACCTCGAGGCGGAATGACAAGACTCAGTGAGCTCGGGAGGCTCGAATTCCCGAGCCTAGCCGAGCTGCGAACCTTTGAGCCATGCCTCGAGCCTTCAAAATAGTTCGAAGTAAAAAAGGTGAAGTCCTAAAATGAACGCAATCCTTCAATAAAAGCTTAAGTTTATGTTGATTACTTTAATATCTCCGTAACTAAGCAATAATGCGCGGTTCGCAGTGCGGTGCTACGGTGCTTTTGGGGATATGTTTGTCAATTTTTATTTCATACATTTGTTGATATTTTTTTTAATTAAATCTAGCCTTACATCATGTACTATATCATTTAAAAATAGTGCGCTAAAAATGCTTCCAGATCGATCGAGAGCTCAAAAGGCCTTGAGCCTTCATAAGATCTCGAGCCTTCAAAAGACATCGAGCCTTAAAAAAGGGCTCGAGCCTTCAAAGAAGCTCGAGCTCTGAAAAAGACTCCCGAGTCGTCGGGCGCCATACAAACGAGGCGAGGACTCGGACGCCTCGAGCCTTGTACATTACTACTTGCGATGCGGCCGGCTTGTTACATCTATTACAACCAAACGCCGACCGGCGATGTGCGCATGTACTTGTAGTTTTAAGCTACATTGCGAAGTGAACCAAGCCTGCTATAGAGTGAAAGAAACCGCAGGGATGTGCTAGTTCATTATAAAGGTCTTAAGTTTTGTTTATTGTTTCAGGCACTTCTAATAGACTTAGAAGCTGTTGAGCACCTATCGAAAACTACTTTATACTGCACAAGTTGTGGCAAGCGGCTCGTGATAGACAACAAGAGACAACCAGGCGTGCTGTACTGTGCGTTAGTATACCCATCCCTTTCTCTTAGCTTACTGACATTGCGGGGAAAAGGGGGATGTCTATAGTCCTGTTTGTTACTTACTGTACTTATCCCGGCTGGCATAAGGTAACCGTTCTTTCTTAAGGTCGCCACTCACCATCAGTTAATCGCTTCAGTCCGACTAACAAAAGTCGTCCTTATCATTCGGACTGATGACCCCACTCATGGGCTTAAAACCACGCCTAAAACTGGCGTTACAGTCCAGTTCCAGTGTTGCCAGACCGTGGGCGCTTACCCACGCCATAGGGTATTTCAGGTTTTCTTTACACCATCGTTTAATCACTTTTTCAAAACGACTGGTAACCCTATCGTATTTAAGCGTTTCCTAAAACGGACTGAAGCCAGTTATCGTACGATCAAATTTTCGACTGATGTTTTCGCATTCATGGTCAAATTTTGGACGTACTTCAGTCTGTTCAGTTTAACTGGAGGTGAGTGCCCACCTTTAGCTAATTGACATTACAGGAGATGGAATGGAATGTTGGAAACCAAAGCTACAATCTTTTGTGTGTAATCTGTCACTTTCTTAGCCAAATTAACCTCTTCAAGACGAGATTAAGACTGCGTCTCCATCAGATATGTGTAAGGATGTGTTTCTTGATTTTGACGACCGTCTTGGTGTAGTCGTTCGCGCACCGGACTTTTTGACCAGGTGGATGCGGGTTCGAATCTCGCAAGGGGCAAATGTTTGTGTGATGAGCACGAGCAATTTGTACCTAAGTCATGGATGTTTATATATATTTAAGTATTTCTATCCGTTATCCTAGTCACCATAGCACAAGCTCACGCTTAGTTTGGGGCTAGGTAATTGGTGTGTTTGTTGAAGCAATTTATTATTATTATTAGTTATTTAACTCAACCTCTTCAAGACGAGACTTAAGCTGCGTCCATCAGACAACCAGAGATGTGCAAAGATGTGTTTATTAATACATTTATTAAACTCACTAACGACAGTAACAATACACAATAGAAGCACAGAATAAATAATAGTACAAGTACAGAAGGACCACTCTGCAAAGTTATTTAAGTAAATAGCGACTCTTGCTGCGACACAATAAAGTGCAAATTAAGATCGCGGGACGCCAAAAGCCTACGGATATAAGCACCTACATATTTGCCTCTCTTTCTCTCGCGTAACCTCATCTCACCTGACAGCGTAGAGTCGACCGACACGCGCCACACGCGCGCGTGAGTCGTTGATCTTACATGCGATGCGGCCGGCTTGACATCCATTACGACCAAACGCCTAACGATCGATCCGTGCATATACTTGTAGCTTTGCTAAATCGTGGAGTGAACCAGGTCTGCTACAGGATGAGTATGTTATTCTTAGAACCCTTTCACACGAGCGATTTTAATCGGCGAATCCTCGGTGACTCGCGGCGTGCACGCAACGATATTGCCGCGAGTTATTAACCGCCGCGATAACTCGCATCTTACTCAAAAGACGTCGCCACCAGCACGCGGTGACTCGCTGCGAGCACGCAGCGTTATCGCGGCGGTTAATAAGGCGATATCGTTGCGTGCACGCCGCGAACCGCCGTGTGCTCGCTACTATTTCTCTCCGCCGAGGAATCGCCGATTAAAATCGCTCGTGTAAGAGCTCTTATCGAGGCTTATACCAAATTGTCTTCCAGATGTAAACTGCCGCAACAGCCCAAGGAGTCGCCAGACGGCTGGGTGCCGTACATGGAAGCTGAGGACGTGGTTATATGGCGGAAGGAGTACAAACCTGGACAGGGGCTGTTCGCTTACAAAGGTGAGCTATCTTAAGGTAGACTTCGGAGCAATGCGGCTTGCGGCTTTGGTGGCCGCGCCATCTTGGAACGGGGGTTGCCAGGTCGCCAAACCTAATAGCCGGACAGACCAGCCAGTTTGGCCGGAAATTTAGGTAGAAAGGCCGGACACCCTGAATAATTGAGGATTTTGTTTCAGTATTAATAGGTACACATACAAAATTTAAAAAATAATCGTTTAACACTCACAGTGTAGGATTTTAACGCACACGGGTATAGTACGTGCCAGATAAACGTGCACAAAAGGTCATTCACCTTGACAGCTAAATCCTTGTGACACATCATTTGTCTTTCTAACTAGCGATTATTACGAATTTTGATTTTTGGGTTCAAGGTCGACCCGTACCGTTGTTCATTTGTTAGACAGATTCGTATCGCTACGGCTTATAATTAGGGTCACCGCGCTTTGCATACTGGCGTGCAGTGGTACATGGGTGACGGTCTGCAGGGGTGACGGGTCAATGACTTTTTATGCACCGTTAAATGGCACGAACTATAGGATTTGAACCTACGATGTACAGCTCGGGTAGATTTCGCTGCCGTCACGAAATGACGTAACACAAAGCGACCAAGAATTTCACACACGGGTGGATGGACTGTACGGTAGCTCAGTTGGTAAGAACGTTGGCCCGGTTAGCCGAAGGTCGTAGGTTCAAATCCTACCCGTGTGCGAATTATTGGTTTCTTATTTAAACTTATACTAAAATAAACTTACTATAGAATATCCGCCGCATTATTACGTAACTATGATTACCTTACCCGACACAGATAAGACAATATGAGATAATGGCATACTAACATAAATACGTCGCGTATGCCGCTTCACAAGGTCGCGGTATAATTCCTAAGGTTAATACTACTTGATCTGATAATTGTAAATAGGATAATAAAGTCTCAGATTTTAATTTTGATCCTGGAAAAATTAGGGGTTTACAACCAATCATCTAATATTGGACGGTGTTTGACAAAAAATCATCAACTATCTTTAATCAAAGAAAATATAATAAATAAATAAATTGTTTCAACAAACACACTAATTACCTAGCCCCAACTAAGCGTGAGCTATACGATGTTTAAAGTTACTTTTCTTTCCAGAGGGTTTATTACAGCTTTGTTTAAAGCCCCGATTCCACCAAATACGACCTTTTTGTCTAGCAACTTGCTCGCCAGTCTTGGTGTCGCCATCTTTTAGGTCCCGGGTTCGATCCCCGGTCAGGTCAATGTTGAAACCATATTGTCTTGGACCTGGCTGTTGGGGTACTACCGTTTGTTTCTGATTTCCTTAACATGGTTGTACTTTTAGAATAGATCCCTAAAGATATGTTTATTTATTAATTACTAGCGGCCCGGGCCCGGCTTCGCACGGGTTAAAAAATATAGCCTACGCCAGGAGATCTACTTTTGAATCACTCGCGTGCAGATTTTCGTTCGTTATCTAAAAATCCGTATTTTTTAATCGCTTGAACTGACATTTTTTGTGTCTGACAATATGAAATAAGACATGCGACTTGGTAGACGAGTGAAATTAAGTCGCAATAGCCAGCCAATCGCCAGTAAAATGTCATAAGAGTGATTCAAAAATAGAGCTCCAGATCACAATAACGTTGCATGCGCTTTTGGAGAAAGAATTCATGAAATCGGTCTATTATTTTTTGAGTTTATTAGAATAAACACAATTGTGTCCACTAGGTCATGTTACTTATCCATACTAATATTATAAATGCGAAAGCGTGTCTGTCTGTGTGTCTGTTACCTCTTGACGCTTAAACCACTGAATCGATTGAGATTAAATTTGGTATGGAGACAGTGCGAGACCCTGAAAAGGACATAGGCTACATTTTGTCGCGATACAAAAACATTAAGGGGGTGAAACGGGGGATGAAAGTTAATATAGAAAATCCAACTTTTGCGGGTGAAGTCGCGGGAAACCACAAACCAGTTTGTCATAAATTCCATATTCGTCGTCTCATATTTTATACGACTTATATAGCAGTGGTCCAAAATGTGACGTCCAAAAAATTTTTTTGGAATCCTTACCTCCAGCGCTATCCAAACATACCATATGTATGTTCCCCGGTTGTTAGTAGTTTTCGAGATATTTTTTTAAATAAAATTTTGAGAACGTTTGGTCTAATTAGCTTGGAAAAATAATTTTCCCACTTCTTATTATGTTACGTCAGAGTCAAATAATCCTCATGCATTGAGCTTACTTAGATAAAATTACCAGCTATAAGGCTAGAGGAGTTTGCAGTAAAATTAATTGAAATCAACATTTTACATTAAAGCTCGACAGGAATTAATTTAAAAGTTTTTAATTTTTTAATTGAAATTAAAAATTAAACTTTCACTAGCTTGAACGCAAAGTTATTGACTTTAAATCACATAAATGAATGTGAAATTTATTGAAATTCGGCGAACATATAAAGGGTATGTATGGATAGCTCTGGATGTAAGGGTTCCAAATAAAATATTTGGGCGTTACCTTTTGAACCACCCTGTATAGATTTTATGGACTATATTTCAGTATACGGCCGGTACAAAGAAGTGAAGGCCAAGGACTTCGCAGCAGTGCAAGTGGACGGTCTCTACCGACGCGTGTGGGACGCTGCAGTCGCCTCGCTATCGGTGGTGGAACGACAGGCTAACGGCGTGGGTGACCAGGCCGTCCTACACTGGGAGGTGCTGTGGCCGGTGAGAGATAAAACAATAATATTCTCTTACCGAAATGATTTGATTGGCGATCAATCCCAACCAGGTCAGATCAGTCTCAACGCAGCAGACACTATATTGCACAAGTGTGCGCGATAAACAGGCGTTTTCTTAGTTCCTTCACGTATGTTTCGGTGAAACAGCAATCCTGCATGACCGAAAGGAGATCAGGCTGTTTCTGAGTTATTTCAAGGGCAAAAAACCCAAATTTTGGTCAACCCGGGAGTTGAAACTGAATAGAAGCCAGGCAGGTGCTATGTCTTGTGATTGGGGGCCAGGAGAGGTGGGGATGCCGCAGTCGCCTCGCTATCGGTGGTAGAACAGCAGGCTAACGGGGTCGGCGACCAGGCCGTGCTGCACTGGAAGGTGCTGTGGCCGGTGAGTGGGGGGAGGGAGGAGGGAACGCCGCAGTCGCTTCGGTGTCGCGTGGTGGAACGGCAGGCTAACGGCGTCGGCGACCAGGCCGTGCTGCACTGGGAGGTGCTGTGAGTGGGGGGAGGGGGGAAGTCGCAGTCGCCTCGCTATCGGAAGTGGAACGGCAGGCTAGCGGCGTCGGCGACCAGGCCGTGCTGCACTGGAAGGTGCTGTGGCCGGTGAGTGGGGGGAGGGAGGAGGGAACGCCGCAGTCGCTTCGGTGTCGCGTGGTGGAACGGCAGGCTAACGGCGTCGGCGACCAGGCCGTGCTGCACTGGGAGGTGCTGTGAGTGGGGGGAGGGGGGAAGTCGCAGTCGCCTCGCTATCGGAAGTGAAACGGCAGGCTAGCGGCGTCGGCGACCAGGCCGTGCTGCACTGGGAGGTGCTGTGGCCGGTGAGTGGGGGGAGGGAGGAGGGAACGCCGCAGTCGCTTCGGTGTCGCGTGGTGGAACGGCAGGCTAACGGCGTCGGCGACCAGGCCGTGCTGCACTGGGAGGTGCTGTGAGTGGGGGGAGGGGGGAAGTCGCAGTCGCCTCGCTATCGGAAGTGAAACGGCAGGCTAGCGGCGTCGGCGACCAGGCCGTGCTGCACTGGAAGGTGCTGTGGCCGGTGAGTGGGGGGAGGGAGGAGGGAACGCCGCAGTCGCTTCGGTGTCGCGTGGTGGAACGGCAGGCTAACGGCGTCGGCGACCAGGCCGTGCTGCACTGGGAGGTGCTGTGAGTGGGGGGAGGGGGGAAGTCGCAGTCGCCTCGCTATCGGAAGTGAAACGGCAGGCTAGCGGCGTCGGCGACCAGGCCGTGCTGCACTGGGAGGTGCTGTGGCCGGTAAGTGATAAAATAATAATATTCTCTAAGAGAGAGATCAGGCGCACATTTGGGCATGGCATGGGTGAACACCACCAACTTCCTGACTAGGGTTGCCATGTGAATCACGAAAAAATGTAAGCTTGGTCGCGAATTAAAAAATACCCGCTCGTATATAGATATAATAAGCCTGCAGACGCAGATACATACAGCGAGCGAGGAGCGCGCGCGAGTTTTTGCGTTTGAGGGATTTCATATGCCTACTTTGTAGACGCTTGTGACCAGTAGTACCACCTTTTCTCAATGTCCGGTATGACCATTTATTTTTAACCGAACATGCCTCGAAAATACGTCCGGTATTGTAAGCTTAAGTACCCGACATCTGGCAACAACGGAGTTGAAAAAAAAAAATAGGGTTCCGTTTGTTGAAAAGTTTTTTTTAACACAACGGAGTTTTAGTAATAGGGTTTCATTTGTTGAAAAGTTTTTTAAGACAACGGAGTCTTAGTAATAGGGTTCCGTCTGTTGAAAAGTTTTTTTTAACACAACGGAGTTTTAGTAATAGGGTTTCATTTGTTGAAAAGTTTTTTAAGACAACGGAGTCTTAGTAATAGGGTTCCGTCTGTTGAAAAGTTTTTTTTAAGACAACGGAGTCTTAGTAATAGGGTTCAAAAATTATCGATTGGCATGATTAAAACTTCCCCGGTATTTGTGTAGCACTCTCACAAATCATTGCCCGCCTATCTTCATCTCTCAGCGCTTGATAATTTGGCTCCATTATAGTGACGCTATCGGCCAATACAGGATAATGAGATTAGATTGCGCTGACCTTCACTTTGATACCGTTCACAGGCATTCATTTTCATACAGGGTGGCCTGTAAGCTAAGGATAATCTTTTAACTACAGACAGATTAGTCACATAATACGTATATACCCCAAGAAATCAAATTAAATCGATTTTTTTGTAAATTAAGTGTTGTGCATTTGTCTTAAATACTCTGCGTTTTTTTTCTTTTACTGAAATCCTTACTATTTTTGAGATGTTGACTTTATTTTTGAAGAGGAAGTCCAAGAAGAACATAAACACAGCCGTTGCAGGAAAAAAAACTGATGTCATGACGTATAGGGAGTTGAAGGTGCTGGCAGAGTCCAAATAGGTGTGGAAATTGCTCCACCGACAAGAGCGCAGCTCTTAGGCATAACCTATGACTATGAATGAATAAATGACTTTATTGTTAGACGACATAGATGCACACGTAACATAGGTCACACGTATTACATTACATACGTACTCACATTGGCACTTCCTTCCAAGGAGTTCCACGTTTCTTCGATTTTGCAATAAAAAAATGTTTAGTGTGTTTTTGAGGGCGGTTGTATTTTTTGCTAAAAACATATTTTATTTACTTTTTTTGGTGAAAGGTCCTAATTGCTCGTACTTCCTAACCCAATACCGAAACAGTAGGCCTACAGAAAAATTTAAGCGCTTGAATACCTAACGATGCTGTAGCAAAAATTGTATACGAGCCTGCAAAATGTGAAGAGTTCCCTCGATTTCTCCATGACCCAATCATTAGATTCTGACTTGGTTACAATCGGTAATAGGAGAATACCCTTTTCAATAATAAAGAATTATCAAAATCGGACTACTCTGCAAAAAATTATGCGGAAAAAGCAAATATTCATTACATAAATAATATATTCGTGTCGTTTTAGAAAATTCTCCGATTTCGAAGTTGATTGAAAATAAAATACTAAGTTTTTTATCTTCACAGAGACTATTCGCGAACCGCGACTACGTGTACCTCAGGCGGCACAAAGAGTTCGCGTCGGGGGGCGCTATTGGGGCGCAAGCGGCTGCCCCGCCCCCCAAGCAAGCGCCCCCACCGCCACCCGAGCGCCCCAGCGTGCATTCACGTGCCAAGCTTCGCGCGAGAGAGCAGGAGGAGACTCAACAAAAGGGAGAGGATGCGGGGAATAAGGTAGGGGGTTAAGTGTCAAGATGTGAGACCTTGAGAATTGGAGCATTTAAAGACTAAAAAATGAAATCTAATTTTTGTGACCGAAAATTTAATTTAATTTCGTAAAAACTTGCAAACAAATTTAAAAATTATATAAATATTGATATGTTAAGCTGATTTCATATTAACCGATAGTCAAATATTTATAAAAATATTTCCATCGGATACAATGTGGGTACATTCCCCAAGTATTGATGAAATTGAATGCCGGATCATGGCGTAGCAAACACTTACAAAAATTCGTCGACTGACTAACGTCTTCCGTAGCTCAGTTAGTAAGAGCATTAGCCCGGATAGCGAAGGGTCATGGGTCCCATCGGATGACACTGTCGATCAATTTTTGTGAGCGAAAATAAAATTTTCTTTTTACGTGTTTACACAGGCAGCGAATAGTAGTAATAAGTTCTAAACAGTTTATATCGCGTATGTTCCATCTAGCTCCGTTTGTGATGTTGCTTAGCAACAGTAGTTAGTCTCCTTTAGAAAATCGCGTCACTTTATGTCACCCGACAGCGTAGGGTCGATTGACGTGACGTCGAATATGCGCGTGAGTCGTCGAGCTATCTGTCAAAAGACAAGTTTTGACAATATTTTATGTCTAAATAAAAAAGCGATAATGTTGATCTCACTCATGCATATGAATATTTTTGCATGCTATAATCAACCCTGTTGTTCTATGACGCGCGATTTTCAACCTTATGGTGATAGACCACTTACTTGGCCGATCGTACGATCCGACTGGCATGTGACAGCCCTACCGATCGGTCGGACCCGTACATGTAAATGTAGCTTCTTATCTATACTGCGGTGTTAGCTAGGCCTAATAAAATCCAAAAACCGCTTTGTGATTACATCATAGAACCTCATATTTGTTGCAAATTACACAAGTTTGAACGGAACCCTACAGTAAAATACGTGTTTTTTTTTCTAGGTGTTTGTAATAGTGTCTCGCTCGTGCATACACCCGAAGGCCCCCGAGACGAAGCGCGCGATACGAGTGACGGAGTACTGGAGCCATATGGTCGTCCGATCGCTCGAGGGCTCTGAAAAGGTTAAATATAACGGGTGGGGCAATAGCAATGTAATTTGGCTACCATTTTGTAAAAAAAATAAACAATGAGATAGATATCTCATTGTTTTATAGTCTAACCTACCCCAAACGTTTCTCGCTCGTTTTGTTCGCGTTGTAATCTTTTCGAGCAAAAATCGTGAAAAACAAAAAAAAAACACTCGCTTTGCTCATGTTTTGTGACATTATTTCGGCCATCATACTGTGTGTATTTAAAAAAAACTAACTCGCTGCCCTCGCTTTTTGTAACCTTACTTATACCACAGAATAAGTACTAGTACTTCGTACAGAAGTATGACTTAGCAATTGTATTCAAAGAAATGTCTACTCAATGTCGTCAACAATATGGCGTAATTTAGTTCGCCTCAGAGTCAAGCACATTTTCGTGTAGACACCTACAAAAATCCATTGCAAGATAATTTCATACTTATTGCTCTGGAATATGATTCATAATACACTAAACCTATTCAGTGACGTAATATCACGCGACGCGATAGGGTTGACTGCTACGAGAAGCTTCTAACGCCATCTAGCGCCACTTTCTAATACTTTATTAATTCTCGTCCAGCCAGCAACGTAGCCGCGCGGCCGCCGGTGAATAAAACGCGCGAGCGTGTCGCTGGCCGGTAGCGACACGCAACTTGTTTTAGCCCCTAAGTAAGGGTCGCCGCGCGTAGGTACGTTTTTGCTACCTACGCGGGGAGATACACAGGCCTGCTTATACCATGTGTAATCCGTACATTTTCGCGGTCGCTTCGCTTGGCTTTTTGACCTTATTTCGCCTCACATGTCGTGTTGTAACTTAAAAATTCTCGCGCTTGGTATTCTCACGTTTTGTGACTTTATTTCGCCCCCCATACCACGTGTAATACATATACCTAGTCAGGTCATAAGTTCTGTCACATGTGTAATATGAAATAATTTAGACATGTTTATTGTTTATGTAACCATTTATATAGCAAAATGAACTTACTAAAACATAGATTCACATGGTAATAAAGTTTATTCAATGACCCCCGCGACTTTGAATACAGGCCTTCAATCTGCGCGGCCAGTCGTCTATCGCAGTACGAACGAGGTCCATGTCAATATCGGCGGCTGCCTTAATCAAGGATGCCTTGAGTGACTCCAAATCAGGATGAGCCTTTAACAGGCCTTTTCCTTCAAGTGTTGCCATATCTTTTAATCTAACGAACTCAAATCTGGACTGGAGGAGGGCCAGTCTTCGTGCCGGATGAAGTCGATTTCACGCGCCGCCTCGCGCCGTCGATTTCACAGTCTTGTGTGCTTTTCGCTCTATGAGCTGGCGCAGAATCTTGTTGGAATACCCAGTGCCTGTTATTAAACATGGTATGAGAAACAGGTTCCACAAGGTTCTTGAGGACTTTATTTTGATACACAACTGCATTCGTTTTTACGTCTCTCTCACAAAAATGTACCTCAGTTAAGCCCCAATAAGAGTATTAGCTACGCACTCGAGCCAATATATAGACGATCGTTCCCCCGATGTTATGGACTGTATTCTTCAAATAAAACGCTTCTTGTTTCTTTCTTCTTTATTGGAGACCGATGACCGTGAGAGCAGCTAACAAATTCCGGCGCTCACGGCCCTATACTTATACTAATTACATAGGTCTTACTTAGTGACTAAAGCACCCTAGTGTTTACTGGCGAAAGGATAAGGATAGCACCTACGTTACTCTTTCCAACGCGTTCAACAGCCACCCTCAAAACATCGAAATACTGAGGGAGGCAACCGATGCGTATCTCCTATCTCTTTCTACAACGTTTCACAACTACCTACCGATAGCCTAACAATTCCCACTCACAACATTCTACCTCTGCGGGTTTTCCTACCTACCCTCGGAATGTGCGAGATGGGGGACAGGGACAGACTATTGGTCTTACCGGTCCCACACTGCCTGAGTGGGACGACCAGATAGGGTCTCCTTCGCCCCTGTACCAAACTACCTACTTTAAATTTTATTATTAGTTCCTACCTGCCTAACTTACTGCAAGTGGGAATCACCTATAGATAACCGGTTTGCTATCTTTATTAAATAAAACAAGCCCTGAGCTAATTTACATTGTTTCTTACGCTAAGCCCTATGAGAAAATTAAACTTTATTGAAATCCACAAATATCCTATACTAAATTACAACATTCAAATATAAACATAAAGTAACTGATTGGGTGTCCGTAACAAAGAGACTCCCAACCAAACCATGAGCGAGGATGGAAAATGACCTCGTTGGACACGCGGAATACGTTTGCTCGCTTCTTCACTGCTGAGTGCGTACACCTTATCATTTTGTTTGTTGTAGCTCTCGTCCACGTTTAAAATTTTTTCATTCGAAAAAAGAATTTCTTGATGCTTTTTTCCCGCGAACCGCTTCAACAAAGCGCGGCATCTCTTCAGTCTCAGGTCCATTAAACGAGCGTCCAAACGATGTTCTGTTTTTGTTAGATATGCCCTAAGCCCTAAGTCTTCATTTAACACCCTTTTCACCGTGGTCCTGCTTAACCCCATCTGAAGGGCCAACAGTTTCTGCTTACGTATGGGATTTCTTTGAATTCGCGCCTTCACAGCTTTTATCACTGCTGGAGTCCCAACAGAGCGAGGGCGACCACTTGACCTGTCATCTATACTAGAGTCTTCATTCGTTCTATCGTATGATAAACGAATCTTTTGGCTATATTCAAATTTTTCAGTAAGTCGAAATTTGTATTGGCGCGTAGCCGCAACGATGCAACGCAATAACCGTGACACGGTCTTCTTTAAGTGTCCACTCCATATTTAAAAGTGAGGAAAATTAAAAAAAGTACACATTTTTATTTTCATGAAAAAATCGAAATTCGAATTCAATAAAATTCAAAAGTTTTTTTGTGTGACAGAACTTATGACCTGACTATGTATTTTCGCGCTCGCTTCGGTCACGTTTTGTGCCTTATTCCAGCTCCTATATCGTGGCTTACCAAAAAATTCACATTCATATTCAAGTTGTATTTTTAAGTTCTTTTAACAAACAAATTGATAAATCTCGGTGGCTAGTTTTTTAAAGCGAGGACTTTATTGGCACACTGTGTTTTTAATTCTGTTTTCTGTATCTGTTGTACCTTTTTTCTGTCTTTTATGTTGCGCTAAATAAATATTTCTTTTATATTTCTGGTTTTACTGTGTTATTTTCTTTACAGCCAGGGATGGAGTTCGTGTTGACGTACTATGATGAACCTGCAGTGGGGGGGTTGCCGTCGGGGGTGGCCTCGTGGGCAACCGGCCGGGCAGCCCCTGCCTACCTCGAGCGCATGCGCCACGCCGCTAACGCGTACAAGAGCTGGAGGAGTAGCAGGGGAGACCAGGTGATGACCCTAGCTAGAGCGACAACTCTAGCTAAAGCGTGACAACCCTATTTAGAGTGACGGCCCTAACAACCCTAGCTACAAGTTGAATTTATTCTGTAAAGAATAACTACTTGGCCCGCTGCTGTTGCAATGCAGCTCGGGTAGATGTCGCTGCCATCACGCAATGACGTAAGACAAAAGAGACCAAGAATTTCACACGGTTGGATGAACTGCACAGTAGCTCAGTTGGTAAGAGCGTCGGCCCGGTTAGCCAAAGGTCGTAGGTTCAAATCCTATCTGTGTGGGAATTTTTGGTTTCTTATTTAAAGTTATGTAAACCCTAGCTACACTGACAACCCTATTCCCCAGCTAGAGTGACAAGTGACTGGCAACCCTAATTCCCAACTAGTATTTCAAGTGACAACCCTAGCTAGAGGGACAACCCTAGTTAGCTAGCCGCCCCCGCCTACCTCGAGCGCATGCGCCACGCTGTCAACGCGTTCAAGAGCTGGAGGAGTAGTCGCGGCGACCAGGTGATAACCCTAGTTGTAGCGACAACCCTAGCTAGAGTGAAAAGTGACAACCCCAGCTAAAGTGACGGCCCTAACAACCCTAGCTACACTGACAACCCTATTCGCCAGCTAGAGTGACAAGTGACTGGCAACCCTAATTCCCAGCTAGAATTTCAAGTGACAACCTTAGTTAGCTAGCAGCCCCGCCTACCTCGACTAGAAGCTAGCAGTCGAGCCGCCAACGCGTACAAGAGCTGGAGGAGTAGCAGGGGAGACCAGGTATTCATTTATTAACTAGCAGTTCCAGTGACTTTGACCACTCAAAGTCAAAGGGGTTTGAAACTGTTTTAAATTCAATCATTTATTTGGCATACAAAATGAATATTAGGTACGGTTCATAGCATTAGACCAACTGGTGCCAAAAAGGCCCCCCTGGCACAGAATACTAGTACTTCGTACAGAAGTATGACTTAGCAATTGTATTCAAAGAAATGTCTACTCAATGTCGTCAACAATATGGCGTAATTTAGTTCGCCTCAGGGTCAAGCACATTTTCGTGTAGACACCTACAAAAATCCATTGCAAGATAATTTCATACTTATTGCTCTGGAATATGATTCATAATACACTAAACCTATTCAGTGACGTAATATCACGCGACGCGATAGGGTTGACTGCTACGAGAAGCTTCTAACGCCATCTAGCGCCTCTTTCTAGTACTTTATTCATTCTCGTCCAGCCAGCAACGTAGCCGCGCGGCCGCCGGTGAATAAAACGCGCGAGCGTGTCGCTGGCCGGTAGCGACACGCAACTTGTTTTAGCACCTACGTAGGTGCGCCGCGCGTAGGTACGTTTTTGCTACCTCCGCGGGGAGATACACAGGCCTGCCCCTGGTCAGCATTAATCGTGACAGCGCGATGCACGTCACGATACTGATTTTCAGCAGGGACCTTTTGGGGCACTGTATACACACATACAAAGAAAGAAAATAACTTCAATTAAATCTCGCTCACAAAAATTAATCGACTGTGTCATCCGGTGGCTCTCCCACGTCCCTTCGCTATCCGGGCGAATGCTCTTACCAAATGAGCTACGGAGGACGTTAGTCAGTCGACGAATTCTTGTAAGTGCTTGCTACGCCAGTGAGACGGCGTTCGATTTCATCAATACTTGGGGAATGTACCATGTATCCGATAAAAATATTCTTACAAATATTTGACCATCAGTTAAGATGTAATCAGCTTAACTTAAAATTATTTTTATAACTTAAGCAATTATTTTGCAAGTTTTTACTAAATTCAATTAAATTTCGCTCCCAAAAATTAATCGACTGTGTCATCTGGTGGGACTCGAACCCACGTCCTTTCGCTGATTTCATCTTAAGGGACGCGAAATACAGGATAAATATTAATTAAATTATTATGGCGGCCTATCTCAACAGAGATTAACCAACTGCGCAGGACAAATTATAGTGCACAAGTGTGTGCGCAATACACAGGTGCACTCTCGACATGACCGTAGAAGATCAGGCGCAGGACCAACGGCCTAACGTGCTTTCCGAGGCACGGGGGTGTAAACACCACCAACTTCCTGACTCCGGGGCTGTGTCTGAGTAATTTCAAAACAGAAAAACCCGACCCGGGATTCGAACCCGGGACCTCGTGGATAGTACCCAGCGTGCTGACCACTAGACCAAAGAGTCAGTCATCGAGTCAGTCGAGGCATTTCAAGTAACATGAGTACCAAAGTGTCACTATACCGAGATATTTGAAAGCAAACATCGACATAGTACAATGAGTGGCGTTGTAATCGTTTGTCGATTTTTACCTTCAAAAATTTCGGTATAGTGACACTATAAGAGTACCATGTTAATTGTCATTTTTTCATGTACAACATCGAAAGCGTCATCATTCAAGATGAATTCTGTAAAGAATAACTACTTGGCCCACTGCTGTTGCAATACAGCTCGGGTAGATGTCGCTGACGTCACGCAATGACGTATTCAAAAGAAACTAAGAATTTTGCAATGGTGGATAGACTGCACGGTAGCTCAATTGCTAAGAGCGTTGGTCCGGATAGCGAAAGGTCGTGGGTACAAATTCTACCCGTGTCACAGAATAAGTATTAGTACTACGTACAGATTATTGCAATAAAATTCAAAGAAATATCTACTCAATGTTGTCAAAGATATGGTGTAATTCAGTTCGCCACAGACTCAAGCACATTTTCGTGTAGACACCTACAAAAATACATTGCAAGATAATTTCATTCTTATAACTCTGGAATATGATTCATAATACACTAAACCTATTCAGTGACGTACTATCACGCAACGCGATAGGGTTGACTGCCACAAGAAGCTACTTACGCCATCTAGCGCATCTTTCTAGGACTTTATTCACGCTCGTCCAACCAGCAACCTAGTGTCGCGCACCGCCGGTGAATAAAGCGCAGGAGCGTGTCGCTGCCGGCTAGCGACACCCAACTTGTTTAGGCCCTTACCAAGGGGTCGCCGCGCGTAGGTACGTTTTTGCTACCTACGCGGGAAGATACAGGCCTGCCCGTGTGCGAATTTTTGGTTTCATATTTAAACTTATGTAAATAAGTTGCCGGAGGGAGTTTCGTCAGATACCCAGCGTCTCAGTAAAGAGATCCGACAGTCGGTGAGACGCGACCTCCGATGCTACAATACGCAGCTCATACGAGAAGCGATTGAGCAAAATCGGGGGTCAAAAGTCTTTACTAAAAGACTGGGCAAGAGCCATCTGACGAAACTCAAAACCTCCAACGGCGACGTAGTCACTTCAATTCCAGAGATTCTCGCAGAAGTTGAAGGCTTCTACGGCCGACTATATGCCTCGCATGTCTCGAAGCCTCCTCCCGGTGCGACTGACCCAAGAGCCACGCTGACACGCCACTACACTGAAGACCTCCCAAATGTGGACGAAGACGAAGTTGCGGAGGCTCTCAAACAGCTTAGCAATGGGAAGGCTCCCGGTGAAGACGGCATTACATCCGAGCTCCTGAAGGCAGGAGGACCTCCAGTCATCAAGGAGCTCGTGAGGATATTTAATGCCGTCATTGCAAATGGGACTACCCCGGAGGCGTGGAGTGGGAGCGTTGTAGCGCTGTTTTTCAAGAAAGGCGACAAGTCGCTCTTGAAAAACTACAGGCCAATCGCGCTCCTGAGCCACGTCTACAAGCTGTTCTCGAGAGTCCTCGCAAATCGCCTCGCCGTAAGATTGGACGCCTTCCAGCCACCGAAACAGGCCGGGTTTCGTAAAGGCTACAGTACCGTAGACCACATCCACACAGTCAGGCAGGTTATACAGAAGTCCGAAGAGTATAACCAGCCATTGTGTCTAGCTTTTGTGGACTACGAAAAAGCCTTCGACTCCGTCGAAACCTGGGCTGTTTTGGAATCCTTGCAGCGATGCCAAGTCGACTGGCGGTATGTGGAGGTGCTGAGAGGCCTGTATGATATGGCAACGATGTCCGTCCAAGTTCAAGGTCACAAGACAAGACCCATCCAGCTGCTCAGAGGTGTGAGACAGGGGGACGTTATTTCCCCGAAACTGTTCTCAAGTGCACTGGAGGATGTCTTCAAGACTCTTGACTGCAAAAAATGCTGCACAGCCTAGACTCTGCCTCGCGATGCGTTGGTTTCCGGATGAACTTGGACAAGACTAAGGTCATGTTCAACGAACATATTGTCCCGGAACCGATAGCAGTCAGCGGCGAGATGCTCGAAGTTGTCATGACCTACGGGGCCGAGACGTGGAACTTGACAGTCAAGCTGGCCCACCGACTGCATGTCGCTCAGCGAGCTATGGAACGGTCTATGCTGGGGATCTCGCTAAGGGATAGAATCCGGAACGAGATCATCCGCCAAAAGACGAAAGTCATAGATATCGTTCAGAAGTGCAGTAAACTGAAGTGGCAGTGGGCTGGTCATGTCTGTCGCAGAACCGACGGGCGTTGGAGTAGGAAGGTTCTCGAATGGAGACCACGTCTCGGGAAACGTAGTGTTGGACGCCCCCCTGCTAGGTGGACCGATGACCTGAGGAAGGTGGCCGGTGGTGGCTGGATGCAAGAAGCGGAGGACCGTGAAAGTTGGCGCCGTCTTGGAGAGGCCTATGTCCAGCAGTGGACTGCAATAGGCTGATATGATGAAATAAGAAAGAACACTGAGTATTAAAAAACATTATGTCTCAATCAACCATCAGACTTAAGATTGTAATTGTTGCAGGACCTCCCCGACTTCACGCCGTTCGGCTCGCCGAAACAGCCCGAAGAGGTCAGCCTGGTGCACATCACGGTCAGAGAACAGGACATGGAGGTACGTAGTTAAGATTGCCAGTTCCCAAACATGAGAACAGGAGTTTGACACAGTTAAGTATAATAACAGGGCTACCGAGCTTTGCCCGGGTTTTAGTATTTAATAATAAAAGCTATAAATTTTGTAAATCGTACCTAAAAAAATCTATTAACTATTAATAAATAAAAAATATATATGAAAATGTTTCGTTATCGAGTGAGATTTGAATCCCAGACACATGAAACTTTCTGTCCTACGTCTTACACGGCCACGACGCTCATGATTACCGGTGCGAAATTAGCGACCATGTTCTTCGTCCAACAATTCGATAAAAGAACGCATTAAAATTCGAAAAATCGCGTTTTTCCAAACATAAATAGGTTTATGGTATGCGGAAGCAAAACGACAACATGTGTAACCTTGCCATGGTAAAGAGAGCTGCGCGCTTTTGAAAACTTTCGAAGCTTCAGACAAACCATGGGCTTCAGCCTGCGTCCGTAATGGCACGGTGGCGATCACTGCGCGAGCATTTGTATTTGTCGTAGGATGATTTGATAATTAGAATTATCGCGAAAATTTTTGTGATTTTGCGAAAACACGGATAATTAGACAATGGAGGTTATTATTTTCAATCTTGCTAAAAAAAAGTTAGTTTTTTTGCAAAAACGCGAGTTTCCTTAGTAAGATTGCGATGAGAATCGTTGGTTATTATGAAAAAATAACACTTGGCCGGTTTGAGCGCCCTACAAATAAATCTCTCTGATTGGTTGACTACTTGACGTTTTAAATGTCAATTCATTGTCGCACGTTGTTATAATTGTAGTTGTGATTTCTAAGCGAGCCTGCTGTGTTTGAGGTTGTGTTTCTACTTGAAAAGTAGTGCAAAAAGTTATGTAGTAGTGTGCCTGTAAGTACAAAATGACAAATACAAGTGAAATTAGTACTGAAAGTTCAATATAATCAGAAACCAATTACTATGATAATAATCTACTCTCGGTTAGGAAACTATACATGTTTAATTTGGTACTATAGAAACATAAAAGTTTGCCATATGACGCTAGTGTTAACAACAGAAGCAGGAAAGATAGTGTTATTCAAATACCCAGAACCAATACCACATTTGCCAGTCGGCAGTATAACAAACGATCGGCACTCATTTACAAGCATATAAATAAAGAAATGGAGATATATGATAAGCATTATTATGAATGTAACAAAAGAATACTAATTTGGCTACAAACAAAAAATTATGAGCAAATAGAAGATCTATTACAATCGTAAGAGTTACGAAACTTTAATTCCTTATTGAAAATGTGTTAGAATTTGAAACAATAGGCCTACCTAACCTATACCATATGGATTAATACTAGTTACTTAGTTTAACCTAATTATAAAAGTAATAAACCCTGTTTTTTAAAAAGCATACATTTATATCTTATGTTCATTTAATATGCTATGTAAGGATGTGTAACTGAAGAGCGGTGCCTCCTGCCACAGGCTTTATCAAGCTTAAAAGAAGGCACCAGCCATTACCTTAACTTAAACAGTTTTAAAGGAAATAAAGAATTTATTATTATTATTATTATCACAACTACATGGGAAAAGATAGGAACAGAAAAGATAGAATCAGAATAAGAGGTTGCCAGCAAGCAAAAGTCGAGCCAATTAGCGTTAAGAATGTTCAATCTAAGACCTTGTCCAGACGGGCGAATTCGTCGCGAATCCTACGCGCGTAGAATCATACGCGCGTTAGCGAGATACTAGCAGCTAATACATTGCGTCCACAAGACACGCGCCAGTTGAAAATTCGCGCGTAAATCGCGTGTACTACGCCAGACTCTCGACTCGCGCGCATTACGCGCGAGTTGAGATACTAGGGACCTCTGTGTTGCGTCCAGTAAACGCGCGAACGTGACGGCGAGTGCACGTATCTAGGGATCATGGAGCGGCAAAATTTTGATACTGAATTGTTCATAGATGAAGTAGAGAAAAGACCGGCAATTTGGGACATGAAGTCATCCGCTTATGGGACTAGAACTTTGAAACGGAATGCGTGGGAACTGCGTGGAAACTAGTAGTTATATTTTCTAATAATAATGACTCGTCCAACTACTTACTACTACTAACGCTCGCGTTTGGAATCGCGTCTCTGGACGCAACATACGCGCGTGTTCGCGCGAAGACATTCGCAGCGAATTAGCCCTCCTGGACAAGGCCTTACTAAGGCGACTTGCAAAAAACCTAACTTTTTTTAGCAAGATTGAAAAATATTGCCTCCATTATCTAATTATCCGTGTTTTCGCAAAATCCCTAGAATTTTCGCGATAATTCGAATTATCAAATATTCCTATGACATATACAAAATCAATCAATCAATCGTCGATGTCAACACATAGCTACAAGTGCACACACCGATCACGATATCCGATCGCCGCCGCGCACGCAGGCTGAACGCTTTGGTGTGGCCGAAGCTTTACTGTGTACAGAGGTATTCCCAAAGATAACGTGAGCCATCTTTCGACTCTTGTTTCACGTTTACAACACCTTCACAGTATCTTCAAGAACGCTCGGCGACAGACCGTTTCTTTATTCCACCATGACTTATAAACGCCTGAGCCGATTTAGTTGTGTTATCGTTAGATTCTGCCTGCTGACTACGTGCCAGGAAAGGATCCGGAGTTTCTTTGGGCATATAATGCGATCCCGATTGCACAGCCTGGAGAAACTCATCATTCTCGGACAAATGGAGAGGAAGCGCGCTAAAAGAAGAGCGCCAGCTAGATGGGTGGACCAACTCAAGGAGGTGACTGGACGCCAGATACAGGGAGCGGTACATATGGCGCAGAACCGGACCGAGTGGAGAAGATTGACATACAATCACGATCCTCAGCATTGACGGAACGACCAGAAAGATCGTTAGATTCCTTTTACCATCCTGGTTGATATAGAATACCGAAACTGTTAAAATTGAAAAAACTACAATGGCAAAATGACAGTTATTTATATCAAAAAGAAAAAAGTCTACTAAAAATTACTACAATATATGTATATTTTTAAAGGTCTTTATACGGCCATCACAAATATATAAAGTAAATATTTTAAATATAGTAGCAATATTTAGCACTAATATAATATTGTATGATCTTTCTAGTCTGAAGCACAGGTTTAACCTAGTTCAGACTAAAATGATAAATTCTGTCCTTTTGTATTTTAAACTTAAGTTCTTTTGCTGTTTCTTTTTACCTTTGGGGCATTGCACGCGAAGCGGACAGCTCAAAAAAGTTGATGTTTCCGATTTCAGTAATATTTAAGTATGTTTTACCTATACATGTCCTTGATACGTGTACCAAATATTTTTGTAATATAGTGCCTAGTTAGAGAGTTAAGGGACTTTGAAATTTTACCACCGAGTGGGCATGCAGTACTTCAAAGCCGATTACCATGTCATAAGATGATAGATATAAATAATTAAAGTAATGAATTTATTACTTCATTTAATGAGGCTTTTAACTGGATTTTCGGAAACGAATTTTTTTTTATATTTTCATTGAAAAAAATGCGATTTAGTTTTTTAACCTTGATTTTCACAATGTTAGACCGTTTCGTTTTTTTTTTTCTAGAATAAGATAATATTGTAAGGAACATTCGTGCTAAGTTTTATAATGGCCGTGAAAGTGGTTTAGGAGCTAGACTAGAAACACTGTCGAAGCGTGGCGTCCTGCCCCGCGCCGCACTTAGCGCCTGCCACATGCGTGAGTTTGGAGAGTAAAGTTTTTCTTTAAGATTTCTTTAAGTTTGATATATTATGATATTTAAATTTAAACGATTGTTTCTATTAATTACATGTTTATTTACATTTTTTTACAATTTTAAATGTTTCGCTATTACTCGTTCGTTTTACCATAATACCTTCAGTAATAGGAATGAAGCCATGATATTTTTTTGTGCCTGGTATTGTAGCTACAGACTCAAATCTGCTTTTTGAAAACAATCTATTTTGTTGAATATCCTCTTTTCGAGCATAGAAAACATGCGTTTGGGGCAATGATTTTCTCGCCCATTCGTACAGACGCTCGAATGTGGTAATTCCATTGTTTGACGCCGACTGTAGACTAGCTCGAGTCGCCAGACGTTTTAAGTTGCCCCCAAGTCCATCACATGGACTATTTTCGATTAGGAAATTTTCTCCAATGCGTATATAATATTATGCGTACAATATTGTACTTTATTTAGACTTAATAAAAAAAAATACAAAAGTGTAAATGTAACATATTAAAGTATTTAATAGGTATTTAAAATGTATTGGTATTATTAAAAATATGTGAAACATTCCGTCAAAAGTTTTTATTTCAATGACAGTTTCACCAAACTCACGCAGGCAGGCGGCAGGCGCTAAGCGCGGCGCGGGGCAGGACGCCACGCTTCGACAGTGTTTCTAGTCTAGCTCCTAAACCACTTTCACGCCCATTATAAAACTTAGCACGAATGTTCCTTACAATATTATCTAATTCTAGAAAAAAAAAATCGAAACGGTCTAAGTTTGTGAAAGTCAAGGTAAAAAAATGAAATCGCATTTTTTTAATGAAAAAAATACTTTTTTTGTATCCAAAAATTCAGTTAAAGGCCTCATTAAATGAAGTAATAAATTCATTAGTTTAATAATTTATATCTATCTACTCTCTAACTAGGCACTATATTACAAAAATATTTGGTACACGTATCAAGGACATGACTCAAATTCATATTATTAAAATCGGAAACATCAACTTTTTTAGCTGTCCGCTTCGCGTGGAATGCCCCCTTTGTATTATGAATAAATGATTTATTTTATTTATTTATTAATAAACCGGTTTACCTCTAACACATGATAATTTACTTTTTATTTAAGTTTCGTTTTAATGGCAGTCGTGTTTTTCATGATTATTTCACTTGTTTCTTTCCTATAGTCGTCCAAAGACGGGCCGGATATGGACAACGGTAACGGGTCGGAGTCCCGCGACCAGGCCACGCAGACCGACCGGTCGGAAAGCAATGCGCAAACGCAGGCGCCGGAGACTCCGAACGAAACGCCCGCCGGAAACGATAGGAAGGATAAGGTAATAATAATAATTTATTTATTCAATAGGACAACAAAAGATCCAAATAGGGTAAGTAAACAATGCCTCTTTAAACTATAAATAATAATAATAAATTGTTTCAACAAATACACCAATTACCTAGCCCCAAACTAAGCGTGAGCTTGTGCTGTGGCGAATAGGATAACGGATAGACATACATACGTTTATACATCCATGACTTAAGTACAAATGCCCGTGCTCATCACACAGACATTTGCCTCTTGCGGGATTCGAACCCGCAACCTCTGGTTTTGTAGTCCGGAGCGCGGACCACTACACCAAGACGGTCGTCAAAAAATTTGTTATTACGTACTATATTAGTACCTTACAGTGAGGGAAAACATCGTAAAGAAACCTGCACATTCAGGCGACTGCATGTGTAACCATGATCCAATACTGGTCAGGTTCCCTTGGTAACAGGGTCAAGGAGGTCAGATGGCAGTCGCTCTACTGTAATTACCTGATTTGCCACAACCTGGATCATGGTCAGCGGACCCTGGGCCCTCGTGTGCGAGTGCACAAACCGGGATAACGCTAGGAGGATGAGGTACTATATTAGTTACCTAATAACTAATTTTGTGCATGTATATTGGCTTAAGTGCCACATCAAGGGACAAACATGTCTCCCAGCAATGACTTTCAGGACACCGTTAGAGCTGTCACTCACCCTGAATATTAGGGATGCTTGTTTTTTCCTTATGGTGGCTGCAAAGGTATCTGTATGCGCCTCAGCGAACATTGCGGACGCACTGCAATGTCTTCCTAGCCGTATTTCGACTACTGTGGCCAATCTCAACAGAGATTAGCCGACTGCGCGGGAGATATTATAGTGCAAAAGTGTGTGCGCAATACCAGGTGCACTCTCTGTCCCTTCACTCTCATAATTCGGTGAGACGGCAGTTCGACATGACCGTAGAGAGATCAGGGGCAGGACCAAAGGCTTAACGTGCTTTCCGATGCAAAGGGGGGGTGTGAACAGCACCAACTTACTGACTCCGGAGCTGTGTCTGAGTTATTTCAAGTCAGAAAAAACCCAACACTCTTGGCCCGACCCAGGATTCAAACCCTGGACCTCGTGGATAGTATTCAGCGTGCTGACCACTAGACCAACGAGGCAGTCGAGGACGGATAAGGTATACATCATTTCATCATCATCTTAGATTTATCCAGGTTGTGCACTCGCACGCGAGGGCCCAGGGTCCGCTTTGAACCATGATCCGGGATATGACAGATCAGATTATCACAGTGGAGCGACTGCCATCTGACCTCAGTGACCTTAACAGGGGAACCTGGCCAGTTTGGATTATGGTTCCACATTCGACTGAATGTGCAGGTTTCCTCACGATGTTTTCCCTCACAGTATGAGCATCTGTTAGCAAAACAAATAATTTACATAACCTAGAAAAAAATATTGGTGCATGGCGGCACGTGGGATCGAACCTGATACCTCCCGCATGAGAGGCAACCCGCTTAGCCACTACGCCACCGACGAATTTATACATAATTTACATTAGGTACACCAAGGTTTCGATTCTTAGAGTAAGAGATTTCATTTTAGGGAGGTCCAGTTTATCCCAGTGTCATGTTATCCCATAGTGTTTGACGACCGTCTTGGTGTAGTCGTTCGTGCACCGGACTTCTAAACCAGGCGGTTGCGGGTTTGAATCCCGCAAGGGGCAAATGTTTGTGAGATGAGCACGAGCATTTGTACCTAAGTCATGGATGTTTATATGTATTTAAGTGTTTCTATCCGTTATCCTAGTCACCATAGCACAAGCTCACGCGCTTAGTTTGGGGCTAGGTAATTGGTCTGTTGTTCAAACAATTTATTTATATTTATTATTATTTATAGTGGATATTAATATCATAACCTTTTGGGCGGTGGGCAAAATAGGATAGAAATTATTTATTTTAAAATAATATGTAATTTTAAAATAATCTTTAATGTGATGTTCATGTTGTGGACGATAACTGCATCTGCTTACCATGTGTCCGTCTACTGACAGCCGACTGTATTGTATATGGTACGCCACTATTCCTCTAAAGATCCTAGTGAGAAAAATATGAACAAAAAAACAGAGATAGTTGTCAGAGAAAGTGAGTAAAAGAATAGACGTGAAACATTATGGGGGACTTGGCTGTATGGTCTCGATCCAGAATGGGGGAAGTGTACCTACCTCATAAAGTTTTGTTGTATGTATTTTATGCCGATTTAATTCTTTCAGATCGCCCCCGAGGTCAAAGACCCCGCGGCTGGTGACAACACGGTGAAAATCGAGGTAATGTATTTTTTTATACAAAAAAAAATAGGTAAATAATGTCCTCCTAGCCGAATTTCGACTACGGCGGCCTATCTCAACATAGTGCACAATTGTGTGCGCAATACACAGGTGCACTCTCTGTTCCTTAATTCTGTGAGACGGCAGACCGACATGACCGCCGAGATCAGGCGCAGGACCAACGGCTTAACGTGCTTTCCGAGGCACGGGGGTGTTAACGCCACCAACTTCCAGACTCCGGAGCTGTGTCGGAGTAATTTCAAGACAGAAAAACCCAAACACTCGGCCCGACCCGGGATTCGAACCCAGGACCTCGTGGATAGTATCCAGCGTGCTGACCACTAGACCGGCGAGGCAGTCAATAATAATAGTACAAGGGCCACTTTGCATAGTTATAGCGACTCTTGCTTCGACACAAAGTGAAAATTGAGAACGCGGCACGCCAATAGTCTTATCACTATAAGCATCTACATATTTGCCTCTCTTTCTCTTGCGTAACCTCATCCCACCCGACAGGCGTAGGGTCGACCGACGCGACGCCAAAGGCGCGCTGGAGACGTAGATCTTACATGCGATGCGGCCGGCTTGTTACATCCATAAGGGCCGAAAGACATAACCCTCAGACCAAATAAAAAAAGGTAGACGTAGCCTCGCGTACTAAAGAAGTGAAGCCGGCAATAGGAAGCCGGTTTCGAAATAGGAAACCGACCGCGCGTCAGTGCCCTGCCAAATCTTTTACGTAATAGTCGCGCCACCATTTGTTCACAAAATAATTCAAAATACCGTCGTGTGTGGTAAAATGTTGCTAAAACAACCCAGTTACTCAAAAAAAATCTCTGGAATCCCTTTTTTATAAGTAAGTAATAGATTTCGTTGATAATTTCAATGTTATTCCAAAATGTTTACAATTATGTTTTTGAAACACAAGACCTCAACAAATGCATGTCAGTGTTGCCTATAATCCGTCACAAAAATTTACCCCAAATGTGGGATAATTTTTAGCTGGCTACTATTTGCTTCTATTTACTACGTTAGTAATCTAGCTCACCAGCTGCTAGATTCCGAATAATTGACTCTGACTTGTGTGAACTGTAAATGTGGGGCTGACATAGGAGACCCGAACCACATCTTATTTTCATGTTCATCCTTTCATTGATCATTTTTCATTGTTTTTCTCTCTTGTATTCCACCGTATTCATTTCCCTACTTCTATTCTTAATATCTTCCGTTCCTTCCTTTCAACTTTTCTTTCCATAATCGTTTCCTTACCTTTTGACACTCCGTTGTGGCGAATGCACTAGCCGTGCAAAGAATCAAAAACAAAACAAAAAAACATATTATTGAGAACTATATATATATTTTCCCAACTGATTTATTGCAAGTTTTACTAAATTCACGAAACTGTGGCTAATGTATTAATTATAAGTGATGTTTGTTTCTTTAAATAAATAAAATAAATTATCTTTAAATTAAAATTGTGCAAAATGTATTTGAAAATCCTTATTAATTTTAAATCCAAGTGAGAAAAAGAGCTTCGTATGTACTAGATTTATTATTTTCATTCGTTTGTGGGTCAATTATTTTCAGGGTACTGCTATTACTTAACTACTGTACATACTAACGTAATCACTGTACTACGCATTTGGTCACGCACACAGATTTGCACAGTGAGCTTCACTTCATTGTTTGAGCGCGCTCCGTCTTCCTTTTTTTATTTGGTCTGAGACATAACCGCGTTGCGGCGCCGCGCCGCATCTCAACGCGGCACCGAAGCGCCGCAAAACAAAGCGTTTTACTGCCGACCTGTAGGGCAACCATTGCTTTATGCTGAGTTTTGAACGTTGGTGGACGTATATCTATTCTCGGCCCGGCGAACCTTGATCCCTATGACAGTTCATGTTGGTGATGGGTCGTGTCGATGTAACTTAACTTTTTTATAACTTAAATGATTATAATAAAATAATAAATAAATTGTTTCAACAAACACACCAATTACCTAGCCTCATACTAAGCGTGAGCTTGTGCTATGGTGACTAGGATAACGGATATACATACTTAAATACTTTTATAAACATGACTTAGGTACAAATGCTCGTGCTCATCACACAAACATTTGCCCTTTGCGGGATTCGAACCCGCAACCGCCTGGTTTAGAAGTCCATGGCGCGAACCACTACACCAAGACGGTCGATTATAAATCATGTACACTCGTTTCCATTATCGACATTTGTTTATCGATATTTTTCCGCACTAGTCGATATCTTCCAAACGAAGTAACTTTTGCAGGACTTAAACGTAAAGTCTGATTGAGATAATTTCTTGTAAATGTTAAGAATTGTTATAATTCCGACGGAATATCATTTTAATAACATGTATCTACCGAAATTAAATTAATGTCATTTTTAGAAGCCTCCAATTCGATTCTAATGTACCGGTGACGCCACTACAATGTTGTGTCGTAGGAATTACTGTCAATGTCATAGGGATCAAGGTTCGCCGGGCCGAGTATAGCATGGATCGCAATAAACGTATTGCTCGTTTGTTGTTAAGAAGACATTACACCAATTTAAATAGACGACAGATAATATACTGGATACATACATTTAGCGAGGCTATAAATCCTGTTGGGGAGTACTTTCTCGAAAATACGAAGGATTATAGATAGATGCTTTTTTTTTACTTCTTTAAAATTAGTGTATTATCATTTGAAGAGCTATTAAGCAAGTTGTTGTAACCTTGTGTGACATCATAACGCTGAAATGCGCGGCGTGATGCGCACTGCAAAATTTTATGTAGCGGCACTGCCGATTTTGGCGGTGCGGTGTCTCGGCCCTTAGAGTTAAAGTTTAGGAGCATGTATTTTTTATACTGATTTGATTATTTCAGACCGCCCCCGAGGTCAAGGACCCCGCGGCTAGTGACAACACGCTGAAAATCGGGGTATTGTATTTTTTAATACACCAATTAAATTTGTAATCCCACCGGATGACACAGTCGATTAATTTTTGTGAGCTAAATTCAATTTGATTCCAATTAAATTTGTCAAAGTTAAGAATTCTAAATAGTAGTACAAGGACACGAGGACCACTTCGCAAAGTTATTCATGTAAATAGCGAATCTGGCTTCGGCACAATAAAGTGCAAATTGAGTACGCGGCACACTAATAGTCTATCACTATAAGCACCTACATATTTGCCCCTCTTTCTCTTGCGTAACCCCATCTCACCTGGGGCCCAATTCTCGCGCCTTCGATTATATCACATACGACATTTATCTAAAAAACATGGCGGATATCACAAAATGTGATAAATATTCGACATTTTAATACTTCGAGAATACGTAGCATTTAAATTTTGTGAAATCCGCCATGTTTTTTCGATTAATATCATATGTGATATAATATCGAAGGCGTGAGAATTGGGCCCCTGGGGCCCGATTCGAAAAAAAATTTATGTTGCGTAATCTCGAAGTATGAAAATGTCCAATATTTATCACATTTTGTGATATCCGCCATGTTTTTTTGAGAAATATCGTATGTGATATAATATCGAAGACGCGAGAATTGGGCCCCTGACAGCGTAGGGTCAACCGACGCGACGCCAAACGCGCGCGTAAGTCGTAGATCTTACATGCGATGCCGGCTTGTGCAATCCGTTACAGTTAAAGTTTAGGAGTATGTTTGTATGTTTTGACGACCGTCTTGGTGTAGAGGTTCGCGCCCCGGACTCTTGAACCAGGCGGTTGCGGGTTCTAATGCCGCAAGGGGTTTGTGTGATGAGCACGAGCATTTGTACCCAAGTCATGGATGTTTATAAATGTACTAGTGGTTCCCCGCGACTTCGCCCGCAAGAGTTGTATTTTCCATATAAACTTTCTTTCCATATTTCACCCCCTTAATGTTTTACATCGCGACCAAATGTAGCCTATGTCCTTTCCAGAGTATCAAACTGTCTTCATACAAAATTTCATCTTAATCGGTTCAGTGGTTTAAGCGTCAAGAGGTACCAGACAGACAGACTGACACACTTACGCATTTATTATATTATTAGTATGGATATAAGTATGTCCATCCGTTATCCTAGTCACCATAGCACAAGCTCACGCTTAGTTTGGGGCTAGGTAATTGGTGTGTTCTGTGAAACAATTTATAATCGTTTTTAATATTTTTTAACACTTACAGTGTCATTTCTTATTAATATAAGAAACCAAAAATTCGCACACAAGTAGGATTTGAACCTTTGGCTAACCGGGCCAACGCTCTTACCAACTGAGCTACTGTGCAGTTCATCCAACCGTGTGAAATTATTGGTCTCTTTTGTCTTACGTCATTGCGTGACGGCAGCGACATCTACCCGAGCTGCATTGCAACAGCAGTGGGCCAAGTAGTTATTCTTTACAGAATAAATTCAACTTGAATGATGACGCTTTCGCTATTCAATAGTTACGGTTAACCAAAGGTCGTAGCTTCAAATGCTACCTGTGTGCGAATTTTTGCTTTCTTATTTAAACAAATTATTATGTATTTTATACCGATTTGATTATTTCAGACCGCTTCCGAGGTTAAGGACCCCGCGGCTAGTGACAACACGCTGAAAATCGAGGTAATGTATTTTTTTTATACACCAACTAAATCTGTCAAAGTTCTAGTTTTATTCATTTGAAAAATTAAAGACATATAATAAACTTGGGTTCATAGAATTTTGAGATGCATTTAAAATGTGTTAGTATGTCTGTTTGACTGCCTCGTTGGTCTAGTGGTCAGCACGCTGGGTACTATCCACGAGGTCCCGGGTTCGAATCCCGGGTCGGGCCTAGAGTGTTTGGGTTTTTTCTGTCTTGAAATAACTCAGACACAGCTCCGGAGTCAGGAAGTTGGTGGTGTTAACACCCCCGTGCCTCGGAAAGCACGTTAAGCCGTTGGTCCTGCGCCTGATCTCTCTACGGTCATGTCGGACTTCCGTCTCACCGAATTATGAGAGTGAAGGAACAGAGAGTGCACCTGTGTATTGCGCACACACTTGTTCACTATAATATGTCCCGCGCAGTTGGCTAATCTCTGTTGAGATAGGCCGCCGTGGTCGAAATTTGGCTTGGAGGACTGTCTATTACCCCTTCATTGAAACTTAAATAGCGAAACCGATTTAGATAAAATTAGGTATAGAGATAGTTTGTCCCTGAAATCATCCTTTGACTCATCATCATCCTTCTAGCGTTTTTCCGGTTGTGCGCTCGCACGCGACCGCCCAGGGTCCGCTTTGGACCATGATCCAGGATATGGCAGATCAGGTGATAACAGTAGAGCGACTGCCATCTGACCTCCGTGACCCTGTTAACAGGGGAACCTGACCAGTTTGGATCATGGTGACACATTCAGTCGCCTGATGTCGCCAGGTTTCCTCATGATGTTTTCCCTCGCCGTAAGGTTCGGTCGGTATCGGTTACTGAAACAACTAATGTACATAACTTAGAAAAAGTCATTGGTACATGGCGGCACGTGGGATCGAACCCGGTACCTCCTGCATGGGAGGCAACCCCGCTAGCCACTACGCCACCGACGATCTCCGCTCCGCTCCGATGTAATAAAGTGACTGACTGACTTATATATATCATATTTATTTTTTATCTTCTTTAAAAGTATTTTTCCTTTTTAGGAAGTCTCAGACCAGTTAGAAGGAGACAGCGATAAACCGGAAGAAGAGGAGAGCAATGTCAACGGCAGTTGGTGGCGGTATCTATACCCGTTCTACTACTTCGTATGAGGCACTACGAAAGAGCACGCTATGGACTTGTGATAAAGTACAAATTTGCGTGCACTGGCGGTATAGGATACATCTGAGATGAGTTCTGAACTCCTTAAGTCAATAGTCAATAAAACAAGGCCACCTGTACAGGGTGGATAGAATTATGCGAAAACTTGTCAAGATATGTAATCAGGGCCCTTAGACAAGATGCAATCTTTCTATAGCGAATTTCGCTATCGCCAACAAAATGTATGCAACAATCACGTGATATTTTTTATTTTATTTTATTTATTTAGGCACACAATACAGAATAATAATAATAATAATGTCCTCCTAGCCGAATTTCGACTACGGCGGCCTATCTCAACAGAGATAAGCCAACTGCGCAGGACATATTATAGTGCACAAGTGTGTGCGCAATACACAGGTGCACTCTCTGTTCCTTCACTCTCATAATTCGGTGAGACGGAAGTCCGACATGACCGTAGAGAGATCAGGCGCAGGACCAACGGCTTAACGTGCTTTCCGAGGCACGGGGGTGTTAACACCACCAACTTCCTGACTCCGGAGCTGTGTCTGAGTAATTTCAAGACAGAAAAACCCAAACACTCTCGGCCCGACCCGGGATTCGAACCCGGGACCTCGTGGATAGTACCCAGCGTGCTGACCACTAGACCAACGAGGCAGTCAATACAGAAATAAAATGAAACAAGAGATACAATTTTTAAGGGTAACAAACTAAATTATATTCTTCTTTATGCATGCACAAAAACATTTAAGTAGGTATCACGAAAAAATGTGTAAATATATTGATATTTATAATTGATATGGTTTTACAGAGTGAACAGTTTTTAAAATACCAGTTTATTTAGCCCCATGGTCCCAGCAAACCCCCAATATAAGTTTTCGGAACTTGGCCATATCCGAATCAAAGATGTCAAGTTGCGAGCTATCAGCCAAGTTGTTGTATAGGCGACACATTCTGACTATTGGGTTATGAGACGAGATGTCCATAGTGTAAAAATCAGTAGCAAAGGGTTTATACGAGCGGGTGCGACACTGGGTACTGATTTCGATGGCTTATGTCAGCTTCATACATATTGTTAGCGATAACGAACTTCGCTTTAGAATAGATTGCATCATGTCTACGTGCTCAGATGCTAATTGGAATAATAATGTCCTCCTGGCGTAGCAAGCACTTAAAAAAAATTCGCCGAGTGACTGACGTTCTCTGTAGCTCAGTTGGAATTGCAATCGCCCGGATAGCTAGGGGTCGTTGGTTCAAGTCCCACCACAGAAAATTTTCTTTTAGCCGAATTTGAACTATCGCGACCAATCTCAATCGAGATTAGCCAACTGCGCGGGAGATATTATAGTGCACAAGTGTGTGCGCAATATGCGTACATTTCTCTGTTTCTTCAGAAACACACTCGCTTAGTATGGTGAGAGACGGCGATCCGACACGAAAGGACAGCAAAAGCCTTGGCTTCCAATCCAATAAATAACGAATCGTTTTGCAATTCAATTGCCGATTTTTTTTTCTATACTTACAATCGATTCTAAACCTTGTTGGTATAGAATAAGGTCCAAATTCCAGTGCGCAACTTTATTGGTATTTTAAGCTTTGCTAATGCAGTAAGGTTGAAAATCCTTTGATGGTGAGAGATATTGAACCGTATGCAAAACGATACGTTCTTTAGATATCACAATAAGGTTTGAGTCAACATACACGAACACCCTGTGATGATGATGATGTCCTCCTAGCCGATTTCGACCACGGCGGCCTATCTCAACAGAGATTACCCAACTGCGCAGGACATATTATAGTGCACAAGTGTGTGCGCAATACTCAGGTGCACTCTCTGTTCCTTCACTCTCATAATTCGGTGAGACTGCAGTCCGACATGACCGTAGAGAGATCAGGCGCAGGACTAACGGCTTAACGTGCTTTTCGAGGCACGGGGGTGTTAATACCACCAACTTCCCGACTCCGGAGCTGTGTCTGAGTAGTTTCGAGACAGAAAAACCCAAACACTCTCGGCCCGACCCGGAATTCGAACCCGAGACCTCATGGATGTATGTATGTGCATGTACCCAGCGTGCTGACCACTAGACCAACGAGGCAGTCTAGTCTAGTCAGAGGTACACCCTGTATAGGACTGACGAACGGTTAGACCCAAACTTAGCAATAATTATTATGGAGATTTGTTGTTACATAATATGACGATCCATACTCCCATGGCATAACCGGTATGAGTCCTTGCTGAATAATTTTACTAGGATCCTAGCAGATACAAAACGAAGCCACCCTTATGTCGTTGACATAGGTACCACTAATCCGCACCAAACGTTTTAACTCTTCGTTCCTCTTGCGTACGGCTAGAGTGGAACTTGTTGCCGGCTGAAGTATTTCTTAACATTACGATTTGGATTCCTTTAAGAGTGAATAGGCTGCTTCTAGACAGACATGTTGCATCTTCGACCGCATATTCGCTTACCATCAGGTGAGATTGCGGTCAAATGTCTGCCTATTAATACAAAAAAAGCAAGAAACAATTTTTCTTCTTCGATCGTGGTGGTGAATGGAAGTATATAGGGTTGTATAGATTACACGAATTGAGCCAAAATGTTCCAACATAGATGTCTGACAAGATTCAATCGGCAAAATGGCGTAGCTTGGTTTTCTAACTGCCGTAGTCAGAGACGTCAATAATCTCTCATTAAGTCTCATGCCGTGCTTTTCTATTTCATTGACAAAGAAAGTGACAGAACGAGACTTACTTATAGATTAAATTTAATTGGCGTCTCCGAGTGTGGCAGTAAGCACGGAAACATGTTTTTTAACGGCCTTTTTAACTTGCAACGTCCTAACTTTGGCTAGAATTTGTGTAAATGTAATTAAAACATTTCAAGTGCAAGCAATTCAACTCAATATCTTCGGGTCCAGACCAGCTTCGGACTCGTTAAACCCTGGAGAACTAATTAAAATAGTATTATATAGTGAATCGTTGAAGTATTGAGACGGGAATAGAGACCGTGGACGTATGACATTAGAGTTATTTTTGCGGGTTTGAATTTATGTAATATTTAATAAGATTAATACGCTAAAGAAATTAATGAATAAACAAATGAAGTTATAACAATAAGGAAACAGGACTGACGTGCTTTCCTTACCACTGAAACCAATTTAATGATTTCGTTATACAATCTAATGATTACATGTTGCTATGTAAAAAAAATACGAAATGTAATTCATTTATTTATGTAACCGATGAAATCACTTTTTAAATTGTTTATTTGTGCTCTAATATGAAAGTTGCAAAGGTCGACCAGTTATTGCTGATATATATTATATTTTATCACGAATACGGGTAGCTATTTCAAATTACAACAAAACTCATTACAAAATAGAAATATTACATATAAACTTAGGAATACAAAACGCACATGTATTGCATTTAGAAATAATACCATAACGAATACTCAAAAATATTACAATGTTCGTCGTGGTAAAGTAAAATATCAGATCTAAATGACTATGTTGACATTTGTAAATCTTAACTACTTTTTTGTTTATAAAAATGTAAACATTTTGTGATGTACTTTTATGTCTGTCTCAAACAAACGCACACTAACTTCTCTAACGTAACGTGTTTACGTGACCACCAGTGTACACTGCAGTGCAAGAAATTTGAGCAAAGACATCGACTGAGTCAACTTTAGTTCATATAAGTTTATAGAAACCAAAAATTCGCACACGTGTAGGATATGAACCCACGATCTTTGTGACCTAAGCTAACCGGTGTGCGAACTTTTGGTTTCTTATTTAAACTTACATAAATAAGAAAAAACAATTAGTGTTAAAAAATATGAAAAACTATTAACTCAGTATAGTTTGTTGTTAAACACCGTTACGCGTACTGGGACGGCCTACATTATTAATAAAAGAAGTGTTAAAATAAATTTTAGAGAAAAATTATATTCACACGTTTCATTTTCGAATTTAATAGAACAAATAATATATGTATAGTCATCCTTGTTAGTGTATGTTTTCGTGCCATATCTTGTCATTATCATTTCACCTTTAGTGCACAAAAACATGGAGAAATGATTAGGAATAAGAGAAATGGAGAAAAATCTCTGAGTCAAAGTCAAAATTAAACTTTATTGGTCATAAAAATATAATGAAAACACATACTCAGTCACAATTTCTTGCACTGAAGTGTTTAGAAAAACCAAAAAACTAAATAGTCATAGACAGATTGGTACCTATTCTAATATTTGTAAAATTATTTTTATTATTAATTATTGTCTGTAGATGTAAGTTTTGTAGATAATGCGGTATAGTGAAGCGTCCTATGGGTGTAGTTGTTCAAAAGGAGTGTTCAGTCCGTTATGTGTTGGGGCAGGTTTCATTTTATATGAATTTCAAGGTTGCACTAATATTCCGCCGGTGAAAATAATTACATGATGCTCTTTGAATGATAACAACTAAAGTTTTTTATACATTTTTTTACTGTAATTCGTTTTCAACAGCTGTATGTTTATTGTGTTGCCAGATTTTGACAATTGTTACGAATGGTAATAATCGGATTAATCTAAATAACATTTTATTTAAACTAAAACGTTTTCTAACTACATAACGGACTGCAGGTATCTGGGAGTCATCATGAGTATAATATATTCCTTTTTTCTTATGTTACAGCGAAGACGAATAATAATTTTACCACTAGTTCAACACTTGAATAGTTAACGAGTATACAAAATTGTGGAATCCCTCCAGCTGTGAAATACAATTTAAATTCAAATAGACGGAAAATCATGTCAATTATATTCAATTTTTGTGATTGTTTTTTCAATCGCACAATATGTGGATAAAGTTGTTGGTTGTGCAATAATGTTACTCATCTTTATTAAGAGTATTGCACAATTGTTTTTTGTCCTAAATAAAATAAAATACAATTAAATAGTGTACTTTATTCATAGTAAATTTAAGCCAGGAGTTCACCAGCACATGTTTATTTTTTAATCCGCTGGTTTAGAATTATTTGACATATTTTGTATGGGACTGTCAATCGTAGTTCACCGACTGTTTGGATTGGTCAACTCAGGTCTTATAGTTTTAACTGTAATTCACTTTTCGAAATAACTTCTTGATATGATAAAGATAATAAATTAATATATTCTGCCAATCACCTTACTTATTATAAATACATGTTTGTAAAAAATATAATCTTTCAATCAAATGCTCCGGTAATTGGTCAAGCTAGGTACCATTTAAAACGAAACATGCATACAATATGATACTCATGATGCTTCTTCCAGCCAAGTTTGGTGTATAAGTAGTTTTTATTTGGAGCAGGCCCTAGATTTTATACACAAATTAACTTTTTTAAACTGTTATTGTGCAATGCAATGAAAGTTACACTGCATTTGTGTAATCGTGTATAGTGAATAGTTGTTAATAATGCTGTAAATCTATGAATTCGTTAGTAAAAATATTTAACTTAAATATATGGTTTTATTTTTTAATTTCTTATGTCCAGTTTCTACATTGAAAATGAATGTTCTTACGGATAGAGCAATGTTCGCTAAATTCGCTACCATACTTAAATAAACACTTTTATTTATTCAGAACAGTTGAAGTTCCATCCTATATGTGAGTAAGTAAGTAATTGTTTTGATATCATTGTGTATAGAACAACCTGTATAGAATGCCTAGTCGTCAAATTAATAATGCCATGCAAGCCAATCTATACTGGGCCCGTAGCCAAATGGCAATCGTTCTGTAGCGAACTTCGCTATCGTCTATGAAATGTCAGAATATGTATGCAAAAGTCGCGTGATGTTTCGATGGCTTATGTCAGTTTCATATATTTTGTTAGCGGTAACGAACTTCGTTTAAGAATAAATTGCCACTTGGCTACGGGCCACTACTACTACGGGCTACGTGTGACTGCTCGCTGTTGTCAATTGTCGTATAAAAAGTATATAAGGCTTATGGAGGCCTTTCGCCTAACTTTAGTCTGTCAATTTCGTGCGCGACCATCCTGCGGGCTCCAGAGGTGCGGGGGGCGAGGCACGCTAGACGTCAGTGGGTGTCGGGTGATGTTGCGGGGAATGGATTCGCTTTGACAATCGCGTGTGATTGGTGCTTCCTCGCCCCTCGCACGTCTTGCGGGCTGCAAGGAGGTCGCGCAAGGACTTGCCGGACTATAGGTAGGTAGATAGCTTATAAACTAACGCCTGGAAAACAATGAGACGACGTCTGTTTGAGTCCTTGCTTTCCAGATGTATATTTGCTTGTCAGTGTGGTTTTACAGTGACGCTTACCGTCCGCGGGGGTGGTAAGCGCTGCCCTTAAGCGCACGGATGACCCGCTCGAATCTATAAAACGAGTTTAGAGTCGCGCGGTTTGCTGCCCAGTACAGACGTGATCGCAAAAAATTGTATAAACATGCCTTTGTCTTTCTTTAAGTCATTTTCTCCAAAGATTGTTTCTCCAACTTCTTTAGCTTCTTTGACTTTATATAATTCGTTCGATGGATCTCACAACAGCGACAGCGAACTTCCTCAATCAATCGTCCCGTATAGATGTAATTCGCATTCATTTTATCGCGACGGCATGCGTACATGCGCGGGTCCGACCGGCAAGACTGTGCAAGACACACTGAACACAATGACTCCTCGCCCTCGCGCGCGCGCGGTTGAAGAGCGCGGCTGAATTATCGTCAGCGCGGGCCTTCCGCGCAGGTTGGTTAAACTATGTAACGATCCAAAAGACGCAAAGCTCGTGGCCCGCGATGCTGTCCAAGCTCGCGGGCGTAAGCGCGACCATAAAACCACCCTCAAACGTTATCTCATTATTCTACGCCCTTGCAAGACGCGCGGGGGGGGGGGGGGGGGGGAAGCACCAATCGCCATCGTGACCATTCGTCTCCGCTGATGTCTAGCATGCCTTGCCCCTGGCACCTTTGGCAATCGCAGAAATTAGGAAGGTCCACACTTGTTGATTTATAGACCTCGACTTTTATCGGGCTTAAAAACTGGTTAAATAAGAGATCCAAGGTATAACGAATGATTTATTCCTTGCGATGTATCAGGTTAATTGACGAAGAACTCGTTGGCCCTCATGTTCTGGTTGTGGCGCCACTTGCACGCCCAGTTCCAGCATGACATACCGGCCCACGGCTCGTCCGTGTAGAACACCTGCCCGTTCTGGTACATCTGGAAGCAAAAGCTGGTAATGTGATGGCGGCTGAACCACCTATCCTACCACCATTCACACCGGAAACTGGCGCCAAGCGGCTTGCTGTGTTCCCTCGGTGAGTGGGAGTGCCAGAAGTGTGAAAAAAAAAACCAGCTTTAGGGTTCTTTAAACAAAGATCCTTCCTTAACCTCAAAGATTATTGGCCATTTTCACCAACTGTCTCCTCCACCCGCCCTCCTTTCCCCAGCTAGAAAACTAAGGCATTCGGGTAAGAAATTTTAGCAAAATACTGATTGAAAGGAACTTTTAATGTATACTCTAAAACTCTTAGAATTATGTGACAACTGTCTCAGTGAGAAGAAAGATAAGTAATTGAAAAATTGTACGGGAAATCCGAATACTTATGCGCGGGAGCAAGTCGCGAGGAACCGCTAAGAACTAACATTAAATAATACCCAGGACTTATAATACTTACAAAAGACAAATCCGAGTTCTTATACGTGACCCCGTCGTATCCGAACCTGAAGATGAAGTTCATGGAAAATATGGAGAAGATGCACCGTACGTCCGTGGTGGCGGGGATGAAGTAGCGGTACGGGCCGCACCAGTACGAAACCTTCGGCTCGTACTCCACAGACTCCGGGAACTCCTCGCGGGGGTTTATCCTGGAAGATTAGGGTTTTAGGAAGATAAAAGACAATTGACAATACAATGCGAAGAACAACTCTCCTCTGGGCATGGTCTACCTTGGCGAACTTTGAAGTCCTTAAATAGACAGGACAGAAATCGGCCGAAGCAAGACATTACTAATAGGGTTATGCTGTGGACGGCGTATGTGTGGTGTATCTACCTAGACGATGGCACACCTATGTTCTTGCCTTACGTGTCCCTACTCCTGAGGCCTTACTTGACGATGTCCGTATTTTTTAATGTAGCCGTTCCTTTCACTCACGACACAATGGAAACGCGAACGAGCGTGATGGTCTCAAAAATACCGGACATCTTCAACAGGAGTAGGGCCTCTGCACACGTGAAGAACTGAACAACACTACTAATAATGGTCTGTTATAGTCAGAGTTATAACGAGAGTCGCTCACGAACTTTGTCGGACTTCTGCTTTATTGTGATTCCGATGTTGATCCCATAGTAAAAGTTGTTGTAGTAAAGCAGCAGACTCAACCTCTGAAAGGAATACAGTTAGACCCTGTAATATACTCATAAGAAAGAAGTAGATCAAAAGATGCTACTGACTTGTAGATGCACTGCGCGTCGCTCCAGTTGTCGTCGGAGTGGCAGTAGAGCCCCTGGCTGGGATCTTTCGCTTCGAACTGCTCGGCGTGGGGGCCCACGTACTGCGTCTCCGAGTGCCGGTGATAGAAGCCGATGAACGAAAACGCACCTGGGTGACAGGGACAGCAATAATTAAATAAGTCAAAATAAGAAACCAAAAATTCGCACACGGGCAGGATTTGAACCCACGACCTTTGGCTAACCGGGCCAACGCTCTTACCAACTGAGCTACCGTGCCGTCCATCCACCCGTGCGGAATTCTTGGTCTCTTTTGAATAAGTAATTTATACACATAAGAAAGAACACTGTGAGTGTTAAAAAACTAAATAAGTTCTTCTAGCTCCTAATTTCGACTCCGGTGACCAGACCCAGACTCAATAGAGAGAGAGAGAGAAAGCCGAATACGCAGAATAATTAAGAAGTCAGTGGGCAATGCACTCTGTTGCTTTTCCGAGCGTTTAACCAGAAACGCTTTAAGGTACGTGTAGGCTTCTCCTGGACAAGATCGCTCCACCGTAGACCTTATCTTTGCTCTCGGGCAAAAATGAAGATCAAGAGTTATTAGCCCACTTATAGTGAGATCTCTAAAAAGAGTCTGATGAGTGAGGATCCTATGCTGGTGTTGCAGTCGTGAACATTCTCATACCTGTACTTATAGTACCAAAACAATTAAGTGAGGATGATGGGATCGGCTCACCTCTAAAAGTATAGCAATGCGGTTTCCTCTCGCTGGAGAGGATCATCTGAGCATCTTCTTGGTTGTGAGCTGAGGCGATGTAGTAAGACGTTCCCAGACATTTGAATTCTGTGGCAAATTTTATAATTTGTTAAAACTAGATCTACTTAAGTGGGGTCTTAAATTATGTCTCGAGAACTTTTGTATGGCGAGGAACTCAACGGCTTTCAAAAAAGCTTTCGAACCGTCGCCTAAAAAAGCAATGAGACGTTTTGCAATAACTTAGGCCTGCAGACGTCAAATAAGTCAATTTAATAAAAGACCAACAGAACTAGTTAGAATTTCAGCTGGACCCGTAGCTAAATGGTAATCTTTCTGAAACGAACTTCGCTATCGTCAACGAAATGTCAGAATATGTATGCAAGTCACGTGATGTTTCGATAGCTTATGTCTGTTTCATACATTTTGTTAGCAATAACGAACTTCGCTTGAGAATAAATTGCCACTTGGCTATGGGCTCTGAACTTACCAGGACTAACATACAACCCGAAGGGTATTTTTGCCTGTGTGGACCGAATCTTCGCTTCTGAAGTGTCCATTTTCTTGTTCAGCTTGAGCAGCACCATAGACAAGAGTGCCATGTCGGTGGCGAAGAGCAGCCTCTTTAAGTCTTTGATGTGTGTGTCTATGAACGCGAAGAGTTTCTTCTCGGCAGTCTCCAGGATCTCTTTACGCTCGGTCTGTTGACGTAAAAACCAATTTAGTTTACCTTATACCAGAAGGAAGGACCCTATTCCCTCTCGCATTCGATTACTACATTGACGAATTGCATGTTAACAGCAAAGGTGGGGGGTAAAGGATTTTCCTCCTATAGTGGCCCACCCTGGGCAGGTAACGACATAACAAACTCCGGTATGTGATGGCGGTTGGACGATTCTATCAGCGCAGCGGTAGTAGGCTCTAATAGGTGTCGCCTGGTAGCTACCACCCTCCCACCGGAGCCCGGCGCCAAGCAGCTTGCTGTGTTCCGTCGGTGAGTGGGAGTGCCAGAACCTTCTGTGTTAGCTCGCTCCGACGTCAACTCAATTCAAGAGCAAACCCATCTCAAATAGAAACAAAAAAAGGAACCACGCAGTTGTTTTAGTGGGTATAACTTGGTAATTTGTCAAGAAGACCAATATAACCTGCTGCAATCCCCAGGGCAACAGGATGAGCAAAAAAAGGGTCTTGCCACCGACTTTCACGTCTAATTGGCTTGTGACACCTGCCAGGTTTCTTAGCTAGGTATTAAGATGATTTGATGCAAGCTACTGAACAATTAGCAGCAGATAATTTGAATGCGCCTAAGGTGACGTTACCATGGCAAAGGCACCGCTTTGTACCCCCGTGGCATGGTGATTTGGTGGTATGCATACAGCCGCAGTAGAGATTACTTTTAAAACTTTCAAAGGTAAGTTCTGCCTTGCGTGTTGCGCAACTAAGTGCGCAGACCGAGAAGTAGAACTTGCTAGCAGCTCTACTAGATTCGCATTGCATAGGAGCATCCGTCAAAAATTAGGATGAAAAAAGACAAGGAGACGTGCTTTGGATGCTAAACATCCTGTTTTGCTTTCGACTCCGTTCAGCTGCGAGTGATGCACCGATTACCTACCCGCGCCCGTTAAAATGGGGATACCAGCTAATACAGGGTGGCCCAAAATAGAATATCAAACTACTACGGAGGGTAGCTCGACTTATGTCAATCCTAAAATATGAATTTAAAATATTCGAAATATATATCGACTGATTTGGACATTCGTATAAGTATCTTATCTTACCGGGTTGTGGGGTTCCTTGATCCGCCCGTTCATGTAGTTGTAGTAATCTTGAAGTAGTTCAAATTTCTCGTCAGCATAGCTGTGCTTTGGGTCTATCACGTTTGCATGGGGCATGTTGTATGGTTTCTGCAGGCATAGTTTAAGATTTTAAATCCGGGTATTTCACAACAATAAGAAGCTATTTTGGCGGATATACTCACTGACAGTGTATTTAAAAAAGAGGCAGACCTGTCATATCCTACTGCGCGGCGATTCAAATTTGATGTGCCAAGCACACGTTCTTTTGCGTGTCCAATATCTTAACATATTTGAATGCAAAATTGCTCAATTTGAGGCAATCAATTTCCGCGGGCTGATGACATATCTACATCTTTTTAAATGCACTATCATTGGAGATATACTTAAATTACAAAAGTCCTCAGCTCAAGCTAGCTAATTACTAAGCTGGAGGCGTTATATATTTTCGTTACGTGTTAACTATAATCGAGATAAATCGGATCGATACAGCCTAGCTTGGGTCCAGCATTTTTAAGCCCGCACAAGATAGCAAGCAAAAAACGATATTTTAAATTTTTGCGACGTACTTACCGCGTCTGGTGTTGGGAAGGACATTCTGGCGAGCTAGAAAAAAACCTTTTGTTTAATTTTTTGAGTAAGAGGTAAATAATCAATAAGTATAGATCTAAGCAATCAGTTGGTAAGCTGCTTAAATAGGTTAGGGAGACTCAATAATACCCTTGCTTGTGTCTACGACCTATGTTCGTAGATATATGTTAAGTTCAATTTTATATCACTAGATGGCGCTGTGTTAAAAGTAGATCACGATATGTACTTTTTTTCGAGCACATATAAGCAAATGACATTCAAGGAATAAACGATCTAATCCAATTAGCTACTGATACTGTGGTTTGATTGTAAAAACCCTTTATCAGATCCAGAGTTCAATAGGGCAACTTAGGTCATTACTTGATTGATCACTTACCAGTTGAAACGATGAAACATCGCTGCTCAAAGTCGACAAAGATCTTGATAACAAAATCTAAAGACAAAAAACAATTAGCAAAAGTCGTCTAGCAATTATGTCATGTAGGTGTAGGTAGGTACGAGCGAACGCTCGTAAACTAAGAGTACTAACATACATTATGTATTGTGTCGATCTTGTATTCTATAGGATGTATGATAAATTATACATAAATCCACACACTAACAAACCGCCGATAGGAATAAACTTTATACTGGTGAAATAATTTTCAAAATCGGTTCAGTAGTTCCCGAGATCATAAAGAGTAGTTTATAGGAAGAATCCTATAAACTACTCTTTATGATATTAGTTACTTAAGATGTAAATCAATCGCACAGATTTTTATTTATGATTAAGTACTAGTGCTCCCCTGCTAGGTGGACCGATGACTTGAGGAAGGTGGTGGCCGGTGGTGGCTGGATGCGAGAAGCGGAGGACCGTGAAAGTTGGCGCAGTCTTGGAGAGGCCTATGTCCACCAGTGGACTGCAATAGGCTGACATGATGATGACTAATGTTTATAATATTAGTTTAGTGTACTGTTACGCCAAGGCTCGGCCAATCATAGCCAAAGCCAGCCTAACCCAGCCAAGCCACCCAAGCCACCCAAAGCCAGCCCAGCCAAAGCCAGCCATAGCCACCGCACAGCCAGCCCACACCAAGCCACCGCTTGCCACCCTTCCCCACCGCCAATGTGCCTTTAATGGAGGGGGGAAACCTTTATCAGCGACTGACAGCTCAGTCTAGCGGACTTGTACACAGCAGCCACTGAGTAAGCTGAAACTCTGCCAGTTGAGTAACTATAATAATTATTCATTGTTATTTGGCGATTAAATCTGTGTGCTTAAGCTATTGTGCGTTTTTTATTAATGCCACTCGTTTACAGTACGTAATCAATCACAAAGATGTATATTTATTCATGAAAGTTTAACCCCCTTTACCACTGAGCAAGTAATTACTACGTTATCCCTTTACTGCTAATGATTTTGCCAATGCAATAAAACTTAAATAGATAAGTAAGGGACGGCTAATTTGACATGTTTGTCTCCACTATGTCATGTATGTCACCTATCTGACAAAAATTGGCGGTTGTTTCTAGCAGTGGCAAATTCATTATTAGTAAGGGGTTTTGAAGTGTTTAATTGGTTCATATCCCAATTTTTTCCATAAAGATTTTTACAATTTCAATTTGATACTAAATTTCAACCTGATTATTGATACCTTTACACGTTTCTCCTTTTATCCCTTTTGGATATTTTTTTGCCTTTTCCCTCTGTGGTCCCTCATATCTGATCGTGGTCAGCATCAGGGTTGTATCTGGTGTGTTTTTACAACCTCGGTAGAATTTGGAGAAGGAAATTTCCATTTTTTTTAAATGCCTGACAGATTCGACGGTGGAGCGTGCTAACCCAGAAGGTTCTGGCACTCCCACTCACCGACGGAACTCAGCAACGGGCTTGGCGCCGGGCTCCGGTAGGAGGGTGGTAGCTACCAGGCGACACCTAACGGAGCCTACCACCGCTGGTAGGATCGTTTAGCAGCCATCACAAACTGAGCCCGGGGTGGACCACTAGGAGGTAGATCCTTTACCACCCCAAAACCTACGATACCTGATCCGTCGATATGTAGCTGACCGCGCGATCTTTTACCTTTTTGTTCCCAACACGATCAGTTTTTGACGTACGGAACCCAATAACTCACCAAACATGTTCCCAGCACTTTTATTTTTTCTTCCATCTGTCCAAGTTCTTTAGCCGACTGCCGGGTCACGAATGGTGTTAACAGCGCGTAAGATTAATTACCATCTTGTTAGAAGTCAATTAAAATATACGGCAATAAAATTCTAACCCCCTTACTAAATGAATTTGCCACTGCTATAACACTTGTATAAATATGACGACTAATTTCGAATGAAAGAAAGAAAGAAAATACATTTATTAATGAATGGACATCACAAAACAGACAACGTAAAGGGCACGAATAAAAGGTAAATGAAAGAAAAGGGTATGAATGACAGTTAAGTGACATGATATAGTGGAGACAAACAAACATTTCAAATTAGCTGTCTTATATTTATTTAAGTAAGTATTGATATAATAAATCAATGCAAGTAGGTAAGTATAGGAACAAGGGGTGACAGTACTGGAACTTTGGAACTAGTACCTACATAGATATCTTACCTAAAGCTCGATGTCACCATTCTTACTTACCGAGGATAAACCATTATGCAGCTGCTGGTCGTACTTAATATTTTTGTACAGTGACAATAAAGACGCCTTTTGTATGTATTAACCGTATTAACCTACCATTCGGCTACAGTACTTAAACCCAACAAGATCAACCAGCTACCTACGTAGGCGAGATATACCTAGTCCACAAGTGTGTGCAAAATAGGTACTTAGTTTCAGTTTCAGTTTATTTATTTGCATAAATGAACAGTACATTAACTAGTACAGAAATATTGACCCTGTAAGGGTATAGCAAACAATATAATCAATCTTAAAACTAGGAAACATCTACACATAATTTCATTTCAGGTCTGTATCCTCTAAGTACTCGTCAATGCTATAGTAGCATTTCTCAATGAGGAGTGATCTAAGCTTATTTTTGACGGTGTTTATTTTATTTTCAGTTTTTATGCAGTTTGGTAGCTTATTATATATTTGAATGCATCGGTATTGTGGGCTATTTTTGTACATTTCAATTCGGGGAACAGGGAGGACAAGTTGGTTTCTACGGCGTGGGTTTTGGCACTGTTCAAACAGATTAATATTTTTTTTTGACAAACATACCTATTTCACATATATACAAACAGGGAAGACTGAGAATGCCCTCGGCAATGAAGTGGGGTTTGCAGCTGTTTCTCTGACCAATATTAACTATGACACGTATACATTTTTTTTGTGAGACAAAGAGTTGATCTGCGTCTACGCTGTGGCCCCACATAATGATGCCATAGCTCAACCAGGCGAATGCATATGCGTAATACGCTGATAGCGCGCATGCTTTGCTAGTGTTTGTTTTGAGGAGGTGTAGGGCATAGATAAATTGGGAGATTTTGGATTTCGTAGTTTCTATGTGTTTTTTCCAGTACAGGTGCGGTCGAGAGTTATTCCTAATAGCTTGAAATTGTTAACTTCCTCGATATTAAGGGTATTTGTAATTATTTATGCTCAGGTTAAGTTGCTGTGTTTGATAAGGTTTGAATTGGATAATTTTAGTTTTTTTAAAGTTGATTTGCAGATTATGATCTTGGAGCCAGAGTTTCATAGAGTTAAATGTTTGAAGTATAAGTTGATTGTGGTTGGCATCTTTTTGAGGAACTTTCAATAGAAGTGAAATGTCGTCGGCAAACAAGAGGCACAGGACATCGCATATTTTTGGCAAGTCGTTAATGTAAATGAGAAAGAGTACACATCCCAACACACTTCCCTGAGGTATAGACCAGTTTGTAGTCTGAGTGCACGCTCTGTATCTCATTGTTGTTATCGTCGAAGTGGTCTACCTGGACACATTGTCTCCTATCACTGAGGTATGATCTTAACCATTCGTATGCCGGCCCTCGGATGCCGACGCCCTGTAATTTTGAGAGTAGAACGGAGTGCGAAACCATATCATAAGCTTTGGTCATGTCGAGTAGGACCCCAACTGCATAGCATTTGTCGCGAATACAATTTAATATTTCCTGGTTATACTTTTATATGCTTTCAAGTAGTTCTACTTTGTTCATTATACTTTGAAAGTTTTGTATTAGAATGTTATACGGCACGAAAGGAATTATTACTGCCGTTATAGTCATTTGAAGATTTTGTGCTTGCCGTCTGGTGATGTGTGGTATCCTGTTGTGCTGGTTGAGTAGATATGGTAGTTGGTGTTCCATCGATAATCAACATGTTATCCCTTAATACAGCATGACGTCCTTCTCTCCTAGCTTCCAAAAGCGCCTTTCGAAGGTTTCTACGTCTGCTTAGTGCTTCGCCCGTTAGGAATTCGTCAACAGCCATACCGGTTCTAAAAAAGAACCGCTTGTTCTGTAGAATATGTTTAGCTGCTGCAATGTTTGTTAATTCAATTATGATTGGTCGACGGTGTCCATTTTTTCCCAGCCTCGCCAGTCCCTCAATGTGACATTCGAGATTTATATTAAGGATGTTGCGGAAAATGTTTGTGACATGGCTATAAAGTTCATTATTATTTTCCCAGGGATACTCTTCAACTCCAAACAGAATCAGTTTTCTACTTATGTCATCATTAACTAGTTGGGCTGTTGTAGACTGGTTGCACTGACTGGTTATATTACTATTTATTTGTTTTATATTATTCATAAGCTGATTGTGTTCTATTTCCAGGTTTGCAATTTTGTTATTTAAGTCTTCTAGATCTTTGTTAAGTTTCCCTTGGTTTGCAGTCATTTTGCTTAGTCGACCAGTCATTTCCGAGTCAAGCTTATTGCCAGATGAATTTCTTCTTGGACAAGGCTACGTAGTTCTGTTTTTAATAGTGATAGTATGTTATTTTTACTGCTTTTTAGTTTCTCATCTAATAGTTGGCTAATTTGGTTCAGTGTTATAGCCTCTTGGGTAAGTGCTTGGGAATTGATAGTATTGCCTAGTAGGCTACCGTCATTATCCAGCAGCTCGTCTATGGATGAATCATTAGCTGCGCGCTTTTTTAAATCGCGTTGCATAGGGCTTGCGGGGATGTTGGTATTGTTAACCTTAGGTAACTTATTACGGCAACCAACGCAGATCCAGTTTGGCTTTATTTCTTTTGTCATCGTAATAAAAAATCTTTTTTCATAGGATATTTGCGCATAACTGGTCATATGTATTATTACAACGGCAGCAGGTGAGGTTCCGTCTACTTGTGATTTCATGTTTACATCCAGTACAGTTTTTAGCCATCTTGTGGTGAGTGTTAGCAACTAGTTAGTGTTAAGAAAATGGTTCCCAAACAAGCTTTGTTAAGAGTTGTTATAATGTAATGATAGATGGCGTTAAATGAAGTAACAAACAGCGTCGGGGTGTTTGTTCAGGATAATAGATGGCGTTGGTTTCTCGTAAAAGCAGATAACGCACCACAGCACAGTTTGTTTACAATTTGTTTGAACTTTTTAACGGTTTTATCACTTCACAATAAATAGTTAACTATAAAATCACTTAATCCAGAGTTTTGTTTATAGCATAAGTTTTTTACGTGTTGGTTTTATCTCTTGTTTGCAGATATTATTGGTTTTTCACCCTTTAAATCACTGTAGTCACTTTTTTATTACGAATGTAAAGAATGTTTTGTTTTACTTAGATTTTACGATATCACGTTCAAAGGGTTGGTATTATTATGTCACAAGATGAGTTTAACTTATTACTTTAAATGTTTAATCACTGTAAAAACGGCATTGTGTATTTTTTTTTCAATTAATTGTTACGAGCCGATGTGTACGCGCCTCTTCACACTCTAGTTGTTAATAATAATAGTAATTATTCCTGCACGCAATCACAACACAATGACCACGAAAAACTAATATAGGAAATTAAGAAATGAACCTTTTCGTCTCGTTTCCCGCCCCCAAAAAACAGTTTTTAATTAAACTTAAGTACATGATGCTGTTCCTTTGGTGAGACGGCATGACATAAATAGAGCTGCGGTGGGAGGCGCAGGACCTAATCTCCAGCTTTAAGCATTTATTATACCATCATATTTGTAGCTTCCTAACTATGACCCTACCTAGGAAGGTACCATCCTAGGATCCTAACTAGGAAGGTCGCATCCTACTTAAGATCCTAACTCAGAAGGAAGGATAGGAAGGTGCACTACTCTGATATCGCATTGTCCGTATTTTCGCGTCTGTAGCGTTCGCTCGCACTGACATGCTGGCATTAGTGACAGGGACGGCTACAACTACGGATATCGTCTTACAGAGTGGGGCCCCAGACACCTTCCTCGTTAGGACGCGAGCTTCCTAACGAGGAAGGTAGGTACTAAGTAGTGAACTGCGATTACATCTTCCTATTTCCTAAGTAGGTTGCTACACAAATAGGATGGTGTAATAAGTGCTTAACGGCGCGTATTCAGATTCCGTGGCATGAGGGTACTCTACTAAAAAAAATCTGACTCCGGCGCTGTTTCTCAGAAAAACCCAGAAACAAACATCAGTTAGACCCGGGATTCAAACCCGCAACCTTTTAGATAGAAGCCACGTGCTGACTACTAGAGTAACGAGGCCGGTAATACGCATTTTAGACACGAGTTTACCAACTTTTAAACAGCCGTTAAACCTAATACGACGGTTAATTTGACACATGTCAAACACATAATATTACGGCTGTAAAAACTAAATATGTGTTAGTGAACTCGACCCTTACCTGCTGTGTTAATGAAGCGGAGAAATGAGCACTAAGTACTTATAATATTAATAGTATTTTCTATTTATTTATTTAAACTCTGAAGCCATAAAATCAAATGAAACGCTCTTTCCGAAAATTACCATTTAATTTTACTCACATACACACACACAAGCACGCACACACACACATCTTTTATATAGAATGTGCCACACACACCATAGCCAAGTGATTTCAACTGGTTTTACAAGATACAGACAGAGCCTAGTTTGGGAACCACTGGTAATTCGTGAGATTTAAAGGCATTTGTAAGTTGTAAGTATTTAAATTTAAACTTATTGATACGAGTGTTGTGGTCAGTAATAATATTTTTATTTTATTGATTAGTTTTTATTAAAAAAAGAAGGCCAGTGTTTAAAGTTGACGATGGGACGCTTCTTTTCCTGAATTCTAGGATACACAGATCGGAGAACGTTTTTGGAAATTGATGATCTGCGACTAGCTTGGTCTGTGATGATAACCAGTGCATCCCTCTCTGGAGTAGCGAGGGTGAAGAAGAGAAGCACTGTAATGAAAAAACGTCCAGTTAGACAGATTCCAAAACTTATTTCGTCTAACGCCTTTTTTACCTTAAAAACCTCAATAACAAATTAGTGTCACCAGGGCCCTAATTCATTAAGCTGACAATTGTCAAGGACACACGTGCCGTCTTACAATTGTTAAGCGACAGGCGACAAGTGAGAGTTTTGAAAATTATTTTGTATAGAAATTGTAAAAAATAATGCTGGGCCCCCTTACCACCCCCCCTCTGGAGGTCTTTCAGCGCCCACAATGGGACGTTATTGCCCACTTCGGGAAAGACTGAGTAGACCCACAGATCCCCAGTTTCTCATTGGTAATAATTACCAATTTGTCTGTGATCTCTTCGTCTAAACCGCTGACCCGATTTAGATGAAGTTTGGAATCGAGATAGTTTAAGTCCCGGGAAAGGACATAGTTAAATTTGTTATCCCAGAAATAATCCTTTTAAAAATAGAAAGTAGTTTAAAACTTTTACGGTGTTATTACAAAAAAATAGACCAGGTTTAAAATGGTCTAAATATTAGCCGACAACAGGGGAACGAATGACACATTCGTGACATAACCTAATAGAGAAGCGCTTTTCTAATTGGCTAGCTTATAGCTTAGTCCTGTCTTAAACTCGGTACTAAGTTTTTGGAATAACGGGGTCATGGTCTTAACATTAGAATAGTTATTTACGAAAAAAAGGCAATGGCAGCAATTCCGTAACTATCTTTTTAGGACGTTGAAAAGGGGTGGGGAAAACTCGAAAGTCAAATACTGAATATTGATTTTAAAAAAGACACCCCAAAGGCTCAGAGGAGTGCATACAAAAATAAATATTGGACTTTTTTTTAAATATTAGACAACATTACCTACATACATTGCTCAGATCCCAAAGTAGCTTAAGCACTTGTGTTATGAAAATCTGAAACAAACGGTGGTACCACAACACCCAGACCCTAAACAATATAGAAAATGCGAATTTCCATATTGACCCGACCGGGGATCGAACCCGGGCTCGGCACCCCCAACGCCTTGAAAACCGGCGGGCGAGCCACTCGGCTACGGAGTTCGTCTTTAACCGTCGTTAGTTCCTGAAGATGCTAAGGGTAATCTGTACGCCTCAGAACATAAAAAGAAGAGATATAAAATGGGCTTGACCGTGCGAACGCGACATAGGCAAAAGAAAATAACAATTCTCGCACGATTGGTCACATTTCACAGCCATTTCGTGTGCATTTTGAATTTAATTAAAATTGTGAAAATATTTATAACCAAAGAAAAGTTAAAATAATAACAATGCACTATACTAGTTTAAAAAGTATGAAACTAGAAATATTATTTGTTTCTGACGTTTACGCGAATTGTTGAACTCATTAAAACACAATTTTGCGGATTACTTCGCGATTTATTTTCATTTTATTTAAAACCTGACGTTTCGAACACTTTACAGCGTTCGTGGTCACAGGGAGACTCCCTGCCAAGATTACCGTAAGATTATAACCCCAGTTTACCCCAGTTTCAGCGAATGCTAAAAATAAATTCAGCGCTGTTCAAACTGAATTTGCGGAAATTGCTGTCCTTTTTATGCTTACGAGTCTTCTGGTATTTGGAACGCACACATTAAGGCGCCACAGGTTTGCAAAGGATTACAGAGTTACATATCTCTTCTTTCTAAGATCTGCGGTAGGCGCTAAGTTATCAAACAAATAAGTACTTATTTTTCAAAACTTCTACTTACAAGGACAGCCCCTAACAGGCTACATACTAAAACTACATCCATACTAATATTATAAATGCGAAAGTGTGTCTGTCTGTCTGTCTGTTACCTCTTGACGCTTAAACCACTAAACCGATTGAGATAAAATTTGGTATAGACAGTTCGAGAACCTAGAAAGGACATAGGCTACATTTTGTCACGATATAAAAATATTAAGGGGGTGAAATGGGGAATGAAAGTTTACATGGAAAATCTAACTCTTGCGGGCGAAGTCGCGGGGAACCACTAGTACTTAATAAATCAATTATCGAGTGAGATCATGAATTACTCAGGCTGGAAAATACCTAGTAGATAACTTTATACTTAAATAATTATAAATTAATTTTGACTCACATTGAAAAACAATAACACTTATTAATGAAATGGGTATGTTTGAAATCGGGTACATTTTTAGACTGAAAATAAAGGGTACCCCTAATGATTTTTAAAATAGAAGGGAAATTGGGCAAATTCAAGAAAAATATATATTTGGCTTAAAAGTACCTATGCCCTATGACGTTCGTTTGGGCTGGAAATTAATTGCAAAAAGCAATAAAAAGTTACGAGTCAATTAATTTTGATAACAATAACTCTCGATGTTAGTTCCAACGTAATAAGTAAATCTTGTAGCGATAAAGTCAAACGTTTTTATAATTTCGTTACTATTTTTTTCATCGATAATTTTAGGACTACTTCCCTTTACCTCCTTTGAGGATTGCACTTTATCGTAGTACACGCTGTATATAAACCACAGCTTTTTCAATTATATACAGGGTGTTCTGTTAATGAAGGATAATTCTTTAATTAAAATTTTGCCTAATTGTAGCCTGTGAGGCCTTACAGCCATAGCACAGTGTTCCCAGGGACGTCGCAGGAAAATTAAGTAACGTATTGTATTTGGTGCTACTTAAGTATGGTTCTTTAGACTGGTTATGTAATGTTTTTTTTACTTGGATTAATAAAAATATTGAATTATACTTTTTTTTACAAAAAGTGGTCATTTGGCGCACGAAAACTTTCGCACGCAAAATTAAAATCTCAAATTAGACAAAAGATCCCAAGTTTTATAATTTTATTTTTATTTTACCACAAAGTCACGCCTACCTAATTCCATCAAAAATACCAACATAATAAATGATCCCAAGCTAACTTTTAAGTCAATAGACACAAAGCTAAAGTAAGTATTACAAGCAAAAAAATTACGCGCGCCGACTGAACTTTTCGTAAAAAATATGTTATATTGGCATGATCAGAGGTCGGAATTGGGTAGATTTATTCATGGACTTACACTGATTTCATACAGCGAAAGAATAAAGTGGATATGCCTCAAATTCCGAGATTGGTTTTAAAAAGCAGAAAAAATCGCGTGATTTTTGAAATAAAAAGTTATTTCATTTTACACAATTTAAACTACTGCACGCGCGACGTTGCTAAACTTACATCAATGGCAAAATTCTAATACACGCGATGTTGCCACAGTTGTAGTTCGCCCAACATAGCTTGTGAGAAAATAATAATACAATAGCGGAAATGCGGAGCACTCCCTGCTTAACAAAATGTACTAGATTTTGTCTATTTCTACCGCATTCAAACTATCTATTGGCAATAAATCGGTTTACTCATTCACACAGCTCATTTGCTTACCTCGGTTCGTCAAATGCGCTCACTTGTTTCCTATTGTCTATCTCTCGAGTTTTTATTATAATTTATTTGTAATATTGTTGGCCACACGGGATTGTCCATTAGAAATCCCGGGAAGGTCCATATTAATACCAACATTTCGATGCAATTACATAAATAACTCTACCTAATTCTGACCTCTGGGCATGATTGACGGACTTCAGTCGAAAATGTCCGTCATTTATCCGAAGTGATTACCTTCCTTTACTTACAGGGTTACCTTGCTTGGAGACAGTATCGGTAATAGAACTAAGTTCATAAAGTGCCATAGATATTCAACTCATATTTTTACATGCGTAAAATTTGTGCACTGCTTCTAAGGTAGCCCTGTATATCAGAGAAAATAAAGAAATATAATTATATTTTTGTATTCTTTATTCCAAGGGAGGTTGATAAGTACATAGACGAATTATCAACCTTCCCTGGATTGAATGGGAGGCAGTACGTAAGTTAGTTACTTAGTTGTTAAAAATAAAATACTATATTACAAAATCAACCATTTATGTCATTTATAAAACTTTGTATCTATGTCATTTGTCTTAATCTTTGTATTTATGACATTCATGAAAAAAAAACCGTAATTAGTAATTTGAGATCAATGTTTAATACAACCTTGTAGCATATAAAGTTTTGTAATAAGAAAACACTTCCTGTTTTACCTCAAAATTAAAAAAATATACTTTGGTATAAAAATAAATTCTTACACTAGGATCAATCAACAACTAGGATTCATAACTTTCACATAACAAATCATCTTTATTATTTCCTTTTCTATCTTCTTTCTCTATCTCTTATCTTCCTTCTCTTTGTAATAATAGGTCTTTACCTATAAAATTGGTTCTGCTCAGACGGTAGTTTGTATGGAAATGAAATTTTTCGTATTTTTGCCCATCCAAATCTCCAATTTCATAGGTAAAGACCGATTTATATTATGGTAGTTTATGAGACGAAATCAACAAGTAACAGATCACAAATAAATATTTTTCTTCTCGTCTGACAGAGTAAAAAATATACTAGGTGTGAATAAAGCCTTGGCCAAATTAAATGAATTGATTTTAACCTCTGATCTTTTATATTTTGAAGTGGATACAAAACTGACAATGTATTGCATCGAAGTGTATTTTTTGCTCTGTGTGACTTGTAAAAAACAAAACAAAAATATAACCTACTCGTATGTCTACCTTTTAAAAATTACTTAGGGAGCATTCAAGTATTACGTAACGCAATCTGGGGGGGAGGGGGGTCTCGTAAAACGTTACGATGCGTTACAGGGGTGGGAGGCGGTCTTTCTTACAAGACGTTACGTAACACTGTTTCTTTTTTTTAAATAAAAATTAAGGGAATTAAAACTTCCAAATTGGCGACCCTTTTCGTTTACGTTTTACGGGGAATCCCTCGATTGTATTGAACGTCATTTAATGTTGTTTTCGTTGTCGATTAATGCAAAAGCAATTAAAACTATACCAAGGACAAAAACTAAAACATAACTTTTAGCGCCTTTAGGGTAAAAATGGTCACTTGAGTGTTAAGTAACGTTTAGAGAGGGGGAGGGGGGTACAGAAAAACGTTACGGTGCGTTACAAGGGGGGGAGGGGGAGTCTAAAATCTTTAAAAATTGCGTTACGTAATACTTCTAATTTCTCCCTGTGCAAAGGCGTGACGGGTCGCTAGTGAAGTAATAAAATAAAAGTTCACTTACGTAATCGTATTTTGGTAACATGATACAATCTAAAGAAGACCAACATTCAAAAATTGGTTAGTTTTAAGTTTCAATGTAAAGATATTACTATACTTTATATATCTAAATAAGTCTCTGTGTTTGTCAGTCTACTAAACAGATAAAATCTAGAGGACCAACATTTTAAAATAGCTTTAAGATTTTTTAATACTCAATATTATAATTATATTTTTAAGAGAGCAAAAATTCGCATCCTGCCCATGTGCGAATTTTTTGGTTTCTTATTTGAACTTACAAAATCTTAAAATTAGTTAGTTTTATTTTGCAATGATAACATTATCATTTAAATAAATCAGTCTCTGTGTTTGTGTCTTACATACTAAATCAACATTTATGTCTTACATACTAAATTCTTCAAAGATAAAAATTATAAGTAGAAACAAAACATTATTCCAAATCTCACATTGAAATTAAGTAAACAATACAAAATTTAAGCCGACTTTATCAATAACTCATTAAAAATCTTTTAACGCTAAATATGTTTAAAACATCACTCTGTTTCTGTCAATGTCGAACACCGAGCACATAACTTATTATAACTACAAAAATCACGCTTACTTCGCCTCTATAGGTTACGTGCTTGATGATGTTGAATGACTGACGAGGACAGAATGATATTTGAAATATGTTTAGTGCTATTTGTATTCCGCAAGGTGTTGTTAAAGTGGGCCTAAGTATGGGATATTGCCATAAGCCATAGCCATACCTTTTTCAATTAATGTTATTTTGATCATCACAGCAATTGATTTTGGTTGCATTGGTTAGAAATACCGCCGAGGTTGCTCTCATTGACAGAAAGTGGCTGATGTTCGATACATGTAGGGATTATACTAATATTATAACGATGTGTAACCGTCAACATGCTTATGCATAGATGTTTGGGTTGAAAATTGTCTGCAGGAGATTTTGTGACTGATGCAAGTCCAGTTTCCTGACTAGGCAGATTTACTGGCAAATTATTGACATTTTTATTTTGGTAGGTTTCTAATTGGTTTACTGGTGATTGACTAAGTATTTCACAAAAATCGAGAGTGGTTTTACACGCTGTGTTCTGTGATAGTGTCGAAAACAAGCTTTTAGCAGCAGCAGATAAATTTTGCAAGTTCATAATTTTATTGAGAGGAATAGAACACATAATACTTCCCATTTCTTTAGGTTTTTCATTAGAATTATCCTCTGCCGAAGGATTATTCGGTGCCACCTGCAGATGTGGTGTAGGTACAACTTTTTTTTGAGGCTGCAAACTCTGTTCCATATTTGTGTTTTGATGGCATATTTCAGTTTTTGGGGATGCAAGGGTTTCAGGTCCTGAAAAACATGTTAAATATCTAGTTAGCCAATATTCACTGAATACACTAATCAATTACTGTTAACACTTTATTTACACACTAAGTGGTAGCATGGCTCCTGCAAATAGTTTACTGTCTCAAAATCGGCAAATATCAATATATAAAAATAGAAACTGAATTAATGACTGATTGTCTGATATATCTATGCACAGCCCAAACTATTGAGATTAGAAACTTTACAAACTTTTATTACGAAATTTTACACCATGCTTCCCTTAATAGTGCAGATGAGCACTTAAAAAGGATTTTAGGAAATTCCATCCTTAAGCAGGTAAAAAGGGGAGGTAAGTTTGTACTTTGTATGAAATTTAAAAGCTATTTTGGTTAGAAATTTCAAATAATCTATTACAAGTTTTTTTTTTATCGACCAAGGGGTGTAAGCGGGGATAAGTTTGTATGGAAAATTCTATATTTGAGCTAATGAAGTCACACTAATTGACTAGTGAAACAATAAGACAATAGAATCAACATGAATAGGTGGTTAGTTGTAAACAAAAAAGAATCAGACAAAAACTACTTTATGGATCTAACTAATTAAAGTTAGCCTGTATAGATCCCACAGGTACGAGCAATACTCCACCACGTGTGTGGAAGGATGTCTGTAAGGCAAGTGACCAACCTTCTGATATTATCTTATCAAGCCGCCCTAGGGCCTCTGACTAGGCTTAATGACTAATATTAACAGATATTAGCTAGGGCCAACTGCTTCTTCCTTCTGAAGCACCGAGATGCTTGTTATGGACGTCACTTAAACGGTCGAATTGGTCACCAATCACGACCGCGCCGTGGATAGCGTAACTTTGGTATCACTACCAAAGCACCACATGCATCCATCAATCTCATAATATATAACATCATAATTTACCTAATTTAGTACAACATAAGTAGGTACCTGATGATTTAATTTCAGATGATTGGGTTTTGAGAGTAGTAACTGAGCGTTTATTTTTCACACGGCGAGCAGCATGACGTCTCAACTTCGGCGTATGCACTTTATTCATTTCCAGTTTTAGCTCGTGCTGTGCGATCGCAATATCGATTTCCGTTAATATTGCTTGAGATTTTGCTAAAGCCATTAAGGCTTTAAGTCTTTCTTTTTTAATTTCAATCATGCGACAAGTAGTTTCTACTGTGCTCTCGTCTGTGCCGGCTTGGTCAAAACTTAGTAAATCAGACGTGTTCGCACTTTCCTGGGTTTGATAATACCTTTTTGAATCTGATGACGAAGACATTTTGAAAGTTTCATTAGATTCTTTTCTCTTCCAAGTTACAATTTCCCCCGGGAAAAAAAGTACAGAAAAATTAAAAGTGAAAACAAACAAACAAAAATGGAATGACAGCTGACTTTTTCAGTTCACCCATTCTGTCTGGGCGGGCAAAGGATCAAGTCCATACAGCAACGTCTTTAGTATTTTTATAATTTTTCATTATTTTCTTCAGTATTCTTCTTACTTTGCATTTACACAACTACACTAACACTAAACTTTAACCTTCGATCTAACCTATAGCCTGACCAGGAATAAATGGGACCTGAATTAGGGGCGCTTCGAATTCACTTTATATGACAACACTTTGTATAGTCATATCAGCGTAGATTGGCAACTGAACATAAAAAAATCTTTTTATATGTTTACATTCATGTTATTTTTTTAAGCCTGCTGCCTAAGGATAACAGATTCTACGATAAAATAACACAACAAACACTCGCAAACCGAGTACTTATTAAATTCAGTAACTCTTTGTAATATTGGCCTTGAATTCTCGACCAAGACACAATATTTTTTGCAAAACTACTAACGGGTAAAAGAAACAATATACGATTGTTTTTCTAAATATATTTTTATTTACAATGTTATCATAATTTTAAATAATGTAAAAAGAATCATGTAAAACTCTACGAAGTATTTTGGTTGAAATATAGTGAAGAGTTAAAATAAAGAAAATAAAACTCAAAACAAGCATTTATTATAATCATTTTTCAAAATCGTTATTAAAATATTATCCGTAGCCATCAGTGGCCAATTTTCACTATTTGCACTTTATGACATACCAAAAATTTATGATGACAACTATAGCATTAATTAATTTAAGGAAACCGTAGTGATCACATAGACTTTCTTGTCGAAAAACACTACAACACCATGTTAAACCACTTTTCTTTACGAAATTAATTAGTTCTCGGTATTTTTATCACATAAAAATTGCACTTGGTCGAAAATCAGATTTCGCGTCCACTTTGACACTAATCATTATGACAATAGATGACATGTAAATTAGATTTTTCTGTTGCCAGTAAAAGAAATTAGTTCCAGTTGTTTTCCGCAATATGGCGAGGTCCCATATATTCCTGGTCAGGCTTTAACTTAACTCATTGAAATGCGAGGTCGGTTCACATTTCAATGCTCTCAAATAAATTTTGAGCGGGAAATCGAACCGGATTAAGGGTATTACCACAAAAAAAAAATTGTTTTCAGAACAGTAGTAGTGTGTAATCTCAGCCGTATTTTTAAAATTAGAACCTACGGATGGGCGGAGCGCTAGGGTTGGTACACAAAAAGCAAAAAATGACTAGATTTTTATTCTTCATATGTGTATTGTTTTAGGTTTAGGAATGAGTCATATTTTTATTAAAGAATATTTATCATATCCACAGACAGTGGACTCCTAGAACAACGAGCCCATTTTACATTGTCAGTTCGTTGAGACCAGGTACAATTTAAGAGTTCGCTCCTACACATCATTGAGCCTTAAAAAATATATTTAAATCCTTTGTGAATGAAAAATATCCACAGACCCTACAGTTCCCGCAATTTTCGGACGCATTGAAAATTTTGCGAAAAGAATTTTTATTTTTTTAAGATGCACACCAGCTGTCTAGGGTGGGTAGTTGCCGAGCTATGGCTGTTTCAATTTTGACAGCTGTCATCCGAAATAAAGATCTCGTCGAGCCCTAAAATTTGTCCCTGCACACCTCTAGCCTAAGTCTGAGGTGGGTAGTTTCTGTTATGTATTATAGATACATTATAGTTATGGCGGCTGTGTCCGTCATGCGTCACTTAGCGAATAAACGACAGTGCGAAATCTAACATCGGACGTTTCACTTGTCTCACACGATATTTAACAGTGGCGACTTACAAGTACCTACACGCGCGTAAAAAATAATAAAATATGATAAAATGTCTCAGTTAGGAGTATTATCCAATTTTGACCATAATACCCAGTGTTGGCAAGTGTTAAGAGACCGGTTACAGCAATGGTATATTGCTAACGATGTTGTGGAATCAAAAGATGCCCTAGAAATCAAGCGACGGGCAATTTTGTTAAGCGCATTCAGCGAATCTACATATAAGCTTGCGGCAGATCTGGCGAGACCAAAAGAGCTGCAGGAAGTACCTTTTGAAGACATAGTTAGCTGCTGAATACTCATTTCATATCCAAAACTTGTGGATTTGGAGAAAGGTACAAGTTTTATTCTGCGACGCAATTTCAAGGAGAGAGTTACCCGTAATGGGCGGCGAGATTGAGGGGGTTGACCGCACACTGCGGATTCCTAAACGTCGAGTAAGCATTAAGGGACCACTTCGTCATGGGGATGCTTCCTGGAGCGGAGCGAGAGAAATTGTTCGCTCAGGATCCAAAGGATTTAACATTGGCCAAGGCGGTGGAGTTGGCGGAAAGCGTACGGTGCGCGCGAGCGGGAGCGGCAGCGCATGCCGCGCAGGGCCTGGCTCGCGCGGACCAGCTGTTCAAGATTTCGTCCTCAAACCGTGCCAGTGATAAAGTGCAGTGCTCTGTTTGTGGGTTCAAAAACCACTCGTCAGCTCAGTGTCGTTTTGCTAACTATACATGCGTATGTGCAAGAAAATAAATTACATAGATAACGAGGGTGTTGGTGAGAGCGGTGATGACGGTGAGTGTTTTAATATCCGTACGTTCCATGGTGAACCGATGACGTTGTAAATAAATGTCCAGGGAGTACAGATGTTGTTTCAAATCGATAGCGGTTCGGCTGTCACTGCGATTTCCCATAACACATATAAAAAATATTTTCAACATGTGCCATTGTCAAAGTGTAACAAGCGATTAATAACTTACACTGGTAGGAACATAAAATGTATAGGAACCGCGAAATTATCTTTTGAGTATGCCGGTACATTAGATAAAATAAATGTATATATTATAGAGGACGGTGGTCCACCCCTTTTGGGGAGAGATTTTATTTCGTTATTTAAATTAGGACTTGCCCCTATGTATTTCAATGAAAACTTATCAGAAGTACAAAGTAATTTACAAGAAAGGTATCCTAATGTGTTTTCTGACGAACTAGGCACATTTACTAAGTACAAAGTAAAACTAAATATAAAAAAAGATGCCTAACCTATATTTTTCAAGCCCCGGCCGATAGCTTTTGCATTACGAGATAAAGTAGACCGGCTGGTGCGCGTAGGTATCCTAAAATCGGTCACGCACGCGGAGTACGCCTCTCCGATTGTGCCTGTGTTAAAACGAGACGGCTCGATCAGGCTATGTGCTGACTGCTCTGTGACGATAAACAAACACCATATTAGATGACCCGGACCTTGGTTGTTCTGTTACATTATCTTGCTCAAGGTCAGTGGAAGCTCCAAAGAATTCGTCACCTGTTTCCTCAGCAGACACGCTGTCCGATGGTTGGGCCTCAACAGCAGGCATCGTTTGATCACACTCACTTCCCCCTTCCCCATCGGGCACGGAATCAGTTTGTTGTTCGACAAGAAGTTCATGAAGCGGGGAGTTTCACTTGTCTCACACGATATTTAACAGTTTCCGAGATATGGCCATTTCAATATTGACAGCTGTCATCCGAAATGAAGATCTCGTCGAGCCCTAAAATTTGTCCCTACCCACCAGTAGTCTTGAGGTGGGTAGTTTCCGAGAATTGGCAGTTTCAATTTTGACAGCTGTCATCCGTAATAAAGATGATTACATGTTTCATATAACCTACTTTGTTCAATGATATCTTTCTGCATTTCGAAAGTCAGTCTTTGACAGCGAACCGGCTCGCGCCCCGCGTGGCTGCCCAAGTTTTCTCAACGGGCCGTGTAACTGACGTGTATGCATGTGTGTGTCGGGTGCTCTAGTATGTAGATAAAATACTGTATATCTATGTACCGTGCTATTACGTATCTCATTTGACAACCAAAGTGATTTTCACTATGCCTATGCCTTGGTGTCTAACTGAGAACTGTCAAAACATGGTTTTCGTATTACCGAACTTCAGTTACTAACTAGAATGTCATCGCCGGTGGATATGCACTGGCATATCCACTGTCCAACTTTTGACAGCTGTTTATGCATCGATCAACTAAATTTCGTATTACGTAAGCTTAGGGGATATAAAATCGTTGATCACCGAAGCTGTCAAGTGGCTACCTATTGATAGAAACTACATAAGAGCAGTGTATAATGCAAAAACAGTGACTATTAACCTAGCAAGTCAAAACGTACGTAAAATACAACTTAATTACTAGTTATAGTGATACCTATTTTATTTTGGATGGTTTAACAGCCAGCAATGGAAATAAGTTTGTAAAATAAATAAAGTAGGTACTCTGCTAATAATGGCTCAAGCTTTTTTTTTTGGATATGCATGGGATATGCGAAAAAACAGAGGAAAATAAATGAGCTCAGGATCAAACGTTGTTTTAACGATCGTAATTTCGTATTTGTACAAGTTTTTGGGTGTTTTCGTTTAACTTTAAGTCTAAAACGAGCCATTTTCTTAAATAAAAATCTACCTGACTTAGTTTGGTCAACGCCATCTAACGGATTTTTAAGTACTGAGTTTTGATACTAGGAAAATCCCTCTTATGAAGAAAAGAATACAAATTAGCCACTGACCTCCATAATACAAGTACTCATACATAAGTCATTTTTAGATTGACAGTATGCAGTCCAGCGTACTTGTGTAATGGAGGTAAGTGAAATGAACAGAATCTTTATGACTCCTCTTCACAATGGCCCATGATGTCCCATCGATCGTCCATCATCTCCAATGATCGTCCATCATCGCCGCCATGATCGGGCTACAGTCCACACAATCGTGAACATTCATTTACTGACTGTAGACAGTTATTTTATGACGTCTATTTAGATATGTTAAATGCATGCCTATTTTTGGACCAACTTCAAAAAAAATAGGTTCTCAGTATGACGCGTATTCAAAAAAAAATCAAAAATTCTTTATTTCCTAAAAAAACTTATGTCTATACAGTAATAGTTGTTGGAACTGCCTAGTAAGCATGCAAACATACTTGTGGCAGGCAGCTCCGCTCCTTCATGATGATTACATACATATTATTATATTATCGAGTTTCTTTGAATAAAGAATTTATATTTTTAACAGTTCGCTGTCATTGAGTAGGTATTTAATGGAGAGAGCATAGACGGCCTTCCCCTCTAGCCAAAAATGTTGATCATATAGTTTGAGTGCTTATATAAAACTACTTGGTCATGACCGGTTAACAGAATCTATCGCGAATTGTCGCAACAAACATCTCCGTTTAGAGGATTGAAAATGGTGAATTGTACAGTTTTCGGTTGCGAAGACCGCTCATCAAAAGTCAATTTTCGAGATCATGGCGTGACTTACCATCTGTGAGTACAAATACTTAAATTTACTACATTATTTCGAAAATCTTCGTTCTTTGCTTTGAGGTTATTTCGACAAGTTAGCGATACATACGTTGAGTTTTTTCTTCATAGTAGGGAGGCCATGGCCCTGCCAGTGTGGAGACAACAATAGAAACTTACTAAGTTAGTGATCAGTTTGAGCTAGCTCATCGAATCAATTGTAAATAATAATGTGTATCAAAATATTAAAACATACCTACTATAGATACCTAATATATAATGACAAAGGTAAGGATTAAATTTGTTGTTTTTTTTAGATTTCCGAAAGATCCCCCCCTTCTGGAAAAAAGAAAAGGGTTTGTGGTCGTAAAAACTGGCGTCCTACTCAAGTGTGATTTGCTCAGCACACTTTGAACCTACATGTTTTCAAGAAAGTTCGGACAGAAGAAGAGTTTTGACAGTTTCTGCAGTGCCTACGTTAAAACTTCTTAGCCAAGTATGTAATTTTTGTATTATACCAATATTCACTAAGTTTCCTTAATTTTGTTTTGTTTAATTAACTTACCATAGATACTACCACCTAATGTTAGGATATCTTAGACGGGTCCCAGATCAAAAATAATGTTCCTTCTCTGTAAAATATAATCAAGACACTTAATTAAAATTCTTGTAATCTTCTTATATAGGGTAAACTATACAATGGTTGGCACTAAGAAAAATGTACCCTTATGTAAATTTTTATTTTTCTGACATATTTAGACGTAATTTGGGACTTTACATGAATTTTTGATGTATTTTAATTAAAGTAAAAATACATTTTGTATGAAAAAGAAACGTTTTGTTGAAATAAAACAGGAAACTTCTAAAAACATCAAAGTACAGTCATTGGCACTTATAGTACAATCATTGGCACAAACGTACTAGTGATTGGCACCTATTCGTATTATCGTAATAAAGAACATTTAGGTAACACTAGAAATCAACAATGTTAAATAGTTTCAATATTTTTAACACTCACAGTGTTCTCTCTTATTTATATAAGTTTATTAACAACAAAGTTAAACATAGTCTTTCTCTTTTTCCTTCAACCTTCCCCTCTATTGTGTTGTTTAAAAAACTGTCAAAATGTCCTATTATATTTCTACGTCTATTCTCGATCGTCTTCAAAATGTTTCTTTCTTCTCCTACGATCTTTAACACTTCATCGGTTTTCTTCTCTGGCCCTATTTTTATACCTCTTAATATTATTATATTTTTATAAGCAATTGTTTTGCAAGTTTTTACGATATTAAATCAAATTTCACTTACAAAAATTAATCGACTGTGTCATCCGGTGGGACTCGAACCCACGTTTCTTCGCTATCCGGGCGAGAGCTCTTACCAACTAAGCTACGGAGGACGTTAGTCAGTTGACGAATTTTTGCAAGTGCTTGCTACGCCAGTGAGCCGGCGTTCGATTTCATCAATACTTGGGGAATGTACCCGCATGTATCCAATGGAAATATTTTTACAAATAATTAACCATCAGTTAAGATGAAATCAGCTTAACTTATTATATTTTTATAACTTAAGCAATTATTTTGCAAGTTTTTACGATATTAAATCAAATTTCACTTACAAAAATTAATCGACTGTGTCGTCCGGTGGGACTCGAACCCACGTCCCTTCGCTACTATCCTATATTTAACCTCTTAATATTTTTAAATATAATTAATTCTAAAAATAATAATTCCTTACAATAGCATTACTAACGTCAGTTTTAATAATAAGTGTATGCGTGTGCGTTTTAATTGAATTATCTTATGAATTTTTCGGGTTGCACCAGGATCACCCGCTGACTTTCAACGTACTGGAACACAATGCACATCAGCTATTCCTACGGGTTCCTCGAACTCAATTGTAAGTGTGTTTTTTTTTTCAATTACTATGGTTCTAAAAAGGTTTAAATTTATTAATAATGATTTTGTTTAGGTGGAGACTCCAAGAAAAAGGAAACTTCAAGATAAATTAGAATACAAAAATAAGAAAATCCGCAAGCTACAAGCCCAGAATCGCTATTTAAAAAAGGAAATTAAAACTCTCAATGAATTATTAAATCATTTAGAAGCTAAATCTCTAATTAATAAAGAAAATAAAATGATTTTAAGCAAAATTGGCCTCACAGAAAAAGAGTTAATAAACACAGTTGCATAAACGGGATGATGGAGCCTTACCAAGAACAAAATATTCTGAACGTTTAAGGTCTTTTGCACTTATTCTTCACTTCTATTCTCCCAAAGCTTACAAATATGTACGAAAAGAGTTTGGCACTTGTTTACTTCACCCAAAAAATAAGTTGGTTCCACATTATAACTACGCCAAAAATACTTAAGGTTCACGACATTTAATAATGTACTTTTAGGTATTCAATTATGAAAAGGTTTTATTTACACATTTAGGAACAACGCAGACGTCAGATAAAAGTCAGCAAGAAGGTACTAGCTGAGTAGGTAAGTACCTATCGCTCGTCGCGCCGGCTACTCGTACAGTGCAAACGTATCGCAGTATCTTACGCCACAGTACAGTAAGGGTTTTACAGAAAAATGTTCGTTTATAATTTCATTTTATTTTTCTAGTATTAATTGGTTATTAATGCGTGTCTTGTAAGTGATCACAAGTCGTTTTTCTAAATATCGCTCGGATTGAAATAAGCACCTTGTATATTTTACCTACATGTGTTCGTCAGTTGCATTTGATTTTGGATGTATGGTGATTTCACTTAATAAAAATTTGCGAAGAAAAAAAAAGGTGTTTTTAATAAGACTTATCTTTAACATTATTCTCTCATATTCACATTAAGGTTATATTACATTAGGTTATTACAATTTTATTTATCAAATTGAATTTTGCTCACAAAAATTAATATAACTATTGTGTTGCGGTATTAATATTGAGAATATAATCACCTGTTGTGTAAAGTAAGACTTTTACAATATTATTGGTCATTAAAGTTAAAATTACAATTTATTAAAATATAAGCCTTTCTCCATTTATCATCACAGTCATCACCAATGATGATCACCTACTTACCCAGTTATCAGCACTGCAAATTGTAAAACATTTAAAAAGGTGAAAAAAAAAACTAAATATCAGCACTATGATGATAATTAATGGTCATCAAATTACGGTTATCATTAATTTATGGTGTATCAATTTACCAATAATTATCATTTTCACCTCGGGGCTGGATTTGGAAAACAAGGCTATAATCACTTTTTACATAACACTCAACCATTCTTTTAGTAACACACACAGTCCATTGAAAAACAAAACATTATTTATGTCTATTTTATCTAAGTATTATCAGGTGTGTTGATAATTGGAGAACATGAAATTTCTGTATCCAGTTATTGGCACCCTACATATCTATAGTAAGAAAAAAACACCTTAAAATTATTTCAATTTAAGATGCGCAAAACTATAAGAATGTGTTTAAATATCAGTATTTCTAAAAAGTGCTTTAATCTTACAAATCAAGTCTTACTTTTATTACTCATAAGACTTGATTTGTCAGAATGCCCGATAATCACTTCTAATAACACAACGTTTACTTCTTTTCAAGAATACTGCGCCATGATAAATGTAAACTATACACAGTGTTGCTAGTAAAATAATTTAAAACTATCGGAACGCGTTTTTTACTAAATTTAATATTTTCAGTTTTTTTGTGGTGCTGGTAACTGGTGCATTGCTAGCATTTAGGTCCGTCACCCTACCTAAATCCTTGAATACCTATGTGCTACAGTATGCCTGCATCAAAATGTATAAATCATTTACTGTAGAGTTTCATCAAAATCGATTGGCTTGGCATTAAACATAAAATCCTCACAAAGTTTCGCTTATACAGCCATAATATTAATAGTATAGGATGAGTGCATTCAGTTAGTGAGCTAACGAATTAGTTAGTCATGTCCCGTCCTTAGCAGAAAATGGAAGGGGCAATAAATGTCAAAATTTTTGTAGTGTGCTGTACATGTGCTTCCTCGTCCCCCGCCAAAAGTGGCGAAATTTTCTGAACTGGGATTTTGACACATACTCTCCAATTCTATTTTCTCAATGTTCGCTGTCTACGAAAAAATAAAAACTACACTTACGATGGATAATATTTATGGATGGGAGAATCCGAACTAATTTTTAAATATAAAACGTATGCGTATGTTTGTATGTTTGTCCGCGATTATCTCGCGTTTAGCTGAACTGACTTTGATTTACATTTTAGAAAAGTATGCTTCTTTTTTAGTTACCTATCGCTGAACATGGTAAAATATATATATATTTTTAAAATACAATAGTCTAGAAAAAATATCTACGAAAGCATAAATTTTATAGATCGACAGAAATAATATGTTTATACTGTACCCGAGACAACTACGTACTGACGCATTCGGCGATTGTGTGCGCCATCTCATTACGCTATCATGGGTCATCATTCCTTTAATGTACCGACAAAACGTCGACTGCGCACAATCATACCATGATCATACCCCATGATGAACAGACATTTATGCCCTCAACACATTCGTGCACGTGTACGCTTGCCCATCATGGGCCATTGTGAAGAGGCGGCATTAGATTAGTGTTGGTAACACCAATATTGACTGAGGCCGTAAAACTGCAAAGAAATAAGATTTTATTCAATTTCTGTCAGGATTTTCGGGCGGGAAACGAGCCGAAAAAGTTGGGCTTCGTTTTTTAATTTTCTAAATTCGTTTTCCGTAGTCATTGTTGTGATTGTGTGGTGGAATAATCTTAATAATGTAGAGAGGAGAACTAATTAAGTAAAAGTGAGAAACAAAGTATGGCGCTCTTATGATCCGTTTCGATTTCCCGCTCATAATTTTCGTGAGAGCATTGAAATGTGAACCATCCTCTTATTTCAATGAGTTAGGTTAGTTTGTAGTTTAGTGTTAGTGTAGTTATGTAATAAGTAATGTAATAAGAAGATAACTGAAGAAAAATATGATACAAATAAAAATACTAAAGACGTCGTGGCTGTATGGACGTGATCTTTTGCCTGCCCAGAATGGGTAAATTTAACGGAGTTTTGGCGGGAAACGAACTGTGATGGCTGGGCTTCGTTTCTTAATTTTCTAAATTAGTTTTTCGTGGTCATTGTTGTGATTGTGTGGTGGAATAATCTTAGTAATGTGCTGCAGTGGAGAACTAATGAAGTAAAAGTAAGAAACAAAAATGAGGCGCTCCTATCTGATCCGGTTCGATTTCCTGCTCAAAATTTCCTTGAGAGCATTGCAATGTGAACCAGCCTCACATTTCAATGAGTTAGGTTAGGTTAGTTTGTAGTTTAGTTGTGTAAGTGTTTACGAAGAAGTACATATACTGAAAAAAATAAAGGAAAGATACAAATAAATACTGAAGACGAGGCTGTATGGACTTGATCCTTTGCCTACCCAGAATGGGTGAATCGAATAAAAAAAAAGGGTAATTAAATTTAACAAAAAAAAAAGAAGAAAAATATATTTTACGCGGCGTTGGCTGTGGCTGCTGATTGTTGTAGATTTGAATCTCTGCAGTTAAATTTCATTGCGACAATTTGCCGACCAAACAACCAAAGTAGAGGAGCAGTAAAAGGTGAGGACAAGTCCTTAGTTAATAAATAATTAGGCCAATCCAATATTTATTGTATTATCGGAGCACACTGAAGTCATACCGGCCGGCTACGGCTATGTCGATCCATGTCTAGAAAAGGTGTCAGTCAATGTGTTCATATTTTCCCAGGTACACGGCGCAGAAATGGAGCTACTCAATAAAAGGAGCAAGCAAGACAAATCATCATTGTATCTTCACCAAGATCTACGAAAAAGTTTCAAAAACACTACGTGATGATTGAAAATTACCTAAGTACCTATAAACCGGGTACTTGGTTCTTCAAACTATATATGAAATTCAGTTTCTTAAAGTTCTTGCCTATATTGTGAGTGCTTTCCTGCTTAGTAGTAACCTACACTGCAGAAGTATTGTGGGTAGTTGGTTAATTTCTAAGGAGTGGTAGAATTTGTTTTCTGTTGTTAGTGGCAAAATATCTTCAGGCTTATATTATATTGCCTATTTCTTTAAGACTATCTGTTAAGTTTTTACAGCCTTAACTTTACAAATAGTCTTAAAGATCCCAGAAAAAGTTTGGTAGTACCTACTATTATGAAATTCCAATGTTTGCCTGTTCATCACATTGACCTTCAATCAATAGTATTTTAGCATTGTCTTAGCCATGAGTAACTTTTTTTCCGTATGGCCTTTACTAATTCTTTTGTTAAGTCTTCATAATTGCTTGTAGCATAATGGAATTGTTTATTACTCGCTGTATTGAAATTGGCTCGCTAGGATGTCATTGTCTGGTCAGGTGGTATCCATAAAGGTGTATATAATATATTAATTAATAAATTATGTGAAAATATTTGCTATCACACGAAATTTGCACTAGCAAGAAATTTTCTGAATATCATGTTGAGAGTTGTGTTTTTGAATCTCGGATTCACTACCCTGCATCAAAAGATCTTATCTGCAAGATAGTTTGACATATAGAATGAATATGTCAAACAATCTGTCAAGTAAAATCTGAAGTTATTAGAAGTGGTCCCATCATTTTCATGTTGCTTTTATGTCATCATTGTTGATAAACCAAACAATAAAAAAAAACCAAACAAATGTTGGTGCTACACCAACCAACATTTGTTTGTTTGTTGCTATATAATTTGAAAAAGCGCACATACATAATATTGTGTGTGACTTGGTTATGCAAAAAAAATTATGACATTTTGTCTCTTTTTTACCAGAACAGGATTTATGGATTGTATTGGTCTTTTTATAACCTGAAAGGTGTAAATTGTCAACTGCATGCCAATTTTATTTATATTGTACTGAGATATTGCGTCAAGTGATTTCAACTTCTTTTTAAGTCTGGTGTATACTTAAAAAGAACTTTGCAAAGATATTGAAAATCTAAAATTGAATTTGAAAGTTGAAAATTCAAGGAATATCCTTTTTTGGATTGTTTGTTGTGGTATTCGGAAATGAATACACAAACAGCTCAAACTGTCCTGTTAATATTTATAACTTGTGCCAATAATATTTAATTGGTTTAATTAATACCCAGTTAGTCGTGTCCGAATTCTCAGCTTCTTGGAATGGTTGATCAATGAACTGAAAATTATTTTACTATTAACATATGCATAGGCGACAACTTTTTTTACCCAAATTAAGATTTCACTAATCTTTTTTTAGATTATTAAAAGTTATGAATGAAGAATTAAAGTCTTGAGTGTGTATTTTTGGAGAAACAGTGAATAATATTGGTTATGCTCCAGGTTTTTGCAGAGTGTCCTACAATCTGTGGCCCTATTATTATATAGTAGAACTAATGATTGAACCGCTGAATCAAAATATTTGGGCTAAGATTTTGGAGTTAGTTGGAATTTGTCATAAAATATTGTCCATGTATTTTATGATAAATTCTACCTAACAATGACAAATACTCTCAACACTATAAATAAACATAGTTCAAATTGATAGTACATTTAATCATGGTAATAATATGTAGTTCAGTTTACTAACTTTCTTGTTGCATTGTTTATCACCTATTAAAATCTGAAATTGAATTTGAAAGTTGAAAATTCAGAATTAAAATTATGTTGAAATTATGTTTATAAATGTATACAGGGTGGTCTTAGTAGTGACGTCAATAAATTTTTTTTAGATTCCTCTCACCTGGGGGTATCCGAAAATACCCCATGTATGTTCCGCGATTTTTTGTAGTTTTCGAGTTATGATTTTTTTTTGTGTTTTTTTAATATTCTCTACCCGCGAGGATTCAAAAATTCATATCTTTTTTTCTATTATGTATTTTGCAATGATTTTTTTTGTGCCGTGGTCGTTGTTAATGCTGTCTTAATAATAAAAATAATGCATCTTTTTAAACTTACTAAAAGGCACTAAAAAAAAACTTGAAAGTTCGAACTCTGATTTTTATTAGGATTTAATCAAAAATTCTACTTCAATTTAAAAATACAAAAAGTAGTTTCCATAGCTTCTGCTTAGGTTTAAAAACTTTGCGGGGTCCTAAGCTCCTAAGATCATTTAAAAAAAAATGGTACTTAGTTGGCCTTTTTTTGTTGTAATCGGCCTTCGAAGGCGGATAGGCTAAAAATCGTTGAAATAAAATAAAAGCGTTAAAAATTCTTTTATCTACTTTTTATCATTCTTATGGTAAATTTAAGTTTAAAAAGATATTTTAAAATCATCTTAATTTAAAATCCTGTAATTTTTTTTATTGAAAATCAAAATTATTACTGAATCAATAACAACAGGTAGTTCGTCACCAAAATTATTTAAAAATTACACGAGTAAAATAATTTGAAATTTGCTGTTTTGGATAGCAAATAAAAGTCACAATTTACAAAATAATTTTATTACAATAAATTTTCAAAATTCCTTCCTCCAACTTGAATACAAAGTTGACAACGTTTGAGAAAGTTGCTTTTTAATTGCCTAAAGCTACTTGAATATTCTTGCTTTATTTTTCTTTCCGCATCTGAAAGTTTTTGTCGCAATTCTGCTTCGTTGTTGCTCTCCGTCGCGTACACAAGCTCTTTATAAAATCCCCAAACAAAAAAGTCGATGGGGTTGAGGTCTGGCGAACGTGCAGGCCATTCGATCGGCCCTGCACGCCCAATCCATCTTCCTGGAAAAGTAGCGTTCAAATGCTCTCTTACTTGTACAGCATAGTGACAGGGCGCGCCATCTTGCTGGAAAATCATATCTCGTCGTAATTGGAGATTCACATCTTCTAACAATTCACTAAGATTGTTTTGGAGAAAATTTAAATAAGTATCTCCATTTAACCTGGCCGGTAATTCAAAGGGCCCAATTAACTCTCCATTAAGGACCCCAGTCCAAAGGTTGACACTAAAGCGTGTTTGAAAGTTTGACGCCCTTGCCAAATGGGGGTTCTCATTGGCCCAGCTATGATAGTTGTGTATGTTGAACACTCCAGTCCTTTCGAATCGGGATTCGTCCGTCCACAGTATTTTATTAAAAAAATTGGGATCTTCTTCAGATCTTTGTAACATTGCTTCACAAAAAGCCACTCTCCTTGGGTAGTCAGATTCATGAAGCTGCTGGACACGCTGGATGTGGTACGCACGGTACCCTTCTGTGAACAAAAAAAAAACTCTGCTAAGTACTTGTCATAAGTAAACTGGTGCGGCCTTGGTCATTGCTGCTCTGAATGCACGCATGGTTTCTTTGGCAATAGCTAAGACAGAGTACTAAATAGGGATAGACATAAAAGGATAGACATAAAAGTTCAGTTTTTAAGGTAGTTTTACATCACAAGTAAATTTGACCAATAAACGTTAAATTTTGACTTTTGACGAAGCAACGTGTCTGCTATTTTTTTCCATTGCATTAACAAAAAAGTTACTTAAATTTGGTACTTAAAATTAACTTAAGAATTTTTTTTTAAGAACTTAAACACCATCGGCTTACTACTTTCTGACGACACCTACATAAGTAACTAAATTAAACCTTCCTTTTTTACAATACTGTAAAAAAGGAAGGCAATTAACAGCTTTGGTAGGTATCTCATTTTTATGGCTTACCTACCTTGGTTAAGAATTTTGAGAACCGTAGTACGCGGAATCCCGGTTTGTCTAGTTATTTTTCTTGAGCTTGTACTCGGGTCTCTTTGAATTTCTTCTAGAACTTCTTCCACTTGATCCGGATCCAGGGGTACAGCTCCGCGAGGTTGATTTCGCCCAGGGATGCGTCCAGCCAGCATGGTGTTGTATGTGTTAATAAAAACCCTGTGATCCGGGTAATGCTCCATTACATCTCCTCGTCTCACTAATGCCTCTCGATAAAGCCTCGCAGCTTCACTACCGTTGCCTTGGGCAACGCCATAAAAATAAAGCATCTCTGCATATTGGCTTAGTTAATAGCTCATGGTACTGCACAAAGAGAATCCGAATCACTGAGTAATAACAACAAGTAGTTCGTAAGGCAAATCAAGGTCCAAAATTCAAGCACAAGTCGTTTGTAAGACTAATCAGGGTCCGAAACACAACTAAAGTAAATCTTGAGGCAAATCAGAGTCCAGTAACACAGCGTAAGTAGTTCAAGGGAAAGAAAATAACGTCAACGAGAGCGAGCAGTCTTAACACGCGCGATGGCAAGAAACGACTAAAATAAAAATGTACCTTTGAACAGAATAGCACAAAGAGCGGGTCATGTAGCAGATAAAAACCGGTCCCATTGCTACCTGATGGCATGTGCGCGACTATTTCACAAACATCACAACTTGAAACATAAAATTTACTGAGACCGAAATTATTGTTAAATAACACGAGCTACCGTAATTTTACAGGATTTTAAGTTAAAATTGACTTTTAATTACATTTTTAACTTAAACTTACCATATGAGTGATAAAAAGTAGATAAAAGAATTTTTAACGCTTTAATTTTATTTCAACGATTTTTAGCCTATCCGCCTTCGAAGGCCGATTACAACAAAAAAAGGCCAACTAAGTACCATTTTTTTTAAATGATCTTAGGAGCTTAGGACCCCGCAAAGTTTTTAAACCTAAGCAGAAGCTATGGAAACTACTTTTTGTATTTTTAAATTGAAGTAGAATTTTTGATTAAATCCTAATAAAAATCAGAGTTCGAACTTTCAAGTTTTTTTTAGTGCCTTTTAGTAAGTTTAAAAAGATGCATTATTTTTATTATTAAGACAGCATTAACAACGACCACGGCACAAAAAAAATCATTGCAAAATACATAATAGAAAAAAAGATATGAATTTTTGAATCCTCGCGGGTAGAGAATATTAAAAAAACACAAAAAAAATCATAACTCGAAAACTACAAAAAATCGCGGAACATACATGGGGTATTTTCGGATACCCCCAGGTGAGAGGAATCTAAAAAAAATTTATTGACGTTACTACTTAGACCACCCTGTATAAGTATGTCTATCCGTTATCCTAGTCACCATAGCACAAGCTCACGCTTAGTTTGGGGCTAGGTAATTGGTGTGTTTGTTGAAACAATTTATTATTATCATTGTAATAATACTGCAATTCATGCAACATATAATGCAATCTAAGCGTTTTGTTTTTTTACGAATTTTCTTTTGGCCCAATTGCGTGCACCCTCATGGGCAGATTTTGGGCCGAAACGCCTGGGTAAAAAGCAAAAAGCTTAGATAAATACATTGCATGAATTCTGTTTTCAATGTTGCAAAAAAGTCAGCGTCTCAATTTTTTTGTATAGCTAACCTTTAGTTGAAGGGCTCAGTTGCAAAAGTCCTTAAGTCCAAAAATTTTACTTGTCAATAAGTCATGTTGAAACAAAAATAATATTACTAAAATATTTCTATGAAGGTTATGGGAATAAATCAAACTTCACGGTATTAGGAATAATTAGCCTTTTTTATGTAAAAGAATTGAATGTTTATTATTTATTTGTTTCTTACGTTTACGCGAATTGTTGAACTCATTAAAACACAACTTTACGGATTACTTCGCGATTTATTTACATTTTATTTTAAACCTGACGTTTCGAACACTTTACAGCGATCGTGGTCACAGGGAGACTAAGGTATTATTTGTCATTACAAAGTTTTGAAAATATTATTGAGTGACGGTAGTTAAAATTTTTCAAAACTTTGTAATGACAAATAATACCTTAGTCTCCCTGTGACCACGATCGCTGTAAAGTGTTCGAAACGTCAGGTTTAAAATAAAATGTAAATAAATCGCGAAGTAATCCGTAAAGTTGTGTTTTAATGATGTTTATTATTATAATTCTCTATAAAATCAACTCTTAATAAACGGGACTTAGGACCCAATGATTGGACTTAGCCCATTTTAACACTTATTCTAAAGACATAGGAACTTCTGTTACACATTTGGTGGACTTAAATCTGTACTAACAAAATATTGTGGACTTTGGGACTTAGCAAAAAAAAATATTTTTATATAAATGGGTATCAATACGATTAAAGAGGAAATCAAAAACACCTCGGCCAATTACAAAAAGCGACTCGCGAATCACCCTAACCAACAGGCAAATAGACTCATAACAGACTACTGTGTGAGCCGACTGAAAAGACGCAGTATTCTGAATCTCGACAGCCTCGACATAGACTAAGGGCCGCTTCCAATGGGAAGCTTGCTCTGCACCCGAACTGACTTGTATCACATCTGCTTATGGTCGAAAGACTGATCGCACGATCCAAAGAGAACAAAAAAAAAAATACTTTGCTTTCTAGGATCATTTTATAATCCTCAAAGTCCACTAAACTTCTACTATCTGTTTAAAAAATTGCAAATTAATACTTTTTTGGTGACTTATTTGTAATTTTCGATGAAATACGGTCTTTGTTTAAGCTATCACGCTTCAGCAGCTTCCAAAAGTAGTTTTCCCTCTTTGCTAGTCAAACATACGGGTATTTGAAGTCCTACGACTCCGTTCAGATCCAGACGTATTATTGTGTGAAGATTCAGATGTATTATTGCCTGATTCAAATAAACATCTTTGTTCCATTAGTCTTCAGGCCTGTTTTGAAAAATAGGTTAATTAACACAGTGATTCAACCAGATAAATATTTATTTATTTATCTTACTAACATTTATCCTTAAAATAGTACTAATATAGGTAGTTCACATACCTTAATAACTTATCGTCCTCTTCTGTCTCCATTTTACTGAAAAAAACTTTAAAACTATGTGAGAAATTGAAAAAGCAAACACGTGTAAACGAGTGGCATAAATAAAAAACGCACAATAGCTTAAGCACACAGATTTAATCGCCGAATCACACTTACAAAGAATAATGATTATAGTTACTCAAACTGGCAGAGTTTCAGCTTACTCAGTGGCTGCTGTGTACAAGTCTGCTAGACTGAGCTGTCCGTCGCTTATAAAGGCTTTCCCCCTCCATTATAGGCACATTGGCGGTGGGGAAGGGTAGCAAGCGGTGGCTTGGTGTTGGCTGGCTGTGCGCTGGCTTGGGCTGGGCTGGCTTTGGCTGGCTTGGGTGGCTTGGCTAGGTTACACTGGCTTTGGCTATGATTGGCCGAGCCTTGGCGTAACATTCGGCCGTCCTGAAACAATAATTGCTCCCGCAATGGGGAAAAAGGGAATTAGTTCTGATCGATAAGGTCTTGTGTCTTTGATTGCGTCTAAGCTGGCAGACATAGGATCAATGCTTGTTTAGGGGCGCAATGAATCAGTAGGTACAGATCATGTAAATGCTTTATGCCGGTCATGCTCTTAATGCACGGAGCATTCCTCCTATATCTGTCATTACAAGCACTGTAGTGATGGTATAAGGACCTGAATAATGATCATAGAGTTTTGTTCTAACTTTGGCTGCACTATCTACCTAGGTCTTCCCTATTATAGACCCGGATGGGTTTACGCTTTTTATCTAAATTACGCTTTATCTTGCCTTAACTTTGCACTAGCATTCATACGCCTATGCGTAACTGGCAGAGTCTCATGGTCAGTGGTGGCTACGTCGGCAACGGTGGCTGGAGCTCTTGCTTGGCAGACATCAAATCATATGGCTTGTAAGTTGTAGGTATTAGGCACAATACATCAGGGAAACAGTTAGCCCAATTATTCGCTACTTTGCTAGGGTCAGTGGCAACTCGAAAAGGTCTTCCTATGATTACTTACTACTCTATCTGGATACCCAAACCAAATAACTTTGTGAGAATCTGTTCCACTGAATCGACTGTGCTAGCAGGTTTAGCTATTACAAACTTAGATAAAGCGTCTAGTAGGACCAGCATAATACTAATAACCTCTTTTTTGTTTTGCAAAAGGGCCTAAATGATCAATATATACCTGCCACACACATTAGCTCTGAAGGTGTTGGGTATCGAAAATAACCGTACTATACCATAAGTATGACGTAAACTAGCTTAAACATATTTACTGACAAAGCGTGTCATGTTGGGGAGCCAAAGTCCAAGCATTTCTGAAGGCCTACATGTCCTATACTGTCTATCATGGTGCATTTGAATTATCTCCCATCGCGTCGAAGAAGGGACAGCTAGGTGATTTCAATGTAATGTTTTGTGATATACCCTATCACGCTTAAGTTATTGGTGATATCCCTAGAAGCACTTCCGGCTTTGAGTTGGCCAATGCACACTTAAGCTTCTTATCCTAATATTGTACAGTAAAATAAAACAGTACGTTCATAATACCTACCACAGGATGCTCAGAACGTCTACTACACGTTTAATGCACTCACCCTGCCTGTACTAAATGCTTATTTGTGGTAGTCTTGGATAGTAGTACCTAGCTATACGGGGATTAAAATCGCGCTTAATCAAGGTTTCTCGAACAGCATACATGCATATAAAAATCGAGTTTATCAGCTTTATACTCACGGGCACAAGAAGCGCTTGTTTCGAAAGTAGTCTACAGATTTATGTGTGATAAACAATGAAAAAATTACACTCAAATACATACTGACATAATTACAGAGCTTTCACATGTTGCGATCTTTATTTACATCATAAATACAAATAAATAAACTAAATATATATTTGCCTACTGATGCATCGGTAAATCACGCTGGACATTGATTGTTTTTATTAGGTATCTTACCGTGTTTTGTACAAATAAACTCATATCACAACCGTGCAAACGGTCACTACTTTAACTCGTTGGCCTATGGTACACTCGTTACCTAGGTACGCAATGACTCGACATCGCGACACTCTCCCGTAGTCATGATACATACTTTCTTTCTTACTAGTAACCCTACTAAAGTACATGACTAACCGTAATGTATTATCAGTTTGTTTTGTAATGATATGCCTGCAATACCGGATTTATATGCGTCCGAATCTACGTGGGTACATCAGGATCGTATAAAGCCAGGTTTCATGCACAAAAGTTTAAACTCCTCAAAACTATGACACTAGTCACAATCCACACCCAAACAGGGTTTTTTCTTAGTTAGATCAAAATAATGAGGTACACGCAACAACTACCTACAAAATTCTTTATAAATTGGCAGAAATACCTATTCAATACCAGGAACTAATACTAAAGGTATCTCGAGGAACTGCCTAACTTCGTAAATGTGGGTGCTAAGAGCACGAAGCTATAACACACAACTGTCAATTTAGTTAATCCCGGTTAAACACCGGTTAGATATTTTATCTCCTAGGTAGCTTGTTTTATTTAGCAAAAACTCGCTTTTACTCATAAAAGCTTAAGATTCGGAATTTAGAAAAAACATTTTAATAATTTAGAAACCTGTTGTAACGTCACATGTAAGGTAACAGTAAATCATCAAGGATATTAATATAAATCGTCAAGGAATGTCAAGACCTCATAATCGTTTTCAAACTACCCGAAGAATTTTCATTTTAGTGAATATACTCTTTTTATTCATCACCTGCATAAAACAGATCAGCGAGACCAAATGGACCGGAAGTGTTGTGTTACAAAAGCAGTTTTACGAGTATGTGTAACTTTGGAGCTTATCTTAACTAATGATAGCATCGAGCTCAATCGGATGTGGTGAAAAGTTTTCTTTACGCTAAAATCAAGACCTGATCGTCGATGTAGGGCAACGGATCTATATTTTATGGTGATGGCGTTAAGCGCTCGGCAGTCTGCGCACAGCCCAATAATCACCATTCATATTACTATGTTTTCAAAACGACTGGAGGAGCAAAACTTGACAGATTTCTTGCCAACGCCTGCATCTATTATTTCAGAAACTTTGGATCTTACTATTATCTGCTCACTGTGTACACACACACACACACGGCAAGGTTGTCTGTATATGGGCTGTGAAGCAGTCGGTTTAATTTTCATATGTAATATGTTAGTGCAACCTATCTTTTTAATATTACTTGAAAATCATTGTAATCGGAGGATAGTAAACATATTAATCTCCCCATATTGTACTTATTCTGGCTAGGCGGGTATGCAATTATATGAAACTACATTTAGCGGGCTTTTGTGACTGTTGTTAAAGGCTTATGTGGCAGTGGTAAAATTTTACTGGCTTTTGACTGACCTGTTCATCGGGTATGGATATGACGTTGCAGCTGTCTGCACCGTTCAGCACCTCCGCTGGCTGCCTGATGATATTCCGGGTGCCAGTTTTGACGATCTTGATATATCCTGTAGTGCTGTGCAGTAACGTAGCAGGGATGGAGTAGAAGATGTTCGATTGCTCGTAGTGTTGTTAGGGCTTAAATCAAGCGCGTTTATCGGTCACGGTTAATCGCTTCTTAATGTCGGTATCTCATTAACGGTGGCTATGTCGTTGTCAAGCTCTTAATTTTTCACACTTCGGTATCTGGATGGATTCGGGGGTAAGCGATGCCGCGCAGTGTACCTTGGTTTTGTTGATGGCGGGTACCTTCTTATTCAGCTTCCACATGGCTTCTGCAGCTCGTCCTATTTCTTTCTTCTTCGAATCTTCCTATCTGGCGGCGTGACTTTTTCGGAATTTGTTTCTAGGTTTTCGCTGTGGGTCGGTGAGGGTACTATCCACCCGGATGGGCGAATACAGTGTCCAACTTCAGATACATCGGCGTGATTACGCTTAATGGCGATTTTTTTTATTTATCCCACTTCTGATGTGTAAACGAGTGGCATAAATAAAAAACGCACAATAGTTTGAGAACACAGATTTAATCGCCGAATCACACACAAAGAATAATGATTATAGTTACTCAAACTAGCAGCTTACTCAGTGGCTGCTGTGTACAAGTCTGCAAGTTTTTTTTTTTTTTTTTTTTTTTTCGGACGGACCTATCGCTGAAGCCGCTGAAGGCTTTGCTCAGCTTAACCGGGCAGAAGCAGCGGGCGCTTAAGGCGCAGCCGCCGCGGCGCACCGCACTAGCGGTTGCCTCGACGCGTCCGAGGCTGAGGCACTCTCAAGCGGGGACTCAAGCTCGTCCGCGCCGGGCTCCATACTAGCCGGCGTGATCGGAACGGGAGGAGCGCAGATGGCACTCCCCTGAGATAAAACCTCAAGCGGAGGCACCGCAGGGCCGGTCGCTGCATAGCAGGCCGTGTCTCTGACGGGCTCCGTGCTAGAGGGCCCTCCTACGGGGGGTCGGACTTGGGCCCAAGGGCGCCTCTGTAGGCTCGGACCTCGGCTTGGACCAACATCCGAATGACTCACGGGGGAGAAACGGCCAGGCACATGTCTGTGTCTGCCAAAATGGAATGAGGGACCTCGTACCCTACGGCGGGTACGGTGTAAAGATCTACTGTGTGGTGCAGTGTTCGGATTGCTTAAGGCGTTTTGTGTAATATTATTTAAAATGGTTATAGGATCATCAGGATCATCCAGGACATGCCTGGGTCTACGATAAAGGTGAGAAACATCCTTTTGAGGCGAATATGTGGCGGCTTTGACAATCAGGGGGTTTTTGTGATTTATTGCCTTGTCAAAGAAGCGACGGGAAGTCTCTTTCATGTAACAGGCAATAGAAGGAAGATTGAAATCACTATGTAAATCAACGTTGCGGACAAACCACGGAACATCCGCGGCCTTCCGCAAGAATCTATTCTGAAGGGTTTGAAATTTTGCTAGAGCCGAGGGGGACGCATGAGCAAAGACCGGGCTGGCATAAGTCAATACCGGGCGAATACAAGCTTTGTAAATTGTCAGCTTATTTCTAAGCGACATTTTACTCTTACAACCAACAAGATGGTAAAGACGGTGCAAATATAATTTGGCTCGATTTAGAACGCGCTTCATGTGCGCTGCGTAAGTGAGACGACGATCTAGAGTGACACCTAGATATTTGACCTCGTTGACCCAAGGGATCTGACGGTCAAATAACGTGATGTGAGTGAGAACTCCACGACGTTTGGTCGGAGGCCGCGCCATAAGCCGACTCCGAGAAAAGTACATAGCAGCATTTTTCTCGGGGTTGACCTCGATACGCCACCTTCTAAACCAATCGCCTAGAGTGGTGACTGCGCGTTGAAGCGCATGTACGACATAATTCCGGTTACGTCCAGTAAGATATAGAGCGGTGTCATCCGCGAACAATGCTAGCTCCATATTTGGAGCCTTAGGTATGTCATTGACATATATGGAGATGAGCAAGGGGGACAGCACCGAGCCCTGGGGGACTCCGGCGCGGATCGGCCTAGGGGAGGAGAGAGTGCCCTTAACTCTGTAGCGAAAGGTACGATTCGACAGAAAGTCTCGCAAGATGAGTACGAGACTGTCAGGCACACCAAGTTGGTAAAGCTTGTAGACCAAGCCGTTGTGCCAGACCTTGTCGAATGCCTTTGCCACATCGAAAAAGAGCGCTCCCGTTCCCTGCGGAGGACGATTGTGAAGATCTTCCAGAATGTGCGCCGTTAAGCGGTGCACCTGCTGGACACACGAATGGGCGGCTCTGAAGCCGAACTGTTCGTCGATGAGAAGATTATTCGAAAAGATATAATCTCTCAGACGGGAGACAAGAATGCGTTCATAGAGTTTGCCCATAGTCTTCAGTAGACTAATGGGCCTATAACTAGAAGGGTCGGCACGGTTTTTACCGGGCTTGTGAATGCCTATGACTTCTGCCTCTTTCCACGCATTCGGGAAGATACAGTGGGCCATAGCGGCATTGAAGATGGCGACGAGAAGACAAACGAGTTGGGCAGGTAGAGTGCGAAGAACTCTTTGAAATACGATCGGGACCAGGGGCCTTGTTTGGCCGGAAAGCCTTGATAATTTCTTGGACCTCTTCCATATTGGTTGGGGCCAGAGGAACGGAAGGTGGGACGGCCGTAAGCCGTTCGACCTCTGAATCTACCATGTGCAGGTGGTCGCTATCGACTGGAAGAAGACTAGGAGAGCACTGCGCCTCTAGACTATCGGCTAGACACTCCGCTTTTTCGTCATCATCAAACGCAGTTGTTTGATCAGGACGAAGAAGCGGAGGCATGGACACTATGCCATCAGCCTTAAAGGCTCTTGGCAACTTCCAATAAGCTTGGTGAGAAAGAGAGATTTCTTTAAGGAGATCATCCTACTGATTATTACGGAGTTCCGAAATACGTACCTTGACAGCACGCTGTAAGGTTCGCAAACGGACCCGATTTTCGTCGGTAGGATAGGCGTCATAGGCCCTAATGGCTGCGTTCTTTTCTCTCAGTAGTTCTCTCGCGTCTTCAGGTAGCTTGAAACGTTGGTTAGACGTTACAGGTACCTCTTTAGACGACTCGCTTAAGGCGGCCGAGATGTGACTAGTGAGAGCAGAGATCGCGTCTATAGCCTCTACAGGCGAAACTATGTCGTCAGAAACTGAGGAGAAATGGGGGCTGTCACAATCTGCAAGTTTAGACTTGAGTTTGTTCCAGTCCACAACTGGTCTAGTTGAAGCGGTAGGCTCTGGAGAGCCTAGTTGAAGAATCACAGGACGGTGGTCAGAATCGAGAGCGTGAATGGTTTCTATCAAATGAAGGCGTAAGCCCACATTTTTTAGAATGGCCATATCGAGAATATCCGGAGAGTGATCGACATTATAGGGAAAATGAGTGTAGCTCATTGGCGCTATAATGTCTGCTTCGAGTGGTTCGATGATGCGGCGCAGCTTAGGCCCGTTAGGGTTTGTGCTGCGACAGCCCCATTGAACATGTTTGCTATTGAAGTCACCGGCTATAATGACGGATTCGTTCATAGCGAAGATGCGATTAAAGTCACTCAAGAGAGGCTCTTTGGTGGGAGAAATATATACTGAAGCAATCAAGATAGGCCTATGGCCAGACATGGCAAGTCTGCATATTGAGACTTCCATGCTGGTTGTCGGCGGAGAAACGACCGGGGCGCAGTGCAACGAACGCTTATAGTAGATAAGAGTCCCACCGCCACGGGAGACTCTATCATTACGGACAAGGTTATAATTTGCGATACGAGGATCACGATTAGATGGTTTGAGTTTGGACTCTTGAACTAGGAAGATGTCGACCTGGTGTTCGGTCAGAAAAAGAATTATTTCATCCTTTTGCTTAAGAAAGCCGTCACAATTAAAAAACGCTATTGTAATCGACCTTGGTTTAATCCTAGAAGAGACCTTATCCATTTAGGCACTAAAGTTTTTAATAGACGTGCAAAGACTAGCGTGCTCTGCGAGCGCCTGCAAACGCAGTAAAAGGTTACCATTGGAGCGGCGGATCTTGTCGTTGAAGACATAGATCTCGTCGAGGTTAATACTGCCCATGAAGTCGTTGAAAAGGGCGACTTTGGCAACGGGGTCCCGTGCGGGTTGAACCTGATCGTGGTAGGTTATGGGGGCCTGAGAGATCGGGCGGGGGGGCTGGGCGGTCGGGCGGGTAGTCTGGGTGGCCGGGCGGGAAGCCTGGACGTCCGAGCGGGAAACTTGGGCGTCCGGGCGGGAAGCCTGAGTAGCCGGACGAGAATCTTGGGTGGCCGGGCGGGAAGCCTGGGCGGTCGGGCGGGCGGCAGGGCTGGTGGTGAGGGGGGTAAAAGGGGCGGCGAGGGAGGCAGCGTTGGTGAAAGCCAACGGCTGGGCCCACGCGTTGGGCCTGTGAGGGCGGAGGGTTGGGAATTCCGCGGGCGAGGCAAACGTACGTGTTGCAGACGTAGGCGCCGGCCTCGGGGCGGTAGTCGAGCGTGGCTAGACCCGCGGGGCCTTGGGGCACCCGCGATAGTTCGCGGGATGGCCAAGAGCACCGCAGAGTACGCAGCTTGGGGGTTCAGTGGCCGTAGTACGGTCGCGTGTACACTCACCTGTATCGTGGTCGCCTAGGCATTTAACGCACCTGGGACGTGCGTGACAGTTCCGGGCGGAGTGCCCGTAAAGTTGGCAGCGGTGACATTGGCCGGGGGCACCCCGCTTACGCGGGGGCTCGACCTTAAGTCCGGAGATGAAGCAGACCATTTTTATATTAAAAATGGCCTTAGCCTCCTGTGAATGGTCTAGTACAACTTGTACTAGGTCGTAGGGGTCGCGGGTCTTCGCCTTGTATAGGCGGTATACTTGTTTGGCGGGGAAGCCTTGGGATTGGATGTCCCGAAGGATGGTGTCGGAGTCTAGCTCCTTGGGTAGGCCGCGAATAACGACGCGAAGTTCCCTTTCTTCCTCAAGGGCGTAGGTATGGAATTCAAAACCTCGCGCTTTGAGGAAGCGGGTGAGTGAACGGTGGTCGTCCGAAGTGGGGACTACCACCTTGATCCCTACTGCACACGATTTGGCGTGTGAAAAGGCGCAAATCTTCCGCTCCTTAAGGGCAGCGGAGACCATATTCCACGACGATTTGTTTTGGATGAAGATGGGAGGGACCCTATCGGCCTTTCCAGATGGGCGAGAGGAAGCACGGGTAGCGGTGGGTTGAGGTTGGGGGTCAGCCGGCTTCACAAGACCTGAGTTGGTCTTGGCGGCTTTAGCGGGCGGGGGAGTTTGAGCGGAGGGGCGGGTCCTTTTGGACCGGGTGACAGTGACGAATTCTTCGTCTGAATTGGCTTGAGATGGAGCGGACTCATAGTCCATGTTGTCGACAATGGCGGAGGCGGTAAGCGCTGTCTGAGGCGGCGATACTAAAGATGATCGCTGTGAGAGCGAGACTGGAGAGCGAGAGCGCGAACGGGAAAGCGAACGCGCGCGAGAGGGAGAGCGAGAGCGGCTCGGGTCGGATGACTCGGCCGTCGCGGGGGCGAGGGACGCGGGGGGTGACTTAAAAGAGTCGTTATTTTCCTCGGAAGGAGGATCCGGCGAAAGCGGGCTGTCCCGCACACATGACTCTCGTAGCGATTGGAATCGCTCGAGTACAGCAGGGTATTCCTTTAAGAGGAACTCTAAGAGTTCCTCCATTCTTGTGAATCTGTCAGTACCACCGGTTCGGAAACGCAACCCGGGAGAAGAACCGGCAAGAAACTTCGGGTTATCGCGTTGTGTACGAAAGGTGTGCCCTATCGTGTGTGTCCTACTTGCGTAGGGTGAGTGTGGGTGCCCTAACTAACTGACCTTCGGGAGGGACCGGGCGGACCCGGGATACGCTCCCTAAGGGATGGAAATAGGGGATGGGTTAGGGAGGACAAGCCCGGCAGTGAGCGGAGAGCTAGACCAAGTGCCTCAAGGATGGGGAGGAACGCCCCACCCTCTCGAGCGTGCCTTCCAGGAGGCCAAGGCTAACAATCCGGTATACCGGCGCAAGAGGGAAAGGTTCGGCGCCTTGAAAAGGCACCGTCAGTCGTTCCCCAACGAACTGAACCGCCTTAAGAAAGGCGTTTAACTTTGTTAGGGCCGGTTGACACCGTTAGGTTAGTCCTAGCAAAGCCGCGGACAAGCCACGTGGTAGAAACAAGAAACGCGCAAGGCGAGTCGAGGAGGCAATATACGAGGGTCAAACTGAAAGTTCTTAGAAAATCAAAAACTGATTACATTAGCCAGTTATTAGTTTTATTATATCTTTTCAAAATATTGTCCATTGACGTCAATACACCACTGCATGCGATGGAACCACTGGGAAAAGCACTTTGCCCACTCGTCCTTAGGGGTCTCTTCAATGGCATCGCGATACGCAGCCACCGCTTCTTCAGCATTCATAAACCGCTTTCCTTTAAGTTTTTCTTTAATTTTTGGGAATAAATAAAAATCACAAGGCGCGAGGTCGGGGCTATACGGCGGGTGACCCAGTAATTCAACGTTTGATGTCGCCAAATAGTCGATCGTTCGCTTGGCGGTGTGCGACGAGGCGTTGTCGTGGTGAAGGAGGATCCTACTGCGAGGTCGTTTCTCTCGAACTTTTTCCAAGACAAGTGGCAAACAATTGGTAGTGTACCATTCTGCAGAAACTGTTTTTTGATCCTCTAACACAATTGTTGCGAAATGACCTATCCTTCCAAAGAACGAGGCCACCATTTTTTTTCCCGCACTTCGATCTCTCTTCACTTTAGTTGGCAACTCCTCGAAAGGAAACACCCACTGAGCAGATTGTTTTTTGGTTTCAGGATCATAACAGTAAATCCAGCTTTCGTCACCTGTTAGTATGTCGAACACAGCATTTGAGTCACCTCCGTTAAATCTTTCAATCATTTTACGGCACCAATCCACACGATGGAGTTTTTGAGCCTTAGTCAAATTATGAGGTATCCACCGGGCGCAAAGCTTCCTGACCGCTAAATGTTCGTGGAGGATTTTGTGCACTTGACTCATACCGATGCCTAAGCTTGTCCGAATCTGCTGATAGGTCACTCTTTTGTCAGTCTCTATCATACGCCGCACAACACAGATGTTATTTTCAGTCGTCGCCGTAGAAGGCCGTCCCTCACGTACATCATCAGTGAGATTAGTGCGACCACGTTTAAACTCATTAAACCAGTTGTAAACAGTCGCACGAGATGGGGCTTCATCGTGAAAGGCCAATCGTAGTCTATCATAACTTTCTTGTTGACTTAAATGACATCGAAAGTCATAAAAAATCATTCCACGAAAATTTTCTCGTGTTAAATTCATTTTGACGTGACACAGACAATTTTCAATTTGCCGCCAAGTCGTAAAACAAATGACAAATGAATGAAATATATACTCAGTAATATTGGCAAAGAGTTCTATTTTCAAATTTTAGAATATTTTTTTTATTATATTGTTTATAAGTGGCCAGTTCTAAGAACTTTCAGTTTGACCCTCGTAGCACAAGTGGGGAGCGGAAGGCAGAGCGTCCGAACCGCACGAGCGCTAGAGTGCGAGTGATGATGACGTTTTTCTGTTTTTTGGGTCTGCTAGACTGAGCTGTCCGTCGCTTATAAAGGCTTTCCCCCTCCAGTATAGGCACATTGGCGGTGGGGAAGGGTAGCAAGCGGTGGCTTGGTGTTGGCTGGCTGTGCGCTGGCTTGGGCTGGGCTGGCTTTGGCTGGCTTGGGTGGCTTGGCTAGGTTACACTGGCTTTGGCTATGATTGGCCGAGCCTTGGCGTAACACACGTTAATTTCAAATACTTTAGAAGTTATGTTTTATTTTTTAATGTTGCCAGCACACTTATGGCTTTTATCGTACAAATCGTATGGACTTAGGAACTTTTTAATTTTAAAAGACGTCACTTAGTGACTTCTTAATCAAAGTTGTTGGGACGTAGGGACTTATTAAGCGCCAAGTGACTTTTTAACCTCAAAATCCAATTAAGAACGTAAAATGTCGTTTCTATGTTGAGACCTAGGCACTTGTTAACAAAAAAAACCGGCCAAGTGCGAGTCGGACTCGCGCGCGAAGGGTTCCGTACCATTAACTCAAAACATTAGACAGTATGGGCAAAAAAAAGTATATATTTTAATTTTTTTATCACAGGATACCCGAAACAATTTTAAGTAAGAGTTTCCGCGCCTGTTTCTTTACGTGAGTGATTTGAAGTTTATAGGTCCAAGACTTTTGAAATTACAGGGGGGGGGGACACCGTGTAATGGAATGGAAACCCTACCTTATTTTCATAGTCCTTTTCAGCGATACCCCACACAAGAGGGTGCACTAAAAAAAATAATTCACCCCCCCTTTACATGTATGGGGAGGTACCCTTAAAAAGGGGTAATTTTAATTTTTTGTATTTTTAAAAATGAGATCTATATGTGAAGTATCCTCGAACCAAGTTACATGCAAATCGGTCAATAAACGTAGAAGATATTCTGCTGTGATAGATAAGGACGGACGGACTGAACGATCTTATAAGGGTTCCTTGTTGGACTACGGAACCCTAAAAAAGATATGATTATATGATATTTGACATGACCTACATGTTGCGCATACGGGTATTTAAACGATCTAGCCGGCCAAAATTATTTTATAATCGATATTGGTTCAAAACGATATTAGTAAATAAAACAAAGGTTTTAAAATAAAATAATAGTCCCATGGCAATGTTAATTTATAAATTCTTCTTCTTCTTTCTTATGGCGATCGAACTTAAGCTTCACAATTTATATATAATTTATTAAAGCGTAATTAACTATATATACAACTTATTAATAAAAATTAAGATAAATTACTTAATACAACACAAAAACAAAAATTATAAAAAAGGTCCTTGTGGTAAGGTTCCTAGGATGCTGGCAGCATTACCGCGCTGGATAGCGATGCTTATACGCTGAGCAAGGTAGCTGCCAGCTCTTAGGTCACCACTGATGTCAACTAGCCTCTTGGAAATCTCTTTGAAAAAAGAGATAGTGTTGGGACCCCACGAACCCAGTGTTTCGACTCCAAACGGTACAAAGTGGTACCGGGAGTCGATCTGCCTGTACTTGTTCTTTTTAAAGTTTTCGGCACCTCTCGCAGCCAAACCAGCATCACGGCTTGTCCCGGGCAGATGAGAGGCTGCAAGTGTGTCGAAACAGGTAGCGTCCCACACAAGAGCCCGACCCATCCGCCAAGGAACAAGTGACATCCCGTCTGGTCTCTTGCCATCATTACGCGCGATACCGTTCTTACGTTGATAGAGGCAAGAGATCGACGGATGATGTCGTTGATGCTGGCATGACGCGACAAGCAGCCTGCACTTTTAATACAGGAGAGTCCGTGATGTCCCAACGAGCCGACATCAGAACCACAAGGACATCTGTGTGGAAGGCAAACCTCAGCACCAACACGCAGACCTATCGCGACTCGTAGAGTTTCTGAGTCCAAAAGGGTTCCCACGTTGGCCGAAGGATAGGCCTGAAGCCAGTAAAAATTAAAAATAAACAGAGGTATATTTATATAAAAAAAATACATATTTTCTCAGACAATTATCTCTCTCATTATTCACTATCTCATTTATTTTATGATCGATATGGATGTAAGTAACTAAAACAAAGGTTTTAAAATTAAATCAAGACATATTTATGCAAAATCAAAATTAAAAACAAATAAACTATATTATTTCAGACAAATGTTCGTCTTCGCTTTCAGAAGAATGACCAGGTTCATTTGGATTCGCAGGCTTATGCCTTACTCTACTTATGTAGAGCAATTGTTTCTGGCAAGAAATAATTAAGTTTTCTACTTAAAGGTCTCTTCCCACTACACCGTATCATACCATGACCGTGCTAGGAGCGTATCAGGCACGAAAAGCAACACGATACGGTCTACTATGCCCACTGAACGGATCGACGGCGTTCTGTGCCCGTATACATCCCGTATGATGCTAGTATGTAACCCGTATGATGCCCGTATGCAACATCCACCAAACAATAGGAATCCGCTTCATTCTCACATGCGTAACAGTGTTGCGTAGACGTTTTGAAGTGCTACCAAATTTTTTTATTGTAAAATATGGCTATCAGAAAATTAACTATTAGGCAACTGGCGATGATTGCTTTAATATTGGATGAGGAAGAAGAACAAAATAAAAAAAACACTCGGCGCTACTGGATTCACGATTATATAAAATAACGAAAAACCGAAGGAGAGTATTGGACGTTATTCAGACACTTTTATTTAAATTCAAATATTCAAATACAAATACAAATTTTACAAATACAAATACAAATTTACAAATACAAATGTATTTATTTACTACAGGATTATTGTTATTACATATTACGTAGAAATAAATTATGTAGAAGATTTAGAACGTAAATGTTACACAATGCAAATCACGTTATGACAACAACAATACATGAAGCAATTAACTGTGGGCCCCACACTAGGAAATCCTGTGTCGTGGGCACCCGATGGTTCTTACAGGATTGCGACGGATGCAAGTAACATGTGTAATGAATGAATTGATGATGATGAAGTGTGTGTGTGTGTGTTTTTGCATGTGTGTGTGTGTGTGCTTGTGTGTGTGCGCGAGTGCGTCTATGTTATTTCGGCGGTGCATTATGTCTGGAAAAGTGTGTACCTACGTGTGCATTGGCGGCTACTTACATTACGTGCCTAATCAGGTCCTCTGTTTGTTGGTAAGACATGGACAAGAGCTTTGATGTAATCAAATACTTGGCTTGTTTTGAGGTAAGGGCTTTAATGTCACAAAATTTGGCTACTTTATTGTATATGAACTATATGAATATGGCTACTTTATTGTATTCAGAAGATATGCTTATATTGTATGTACCTAAACCTATTCAAAAACAGTTCCAGACTGATTCCAATCGTTAGTCATCGTATCCCAAGTCTCAGCAGACGCAGGCATTGGTGTGTCTCTTGCCTGAACGCATGAAGAAGTCGATGTTGGAGATGGAGTATTTGCATATTGAGGTGAAGTTGTAATAAAACTAGGTGGTGCGAGCTGCTGTAACTCCATTTCGGAAACTAAACAGATTTTTTTCTGTTTTGCTATTGCTTTTAGGTAAGGTGAAAACTTTTTTACTGTTTCTGATATATTCAAAAAGAAACGATCTAGTTCATCGTGTTCACGTTGTTGTGGAATACTTCCTTGTTGGTCTAATAATCTGGACATCAACACAGCGGATGCTGATACTGGTGGGTTTTTACTTTTTATTCCCTTTGCCTTTTTTGCTTGTTGTGATTTTGGTTGTGTATTTTGGATAATAAAAACGAAGAAACAAACGACATTTCTTCCTCGTACTTAAAAAATAAACTAACAAATATGTTAACTCAACCATGTAATTAAATTACTTCAAATAAACAATAACTTAATAAGCAAACCTGGTTGTTTTAGTTGTTCCGAAATTTCTTTCCAAGCCATTTCTTTTTTCACACTATCCATATATTTTGGGTGTTGCAGATTATATAAAAACTCATATTCCGTACACAATTTTTCATCCTCCATTTTACGTCTTTACGTCTACACGCGTCTCGTTGAACTGACAACAAATGACTAAGTTACGGCGGCAACGCGCTTATATCGCCTATATAACGGTCATCATTCGCGTTTACAACCCGTATGCTCGTCGACTCGCCGCCTGCGCGCAGCGGTTTGGCAACGTCGCGTGTCAGGCACGTAGCGTGTCGGCACCGGCAAAATATTCTCGCCGACATTTGTTAACGCTCCCTGCATGGCACGCGACGGTGTTGGTCGGTGACGGAACGGTCTAGTGGGAAAAGTGTCATATTTTTCAATACAAAGAAAATTTATTTGCCTTGCATGTTCTTAGCACGGTCATGGTATGATACGGTGTAGTGGGAAGAGACCTTAATACGCTTCTCATACTACTTAACAGAGGGTCCGAAGTCAAAAGAAGCCGATTAAAAATGTCTCTATTGCAGTTTTCGAGCGAAGTCTTGGCGATGAGACCTGAAATGCTTATTACGGGCTACCGCGGCCTCTCCGGAAAGTTGTCCAATGGGTAACAATGCGTTTTTTATTACAACTGCACCGTGGATAAGGATTTTATGCATTGTCGGCGTCATGGGGTGCCAAGGATATAGATCGACATATAAGCGAGCGGTGTCTAGTGCGTATTTGTCATATTTTTCTGAATCAATTTCATGTCCACTTGAAATTGTTTCTAATATGACTTTTAATCTGTATATTAGGTCATAACCGATGCCCGTTATATCAGCTGCCAATTGAGGATCATCAAAAAATCTTCTGCTCGTGTTTCCGTCATTTGTATTGCCAAAACTTGCCTTTAGCATATCTACTAGCGAACCAGTTTCTTGTCGAAATCTAGCCTGGATTTCCAGTTTCTTTTCATTTTCGATTTTTTTTCGCCTTCAGTTTTTCGCTCTCTGTATTTTTTTACAGGCAATTGATATGCCAAGTGTAAAATGCTTTCGAAAAGACGGATTCTTGCATGAAGAACCAAAAGCCCAAACTCGATAGCATCAGGATTTATCTCTTTTTTACATCTAATTTGTTAAAATCCTTTGAAGTTGCGCCGCATATGTAGCACCGGCTTGTTGATTTCGTGCCTGCGGCAGCATTGCAGACTTTACCGTCTACCATTGTCATTATAAATACATGTTTTACCACAAATATGTTCCCATTTAAATCAACAACTGTTGCGTTTAGCGATGCAGACGAATTTTTGACACAGTCAATTTCTTGTTTAATTATATCAGTACTCTCTTTCACGAAACGAAACCTTACTTTGGCCGGCAAAACCGTGGAGAAGAGGGTGTTGGGTTTTCCCATACAATCTTTTTTTCATTTTGGCTACAAATCAATCGTAGAGGGATGAAACAGCTTTGAAATATATTGGCATCTGAGTCAGCCTCATTTTCAAATTTTTGCTTATTTATTTATTTATCTTTATTAGGGAAACAAACAGCTATTTATCTTACATCTAGTTTACAAATAATGTTTAGTGCTGAAGCCTAACAAGTTTCCACAATTGGTTTATTCATTATGTTGACGAGATACTACAAACACAAATAGACAAGGGACACAATATTTATACCTATAAACTTATGCCTATCCTAGTGTAATTTATCCAAGCCAATACTTAGATTAATTACACTAGGATATAATATATATATAATACAATACAACATGAGAGAAGAAACACTCGAAACACAACAGTTTTCGACAGACACTTCAAGTGACAGTTATCTAAGGTTGATCTTAAGGTACAAGGTACTTATGGTGCAGCTGCATCGAGGTGTCTTTTTAACAAATATCGATAGCGCGTAAGACTTTCGTGAAATATGTCGATGTGACTATAAGCCGCGTTATACTTTTTGCAAGCTCTAATGATAAAGCTATTACATCTATAATTGGTTGAACATATGGTTGTATCAAATGTGGTCTTATGACGTGAATTGAGCCTAGGACACTTCAAACCTAATTTACTTAGTAAATAAGGAGAGTCGACAACGTTATTTATAATTTTGTACAGTAAAATTTGATCCCTATGCTCACGTCGAGTTACCAATGATTCAATTTTGTTTTTATCAAAATCTCTAAATCTATACTCCAGACGTTTGATAAATTTGTTTTGAATACCCTCAAGTAGGTTTATGTATTTCATATACATTGGGTTCCATACCGTCGAAGCATATTCTAATTGGGACCTAGCATATGCATTGTAAAGCAGTATAAGTGTGTCTGCGTTTTTGAAATCTGTGCTTTTAAATAGTTCATAGCTGAATTTAATAGGACGTTTTTTTCTTGTGAACGTGATGATGTAACATTTTTCAACATTTAAGTGCAATTTATTTAAAGAGCAGTAGTGACACAGGCGGTCCAAATCATCTTGCAATTCCAAACAATTATTCTCTGTTCTAATGACTGTAAACATTTTAGTGTCGTCGGCATACAATAATAATTCTGAGTTTTGAAAACAATTAATAACATCGTTTATAAATACGTTAAATAGCAAGTGCGAACCCTGAGGCACACCAGACGTAATTGGAATGAAGCTAGAAGTGTAACCCTTAACCGTAACTGCCTGTGTTCTGTTTTTGAGGTAGGAGGTCAACCATCGAATTAGATCACCGTGCACACCGAATGCATTGAGCTTACTAATAAGCACTGAATGTGAGATTTTGTCAAAGCATTTTGAGTAATCGGTGTAGACAGCATCTACCTGAAAACCCTTGCTCATAGCATGCAAGACTATATCCAAAAATTCGCCGACATTCGTCTCAGTCGACCGCTTGGAGACAAAGCCGTGCTGGCGCATTGTCAACAAAGGACTCATTAGTGGATAAATTGAATCATATATAATTTTTTCAAAGATTTTTGGTAGCAAAGACAATTTAGAAATACCTCGGTAATTACAAACGTCATGCTTATCACCACTTTTGTAAATCGGAACTATGAATGATTTTTTCCAATAGCCGGGCATGACTCCACTAGACAAGGAAAACTGAAAAAGAAATGTAACAGGAGAAGCTAACTGCTTACAACATGTCTTCAAAAACAATGGGTGTAGACCGTCCGGCCCACTGCCCTTGGCTATATTAATGTTAAAAAGGTACTTTTCTACAATCTCTTGTGTTATGTGGATATTGCTAACTAAAACACTGTCGGATTCCGTAAGCTCAAAATTCCCGGGCGCACCGGTATCTCCCTCAAATACTGATTGAAAAAAGTACCAAACATATCACAAATAGTCTGACCATCATTACCTACTATATTATCCAGTTTCAGGGTATCGGGTATGCTATTAATACGCTTTTTAGATTTTATGAAGGACCAGAAATATTTCGAACAATGTCTAATACTTTCCTCCGACCTGGTGATAAAAGAGTTGTAACATTCGACTTCTAACTTTTTAACAGATCGCCGTAATTCAGAAAAGCTTTCATAATCTGAGATTCTATTGTAATTTTTCCACTTCTTATGAGCTTTTGTTTTTTTGTTTAATAATTTAATTAATCTTTGTGAGAACCAAATAGGGTATTGATTATGATTTTTATCCTATCTTATACTTAGATTGCTGTGATCCGTCACATCCCCATTTACATATTAACTTCAGGCTATCTCGTTCTTGCTCGTTTCATGTATAATGTTCAGCGGCTCTAACTCGACCTAGTCGCTCGCGCGACTGAAAGCCTGCCTAGCGCTGCGTATATGGTGACTGTGGGGTCGTCACCACGTGCGATTGTATCCAGGATTTCATACAAAATCCTGGAAAACATATCTTCCAGATCACACATCACCTGCGAGAGCGATTTGTTATCTGGATCTTGGGAACTTCGTGGATGTGCACGTTCCGTGTGTTGTGGTACGTTGGAACGTGTGTGATCGGTGGCTTGGGACCCAGCGGCCGGTGCAGTGCTGGCACGCTTAATGGGACCCATGAGTGTGTCCTGGTTTGTAGTTGGTGGTGGGGCTTGTACTACTACCTGTTGTAGTAGCGGGTGGGGCTAGGGTCTGCCCGGGCGTTGGCTCGGGCATCTCCACCGTCGGGGGTACTGGGGCCTTAGGTGGAGGGCGGACGGTGGTAGACTTGGGGACGGGAGGCGGGATAGCAAACACCCTCTTGCGAGCCTCCTTGCGGAAATGCACACAGCGACGATCGCTCGCCGCGTGTGCACCGCCGCAGTTTTGGCACTCGGTGGCAATTGGCCGACGAGTGCCCAAATCCCTGGCATCGGTGGCACTGGCTGGGGCCTTGGCGTCCCCTCCACGCGACCGCCCTCACGCCCGGCATATAGGCGTCAATGGCGTAAAGCCTTGTCTGCTCCTCCTCTGTCAGTCGCGAGAGCACGACGTGGTGGACACAGCCGGCCCTATCGCGTCTGGGTGGGATGTGGCGGACATGCTCGACATTAAACCCCAGGTTTTCTAGGGCGGCCTTAATGTCGGCCACGGGGGTTGAGAAGGGGAGGTCCAGAACTGCCACTTTGGTAGGCCTCTCGTGGGTAGGGCTATAGCAGTGCCACTGCACACTGCTATCCTCCCTCGTGAGGTCCACCAAGTAGCGCTAGACCACGCGGAATTCCGAGTCGGAGTGAGGAAGAAACCTCACTCCTCCTTTAAAAGCGTGAGGCGCGTGGCCTAAAAGTTTGTGCAGCCTATCGAAGTGGGTGACCCAGTCCAGCAGGCACTCGACAACAATGGGCTGGTAACCGCGTGGTTGCTGTCGGACCGCCTGTGGCGCAGACTGGGCTGGCGGAGATGGGTGTGTGGTAGGAGGGGGCCTGGTTAGTCCCCTCGACTGAGAGGGCGACGCAGCCTGCGTACGTCGGTCTGTCCGTTGTGGAGGAGGATGTCTATGTCCTGGGCGTCGGTGTAGGGGTTGAAAAGTGGGGCTGGAGGCCATACCTTGCAGCAATAGAACCATTGCTGGTCCTGGTTGGCGTCGTCTGCGGAGGTGGTGGTGCAGGTGAAGCCGGCGACCTCCTTGGTTCCGAGCCAGGGGAGTCGCGGCGTGGGTGCTTGGCTGCGCCTTCGGTGGAGGACGCGGATCCCGGGCTGCTGAACAGCGCCGCCCGATCCATCGGCCGGTAAACAGGGGAAAACTCGGGTTCGTCATGAACCCGGTCTGCCCTTTTCTACGGCGTCGCTCGGCGTCAGGCTGTAGATGGTGATCGTAGTCGTCGGCGTGTGTAGGGAAGGCGACCGGGGAGAATTTCTCCTCGGCGCAGGGACCGGTAGATTACGCCTGGTCATATTTACACAAAACACGAAACAGAAAAGACGGCACAGTCAGAACGGAACACTGAACGATGGTACTAAACAAAAACGGATACCCTCGACTTATTAATAATAATAAGTGAGGTTAATCACAAAGTTTCCCCGCCAGGCGGTGTCGTGTGCCTTGGGGTGGGTACACTCGCGGCGGGAAAGAGATAGATGCCGGTTTTCGCGCCGGCGCGCGATACGGAGGGTAGGCGCAGGGGGGCTCGACGCAGAGAGCGGAGCGTGCGCGTACGACCGACCGCGACGACGGACGGGTGGGAGAGGGAAAATGCAGCAGTCGGTCTTCGACCCACCTAAGTGGGGCGGTGCGGGCTTCGGGCTCTTGCCCCTTGCCCGGGCGGAGCTCCCCTACTGTCTAGCAGGGGGTGTATGGCCTCCTTGTACAGGATACCCTCCCTTGGTGCAAGGCGCTGCCCTCGGCGCAGTGCGCTTACCGGGTGAGACCTCATTCGAGGAGGCCCAGCAAGCGCCGCGGCTTACTTGCGGAAGAGCAAGGGAGGGGGGAGGACGTGTCATGTAAATGGTATTGATGGAAGCTACAATTATTTAGTAGTTACCTACAAAATAATTGATATTATAACAACCATCAATATTTAAAATAAATGTCTGTCCTTGTCTGTGTCTGTCTGTCTGTAGCGTCCTACCCAGGGCCTATCTGCGCGCCGGATCGAGATCCGAGCGCAGCAGACAGGTCCTGGGGTCGCCGGGGACTAACCTGACCCTTGGGACGGGTCCGGGACGAGGCTGGGGACAAGAACTGGGCTGTGAGCGTATTGTGTCTGAGTGTGCGGCATGTCGTGAGGTGTGTTGTGGAACATCTTCCTCCGCGTGCTGTGGGAGTAGTAACTCCCGGGGCAGGGCACGCCCGGATCTGTCCGGCGGCCGGGCGTGGAGTGGCGCGATATTACAGAGATGCCTTTGTGGGCCATTGTCCGCTCTATCGTACATGCGACGAGCGGAATGAACCACAAAGTCCTCTATCGATTGCAACTTCACGTCCCGGGTGATGACGTCATTCCTGACGTAGCGACCCGCCCCTGTGAGGACGCGAAGGGATATGTTTTGCTGGACTTGTATGCGTTGGCGTGTGTGTTGTGTACATAAGCCATACCAGGCCGGCATCGCATATGTTAGCCTACTGCGAATGTAAGTCTTATAAACAGCAAGTTTTGTGCGTAGTGAAAGTCGTGACGTAAGGACCGGTCGCAACACCGCGCGTGCCGCCTTCGCCATATTAATGGCGTGGTTGACCTGGGGCACCATACGCAGCGACCGGTCAATACGACACCTTAAGTATGTGCCATGGGTTTTCCACTCAATATCCTGCCCGCGAAGTTTGAGTGGCGGCACCGCTTGCCTGCGACCGATAAGTAGCGCTACGGTCTTACCCACATTGACCGCCATGCGCCACTTATCTAGCCATTCCGGAAGCAGGTCTAAAACCCTCTGCAATCGGTTGAGTGTGAATTCCAACTTCCTGGAGGTCGCGAAGAAGGCGCTGTCATCAGCGAAGAGAGCGAGCATTACATCTCGCTCTCCCTCCCTCAGGTGACCCCTTAAGGCGGACGTAGCACAGACAGGTGGCTTGCTTAGCGCCTAGAGCCTAGTGGCTTGTATTCTGGCTACTTGCTAGCATACCACGGTAACCGCACTGTAGGTGGTTTGCGTGGTGGCTCGCTAAGTGCCTTGATCATTTGCTTGTCGGCACTTTGACGAGATGTCGCTTTCAAAAATAGCTCTAAAGCTGCTACTTACAGAAAATACATCTTAAAAATATACCATTTTACGGCCTTATCCATCATGTTGGGTTCATGACATAAATAAGTCACGGTCAAGTGATGGGGAGATTCATGTTCTGTATAAACAATTGCGTAGTTTTAATGAAAATTTTTACGAATATTTGCGTATGACCAGAGAAACATTTGATCTACTTCTCAGTAAAGTTAAAGGAAAATTAACTCATTTGGATACTCATCTTCGAAAAAGCATATCAGCTGAAGAACGACTAGTTGTTACTTTGAGGTAAGCGAAACTCAAAATACATATTATTTTTATTTATTAAGAAAACTTAAGAAACACAATTATTTAAGACATAAGGAAAAAAAAATTTAATAACTTATTTGTAAAAATAATGTAACTAATCAAAGCAGAATCGTTCTCCATTTGCATATGATGAATTAAATTTAGTTCAGGTGAATTCTGGACGTGCAATTCATATTCCACTGATCGTTGAGTATTTATATTCGGATCAGGAATATGCATCACTGGTACCGACTGTTGAATATTATCTTCTACAGCTTCAATTTCAGTCAAAATTAAATCTTGAATCTTCGATCTTAATCTTAGTTTACGCCTTAATGGAATATTTTCCATATAAGGCAAAAGACTCTCAAAAAAACAGTAAATCATCGCTTTTTTCTTTGATACTTTCCCTCTGAAGAATCTCAAGCTTCTTCTTTTCTATTTCTAAAAGTTGATCATTGTTTTCGGTTCTGTTCATACGAATTTTTATTTTTTGTGATGTTTGACTATACCTCTGAGTTTCTTGAGTATCACCTGTAATTGTTTCTGAAGTAGAAGTCTGCACACAACCTGGATTCTGCAGCTCATCTAATGTTGTGTCGGTCACTATAGAATAATTTTCGTCATTATCTGTACTTAAGTTTGAATCTCTCGCAGAGCTCTCGCTCTGAGTCTTCTTGCTCTTTAAAAACAATAATTGATCATAATAGTGCCACGTACTTTTACATATTTTATCAGCGCTATCTCCACTCTTTGGCTTATCAATTTTACTACACTGTTTGAAAAATAAGCTCTCAAATTTTTCCATCTTGCTTTGAAAGTTTTGACTGAAACAAAAACCAGTAATTATTATATTGTTCAAGTATTAAGTACTCTTTTTTTTTCAGATATTTGGCTACTGGAGAATCCTATAGGTCTCTTAGTTTTCATTTCCGCTTAGGTCGCACTACAGTTTCTGAGATTGTAAGTGAGACATGCAACATTTTGTGGAGTACACTGAAAGACGAATGCCAATTCCAACGACGGAGAAGTTGCTGATAAGTACTATAACAAGTGGAATTTCCCCAATTGCATTGGTGCAATTGATAGGAAACATATGTGGTGGAGATACATATTAATACGAGAATTTAATCCTGGGGCACATCGCAAGGATTTCGCACCCCTACACGGGGGTAGGTCCGAGCGGCTATGTGTGTGGGCAGTGCGCCTGTGTAGGGGGCCTATATTAGGTGTGCGTTCTGCGCGTACAGTGTCCACGTAATAGTGGATCTTTGTATTACAATTACAAGCAATATTTTTCTATTTTACTACAAGCTGTAGTTGATGCGGACTGTAAAATTATTTTAGTAGATATTGGAGCAGAGGGGCGTCAGTGCGATGCTGGAAATTTTTAGAAGTTCATCTTTGTTTTACATGTTAGAAACTAATGGCCTCAATATTCCATTGGAGAAGTTAATTCCTAATACAAATATTAAAATACCATTTGTCTTAGTCGGAGATTGTGGTTATCCACTAATGAATTATTTAATGAGGCCATTAAGAAATATTGAGAACACAAAAACTATTTACAACTACCGACTCTCTAGAGCTCGCAGAAGTGTAGAGTGCTGTTTTGGTATAATGGCAGCAAAATGGAGGATTTTGCAGAAAGCTATTGAAACCAAGGTCAATACTGCTATTTCAATTACGAAGGCTGTATGTATTCTCCACAATTTTGTTATCACGGAAGATCGATCAACGGTTCAACAGGACATGGTTTCTACTATTACTAGTGCACCAATATCCACCAGGACTCAGTATAGATTTTCAAACAGTGCTTTACAAACAAGAGACATATTGGTGAATTATTTCAACGGAATTGGATGGCTTACCTGACAGAACAACTCATTGCCGGAAAACATAATTCAGCGCCATAATATACAGTCACAGCATTGACTTCTCATTGTAAAAAAATAATATTATTACATCACAAATAAATAATTCACTTTTTAGTACTTACCATCTTTTTCTACTTCGACTGCTACCTCTTCCCAAAGTTTCTTTAAGACAACTGCATTTTTATGGAGTTCATTAGCTGGATTCCATAGAGGTTCCCTTTTAAAAACTGATGCAATTAATATTTCATCCATTTTTTGTTATAAAACGCCTCGCGCCTCACGACAAAAAACCAACACGTTTGTTAGCATCGATAGACACCAAGCGACTAGCTAGGCGCCAAGCGCGCAGTGCGGCCGCTCGCGAACATTCCAGAACGTTCGTTTTACTAAGCACTCGCTAGGCTCTAGGCGCTAAGCAAGCCACCTGTCTGTGACGACGTAGCCTAAGGGTTGGAATGTCATTAGTGTAGGCCGCGTACAGGATTGGGCAGGCCCAGAACTGCCACTTTGGTTGGCTTCTCGTGGGAAGGGCTATAGCAGTGCCACTGCACACTGCTATCCTCCCTCGTGAGGTCCACCAAGTAGCCCTGGACCACGCGGAATTCGGAGTCAGAGTGAGGAAGAAACCTCACTCCTCCTTTGAAAGGGCGAGCATGAGGCGCGTGACCTAAAAGTTTTTGCAGCCTATCAAAGTGGGTAACCCAGTCCGGCAGGCACTCGACAACAATGGGCGTGTAACCGCGTGGTTGCTGCCCTCGACTGAGAGGGCGACGCAGCCTTGGCTGCGTACGTCGGTCTGTCCATCGTAGGGGGGGACGTCTGTGTCCTGGGCGTCGGTGTCGGGGTTGATGAATGTGGTTGGAGGCCATACCTTGTAGCAGTTATATTGCTGCTCCTTATGGCCGGCGTAGTCTGCGAGGGTGGTGGTGAAGGTGAAGCCGGCGGTTGCGGCGTCTCGACCCTTGGCTCCGAGCCAGGGGAGTCGCGGCGCTGGCGCTTGGCTGCGCCCTCGGTGGAGGATGAGGATCCCGGGCTGCTGAACAACGCCGCCCGATACATCGGCCGGTAGACAGGGGAGAATTGAGGTTCTTCATGAACCCTGTCTACCCCTTCTCCAGCGTCGCTCGGTGCGGCGTTCCAGGCAGCCAGATTCTCCGGCGTCAGGCTTTAGATGGTGGTGGTCGTAGTCGGTGTGTGCAGCGAAGGTGACCGGGGAGAATTTCTCCTCGGCGCAGGGACCGGTGGGATACGCCCGGTTATTTTAAACACAAACAAATAGAAAGGGATGGCACAATACAAAACGGATATCCTCAACTTATTAATAATAATAAGTGAGGGTAATCACAAAGTTTCCCCGCCAGGTGGCGGCGTGTGCCTTGGGGTGGGTACACTCGCGGCGGGAAGGGGATAGTTGCCGGTTTACGCGCCGGCGCGCGATACGGAGAGTAGGCGCAGGGGGGCTCGACGCAGAGAGCGGAGCGTGCGCGCACAACCGATCGCGACGACGGTAGAACCAGAACTGTGGACCGTGTGTGGAGGGAAAATCGGTCACTCGGTCTTCGACCCACCTAAGTGGGGCGGTGCGGGCTTCGGGCTCTTACCCCTTGCCCGGGCGGAGCTCCCCTACTTCCAGCAGGGGGTGTATGGCCTCCTTGTACAGGATACCCTCCCTTGGTGCAAGGCGCTGCCCTCGTCTAAGTCTAAGTCTAAGTCTTATAAACAGCAAGTTTTGTGCGTAGTGGAAGTCGTGACGTAAGGACCGGTCGCAACACCGCTTGTGCCGCCTTCGCCATATTAATGGCGTGGTTGGCCTGGGGCACCATACGCAGCGACCGGTCTATACGACACCCTAAGTATGTGACATGGGTTTTCCACTCAATCTCCTGCCCGCGAAGTTTGAGTGGCGGCACCGCTTGCCTGCGACCGATAAGTAGCGCTACGGTCTTACCCACATTGACCGCCATGCGCCACTTATCGAGCCATTCCGGAAGCAGGTCTAAAACCCTCCGCAATCGGTTGAGTGTGAATTCCAACTTCCTGGAGGTCGCGAAGAAGGCGCTGTCATCAGCGAAGAGAGCGAGCATTACATCTCGCTCTCCTTCCCTCAGGTGACCCTCAAGAGTTGGAATGTCGTTCGTGTAGGCCGCGTAGAGGATTGGGCTGACACAGCTGCCTTGCGGCACGCCGGCCTGGATAGGATAGACGGGTGAAATCGCATTCTCTACTGCTACATAGAACCTGCGGTTTTGTAGGAAGGAGTGAATGAGATGGATGATGGCGGGATGTGGTGGGGGGTCGAGTTGGATTAGCTTATACAATAACCCCGGGTGCCATACTCTGTCGAAGGCCTTCTCTATGTCGAGAAAGCTCCGCCAGCGACTAGCCCCCGGTTCTTTGCATCAGCCAGGTGGTGGAGAACTCTAGTAAGTTGGAACGTAGTAGAGTGGTCACTACGAAAGCCGAACTGTTCATCCCTGTTCATCCCGAAGGTGAACGAATGGTCTTAGCCTCCGTAGGAGCATACGCTCGAACAACTTAGCTAGGTGGGAGAGAAGGGTGATTGGCCGATAGCTACCGGCAGCTCTACGGTCCTTCCCAGGTTTGGGAAGGACTATAACTCTACCGGTTTTCCATGACTCCGGAAAGTGTCTGGTGCGAAGGATACTGTTAAACAGTCTGGCCAAAGCTACCATACACTTTCTGGGCATGTACTTAATCATCATTGTCGTTACTTTGTCATCACCAGGGGTTTTCCGCTTGGGTAAGCGGAGTATGGCCTTGCGCAGCTCGGAGGGGGAGACGAACTCGTCCCCCCCGAGCACAGGCACTGGCTGTGACAGGTATCCGGCAACGTGATTTTCGACCTGGGAGTGGTGCTCTAGGATATGAACGGGGGTGGAGGGTGGTATAGGGTGGGGGGTGAATTGGATAGAAAGGTGGTCGGCAAGGATTTACGCCCTGTCACTCGCCGCGTAGCAGAGACTGCCGGCGGCGTTGATCAGGGGGCATACGGGGGCGGGCGACTTTGAAAGCTGTCTGTTGAGAGTGGACAGGCTGACGGGATAGTCGGAGGCCAGGTCGATCCGGGCCTCCCACTGCTCCCCACGCCACGTCTTCATGTCATCAGACAGCTTCGCAGACAGCTGGTTCAGCTCGCGCTTGAGCGCGGGGCAGCGGGTCTCCTGCCACAGACTGCGAAGTCTCCGCTTTTTGGCCAGCAAATCTCGCAGTTTCACTGGCAAATCGTCCCGTTTGTGAGCAGTATTGTGTGTAGTGTTGTGCCGGTTTGTGTTTGTAGCGGGTGGGGCCTCGGCCCGAGCACGGGCTTGGGATAGGCGCTCCGTTATGCACCTCGTGGCCGCCTCCACCGACTCCGGAGAGTCGAGGGGGCCGCCCAGAGCCACATCGCAGAGCGCCTGGGAGTAGGTATCCCAGTTTATCCTGGGGCGATGGGGGCGGGAGGGGGCGGTGATGGCTTCCATATCAACCCCGACCCAAATAGGCGCGTGCGGGGTGTCCGTATCGTACAGCACCTCTACCGTGGTAGGGTGCCGCACATTGTGCGTGAGTACGATATCCAGCACGTCAGCCCTGTGGCCGGGGTTGGTAGGGAAGTGGGTAGGAGAGTCGGGTCCTAGTACCTCTATGTCTCTCGCGAGAGCAGCCCCGTGCAGCGCTCTCCCGGCCGGCGATATCGAATGCGAGCCCCAGGGGTGCTTCGCGTTCAAATCGCCGGCCAGCAGTGTCGGCGTGTTACCGCCGAATATGCTGTCGAGGTCGCTCTCCCGGAAGGCACAGGCGGGTGGTCGGTAAGCCGCATAAACGTGGAGCTCGTGAGAACCCGCGCTTATGCGGAACCCTAGGGAACGGATGCTGACAAACTCCGGTTCCGCAAGTGTCGTGTACGACGTCGCGCCTGACAAGGACGGCCACACCCCGACAGGTGCGGCCGGGCCCGGGCAGCTCGTCCCGTCTGTACACGTGGTAGTTGGGGACCTTGAGAGTTTGTCTTGGAGCTAGGAGGGTTTCGCCCAGCAGTATAATATGGGGCTTATACGACTGGGCGAGGAGGCGGAGATCGTTTACCCGGGTCGAGATCCCACCCGGGTTCCAGTAAATGATGTTCAGCGGCTCGAACTCGACCTAGTCCGAAAGCCTGCCTAGCGCTGCATATATGGTGACTGTGGGGTCGTCGCCACGTGCGATTGTATCCAGGATTTCATACAAAATCCTGGTAAACATATCTTCCAGATCACACATCACCTGCGAGAGCGATGTGTTATCCGGATCGTGGCAACTACGTGGGTGTGCACGTTCCGTGTGTTGTGTTGCGTTGGAACGTGTGTGACCGGTGTCTTGGGACCCAGCGGCCGGTGCAGTGCTGGCACGCTTGATGGGACCCATGAGTGTGTCCTGGTTTGTGGTAGGTGGTGGGGCTTGTACTACTACCTGTTGAGTTGAGCGCTCGGGGGGGGGGGGGTTGGGTGGTTTGTGGACAAGGGGGCTCGGAGGGGAGCGACGCGGGGGCTCCCTTGCGGCCTTTCCTCGCGCGTCGGCGACGGCGGCGGCCTCCTCTGCGGGCCCCCTTGTCCAACGGGTTGTTGGCGGGGGGGGCTAGGGTCTGCCCGGGCGTTGGCTCGGGCATCTCCACCGTCGGGGGCACTGGGCCTTAGGTGGAGGGCGGACGGTGGTGGACTTGGGGACGGGTGGCGGGATAGCAATCCCCCTCTTGCGAGCCTCCTTGCGGAAATGCACACAGCGACGATCGCTCGCCGCGTGTGCACCGCCACAGTTGGCGCAAGTTGTGGTCGCTTCCCGGGGGCGGGGGTAATCCGCGACCACATGCTCACCCGAACACCTAACACATTTCGGCACTCGGTGGCAATTAGCCGACGAGTGCCCAAATGCCTGGCATCGGTGGCACTGGCTGGGGCCTTGGCGTCCCCTCCACGCGACCACCCTCACGCCCGGCATATAGAGGAGCTCGTCGATGGCACAAAGCCTTGACTGACAGAGGACTGTCAGGCGCGAGAGCACGACGTGGTGGACACAGCCTGCCCTATCGCGTCTGGGTGGGATATGGCGGACGTGCTCGACATTAAACCCTAGGTTTTTTTTGGGCGACCTTAATGTCGGCCACGGGGGTTGAGGAGGGGAGGCCCAGAACTGCCACTTTGGTTGGCCTCTCGTGGGAAGGGCTATAGCAGTGCCACTGCACACTGCTATCCTCCCTCGTGAGGTCCACCAAGTAGCGCTGGACCACGCGGAATTCTGTATCTGAGTGAGGAAGAAACCTCACTCCACTTTTAAATGGGCGAGCGTGAGGCGCGTGGCCTAAAAGTTTGTTTAACCTAACGAAGTGGGTGACCCAGTCCGGTAGGCACTCGACAACAATGGGCGGGTAACCGCGTGATTGCTGTCGGACCGCCTGTGGCGCAGACTGGGCTGGCGGAGATGGGTGTGTGGTAGGAGGGGGCCTGGTTAGTCCGCGCGACTGAGGGGGCGACGCAGCCTTGGCTGCGTACGTCGGTCTGTCCGTCGTGGGGGGGGGGACGTCTGTGTCCTGGGCGTCGGTGTAGGGGTAGAGAAATGGGGCTAGAGGCCATACCTGGTAGCAATGGCACCATTGCTGGTCTTGGTTGGCGTCATCTGCGGCGGTGGTGGTGAGGGTGAAGCCGGCGGTTGCGGCGTCTCGACCCTTGGCTCCGAGCCAGGGGAGTCGCGGCGCTGGCGCTTGGCTGCGCCCTCGGTGGAGGACGCGGATCCTGGGCTGCTGAACAGCGCCGCCCGATCCATCGGCCGGTAAACAGGAGAAAACTCGGGTTCGTCACGAACCCGGTCTGCCCCTTCTACGGCGTCGCTCGGTGCGGCGTTCCAAGCAGCCAGGTTCTCCGGTGTCAGGCTGTAAATGGTGGTCGTGGTCGTCGGCGTGTGTAAGGAAGGCGACCGGGGAGAATTTCTCCTCGGCGCAGGAACCGGTGGTTTACGCCCGGTCATGTTGGCACAAAGTCTAAGGGACACTGAACAGAAAGGGGACGGCACACTCTGGACGGAACACTGAACGATAGTAGACACAAAACGGATACCCTCAACTTATTAATAATAATAAGTGAGGGTAATCAAAGTTTCCCCGCCAGGCGGTGTTGTGTGCCTTGGGGTGGGTACACTCGCGGCGGGAAAGAGACGGCTGCCGGTTTACGCTCCGGCGCGCGATACGGAGGGTGGGCATAGGGGGGCTCGACGCAGAGAGCGGAGCGTGCGCGCACAACCGATCGCGACGACGGTAGAACCAGAACTCCGGAGGGAAAATGGCGCGCGCGTTATTTTAGCGGTCAAAAGGCAATACCGTAGGGAGAGCCGCGTGCCATCTCGCAATTAGAAAGAGAGGCAAATAGAGCGAGCTTGAATTTTGAGTAAAAAAAAAAAGTCAATACCGTAAGAGCCGCGCCCTATTTGCCTGACCTAATTAGTCCTCGTTATCCTATACGAGGGTGTGTACCTAAGCCCCCCGGCTATTACTTTATTTATTTACATTATATTTTTTTACAATATACATTTTATATAATAAACTTTCAACATTACAAATAGGACAAATCACAAATTTACAAACAGTTATACTAACAATAATACAATACTATCTAATTCGTGGACGCCGTCCTGTACAGAATTGCAGTGTAAACTGTGCTCTCATTCGAAGAAGGTGCAGTACTTTCGTTTTTTCACTGTCAGACCCCTTTGTGGAGGCAATAATGTACCTGCCCCTTCCCCTCTGGCACATGTTTTGCGACTTCGCATGAAACCACAGTATATCATGTGTCTGAGGTTTAACAGTTGGGGTGGAACATAGATGTGTTTAACTTTGATGCTTTCCCGTACTTTTGGTAATATTTCTTTGGTAAGTCTGCAGGGAAATGTTTCCAATTTTCCACACTTGACTGATGCTGGCTTTTCTGTCAATCTGGGTATTCGATGATTGTTTTTGATGGAGTTAGATGGAGCGACGCACTTAATGCCTCCCATGGAATGGAAAGTGTTTAACCCATCAATGGTACACACGTTGAGGTCGGCATTGTCGAATACATATTGACTAAAGGACTCTGGTTCCGCGGATGTATGCGGCCGAACAATGGAAATGATAGCAAGTGCTATCGCAATGCATTTTTTTTTCGTGTCTCAGTGACTCTTTTCGTCTTTTTGGTCGTAACTTCCGCCTAGAATGTTTAAAGACTTGATGAACATTATGTGCATCCTTCAGGAAGTCGTCGTTAGGAGGGTGTATGGTAACTACCTCCATTTAAAGAATGGTAGATAAATGAAAGTCACTGCTACGACAGACAAAGTTCTATTCGTGGTAATAACTATGCTAAAATGGTTAAATGGTAATGGTATGAATGAGCACGCGCGATATGTTTGGCGGTTTATTTATTTAATCTTTATTGCACAACTAAAACTGTACAAAAGGCGGACTTAATGCCTAGTGGCATTCTCTACCAGTCATACCTTTGGGCTAAGCAGAAATGAAAAGTGGTTCATTATGTACTGGTTTAATAATGGACCTAAAAATACCTAAAAATGGTATTTGCGTGGTAATGGTAATTTTTAAAACAGTGGTATTGTCTTTTCCCGGGGAGGCAATAGTTCGCGTGGAGGTAAATCCTTTACATCTAACTACCTTGGATTTGGAGGGGTCTTTGGAGAAACTTGTTTCATCCACATTCCATATATGAGATGGTTTGTCACTCAATCCCAGTTTCTTAACTGTTTCTTCTAATAATTCAAAGTATGGGTCTATAACTTGTGGACTGCATGCTCGTTTGCGAGCATACTCTACCGGTTGTGGCTTTTTAATCGATAAATTATTTCTCTTTTTAAAACATAAGAACCAGTCTTAACCAGGTACGCCGTTCTTAAATGGTTTTTCTACGAGACTAACCGAAACGTACTCTCCTACTGTTTCTATTAATTCTTTTCTTGTTAGACCGAAGCCCCATTTCTCCATTACACGTAAATTTTTTACTAAATCTTCCTCTACCTATCGGGCTAGCACGGTGGCTCTGCCCAGAGTGTTTGATTTGAGTCCTTTGCGATCATAAACATAGCAACAAAGAAAGTATTAAACTTAACTAATATCCAGTCAAATAAAAAATAATATTGGCAAAACAAATTGGAACCAGTCAATTAACCCGTAGATAGATACACATACATTACTTACCCGATTTATTATGGTTACGATTTTTTTATGCTTTCATCGAAAATTTCGCTAGTGTTTACATAAAAAAATTACATTAAAAAAACTGATCGGTTTTTTTAAATGATTTTTCTTTCACATGCATAAGAATTAACTGCCTAACATTGCTGCATGTTGTAACAATTTTGATCCAAAGTTAATAAATTACGTTTCTGCGAGCTAGAGTTAAATTTTTAAATTCAAGTTAAAAAAAAACAAGAAGGTTGCAAAGATTCTAATAAATTTTAAAAACTTTTCTAGTCTCCAAGCTTTCCAAAAAGTACAAAAAAGTGGTAGGTAAAGTGGCCATTATTTCCTGTAATCGGGCTTCAAACGTAGTGGGGTGAAAATTTGGCCAATCAAGTAACTTTAATTTCATAATTTTAAATAGGTGATTGCTCCAAATTACTGAAAACCCATCTTGGTGGTAATAATTATTATTTTTATGACTGGTGTATCATTTTTTTAAGGTTCATAATGAAGCATTACAAATCAAATCAAAGTATTTATTAATAAAATTAAATTTACAACAAATTTTCAAAGTGCCTCCCTCCCACTTCAATACATACACTACAGCGCCTCAAAAAATTTTGTCTTAATCTAAGAAACGCACTTCTGTTGGCTTTTATTTAGTTTTCCGCTTCGTTCAATTTCTGGCGTAGTTCGGCTTCTATTCGTCTCCCGCGCATAAACTATTTCTTTGTAGTACCCCCACAAGAAAAAATCGACTGGGTTCAGGTCTGGTGAGCGTGCAAGCCATTCAATTGGCCCGGCACGCCCAATCCACCTTCCTGGAAACGTTTCGTTGAGGTGCGCCCTTACTTCTCTTGCATAATGGCAGGGAGCACCGTCGTTTTGGAGAAACATTCTCCTTCTCGTTTCTAGAGGTAGGGGAAAGGTGTACATAATGATCCCTTTAAGGAAAAAATAAAATTATGGCGAAAGTATAACAGTCATAGAAATTGTTGAACTAAATTTGATTCATACATTTAATAGCTGTTAAATTGGCTTACTTATTTTTGTAGACATATGTATATTTTCAGATTTATCACACATTTCCTGAAAGCTTATTAGAGGATCATTTTAACCAGATACGTGTTTAAAATGATCCCATGGGTAAGGATAAAATGATCCCCGGAATCATTTTGCACTATAATAAAAATAATGGTTTTTGGGCTTAAACAAAAAGGTTTTTTTATTGTTTTTTAGAAATTATGTATTATTATATACACCTTTACTATATTAAAAATAAAACCTTTTGTTTAATTTCCACACCACATAATATTATCAGAATCAATTTTTCATGTGTTTAACAAGTTCTAGTTCTTGTTCTGGTGTAAAAATTGTTTGTTTACTGCCCATTATCTTAGCTGCACCGACAGCAAGCTTATTTTTTCCTTTTTTTTAATGCCATAACTGGCACAGAAAACTGGTCTACTGGCTGTTTTAAAAGGCATTCCATCTTTTACAGCATCTAGGGCCAAACTCATTTAAGCCTCGCTCCAGTTTTGACGAGTAGTTTTTCTAATATTTTTCCGCGGCAAGATCTGAGTAGAAAAAAAATGGGGTAAGATAATCCTGGGATCATTTTAAACCTCCGGTTCGGGATCATTTAACCCCATTAAACAATGTTCACGTACATCACTCAAAACATAACTTATTTTTTTTTTTAATCTTTATTTTATGAGCTTTTTCACTAAGTGAACATGCCGCTCAATAACATTTACAAATAATCATACGCTAAGTTCTTTTATCTAAACACTCTTTAACAATTTTATATAAATAAAAGGAATCTTTGGATAAAGGGGAAGACAAAACTTCATTACAGGCACCTAAACCATTAAGTCTACCTCCGAAATAAATACGTCTCAATATCTGGCCCCGGACACATTCTACCGCATAACGTGATATGCATCTTCAGGGACGTTGCATTGACTACAATTAGGAGATATAACCTTTCTCATCATAAAAGCAAACTTATTCAGTGGTATGTGACCGGAACGGAGTCTTAACAGCATCGTAATGTAATTCCGACTTAGAGCACAATCAATCCATGGAGAACTCAAGGGGTGTGGTTGAATAGTTCTATACACATATACCTTTCTCTGCCGACCTTTTATCAAAATATTCTTGCCATAATTCGTTGCAACGAATTTTAATAGAAGGAATATATTCAATGTGAAAAGGAACTACAGATAATTGTACACCATCCAGACAGGCCAGTTTTGCCAGTGTATCAACTTCATCATTACCTGAGAGCCCAATGTGAGACGGTATCCACTGAAGTATAATCGATTTATTTTGTGTCATTAGAAAGCGAATTAATTTCAAAATGTCGTAGGCAATCGGTAGACCTCGCATTACCGAGGTACATCGAGCCAAATGCTGTAGCGAACTTTTTGAGTCTGTTAGAATGACAAACTTGTCATAATCTAATGTAGAAATGTATGACAATGCTTCGGCAATAGCGATTAGTTCCGCATGCATAATTGAAATGTTCGCATCTATTTTTAATTTTATTGAGCTTCGAGTGGTTGTGTCTAAGAAAGCAGCTCCTATACCATTAATTTGTTTTGAGCCATCAGTATAAATCGACCAAAAATTTGTATATTTGTTATTAATATATTCTGTGCATAATTTTCTTAATTCGACTACATTATATTTTCGTTTAGCCTTTTTAATCGATGGAATACTATGAATTACAGTTTTATCCAGACAAATATTATTTACCCAAGTGTCTAAGGAGAACATTCCCAATTGTTTATAATTGCTGATAGGTTTAGATTTTATATATTTATAAAGTTTAGTTAATATCGGTGTTTTCCTTGTCCATAAATTGGCCTCACAAAGACCACATAAAGTTTTTAATAGACTAGAAGTGGGGTTGTCTGTGAATGACATTTTTTAAGCAAAATTTAGCACCTAAATACCATCTGCGTAATTCTAACGGTTGGAGGCACAGTTCACCCTCCATAACATGGATTGGAGTGCTCCTGATGAAACCGCCTATGACGCGAAGAGCTTGATTTTGATTTTTTTCTAATTTTCCTAAATTGGTCTTACAACACATATTGTAAAGAAAACTACCATAGTCTATTCGGCTTCTAATAGTAGATATGTACAGCTTCCTTAAATGCTTAGGGTGAACTCCCCAGCCTGAACCTGCCAAGACCTTAAAAATATTCATATATTTTAAAACGTTAACAGTTAGTTCATTCACATGTTTTGTCCACCTTAATGACCTGTCCAACCACATTCCCAAGTACTTCACGTTATCTACCGTTTGTAAAGGTTGATTATTTATTTGTAGATTTATTGATATTCTTTTTGAGTTTTTTGTGAATATGCATACCTTACACTTTTCAGGAGAAAATTCCAACCCTATTTCATTTATAATCCTTGTAAAAGTATCTAAAGCCGCCTGTAATGTAGTTTTGGCCTCCAGGGCCTTAGTAACCGAGCTGTACAAGACAAAGTCATCCGCATATTGGGAGACATTAATATTAGTTAAAATGGCACACACTTCTATTGTAATAACGTTAAATAGTAAGGGCGATAATGGGTCCCCTTGTGCCAGACCCCGGCCAGTGGTTCTACTTAACACAGTGTTTTCAATTTGAATTTGTAGACAACGATTACTTAAAAAATTCCAAAGGTATTGACAGATTTTAGCACCTACGTTAAGACTATCTAATTTAGTTATAAGAGAGGTCACGTTTACATTGTTATAGGCATTATTAATATCCAAAAAACATCCAACGGTAACTTGCTTTTTACAAAACCCAATTTGTATTGCTGAAACCAATCGACTAAGACTGTCTATACAGGACCTTTGTTTTCGGAAACCTACTGTTTTATCAGATAACCAACAATTTTTCTCTATAAACCACTCGAGCCTCTTGTTTAAGATATGGTGAAAGATTTTACATAGACAGGAGATCAATGAAATAGGACGCAGAGATGACAATGAACTAGGTTCCCTGCCAGCCTTAGGAATTGGTATCACTGAAATATTGCGCCATTGAGCAGGAACAAAACCATTAGCTAAAAATCTATTAAATAAATCTAAAATACTTTGTTTACATACATAAGGGAGGTTTTTGATCATTGAATACGAAATACCATCCATCCCTGGGGCAGTGTCCTTTGATTTTATACAGTTCTCGAGTTCATGAAGTGTGATACAATCTTCCAATAACTCATTCTTAGAAATACACTCAGGTGGACATGGAGGTACGTAGTCGGGTGTTAAGCTGTGAAGTAGGGCACTTGCTTTATCCATGTCCACATAACTACCGCGGGTTTTGTATCCTTTTAACCATTTCATTTTTCGCCATAAATCCCCAGTAGACATTACCTCATCTGTAGAACTGCAGAAGTTGCGCCAGCTTTCGCTTTTAGCGTTACAGATTAGTCTCTGAGCTTTCCTGACTTTTAGTTTGAGCTCATCGTAGTTTCTAGGACAGGGGTTACGTCTGAATTTTGTGAGTGCAAGGCGGCGCTCGGCGACAGCTTTGGAAAGGTGTGTATTCCAATATGGTTTAGGGGAGAATTTATTAGCCGGGTTCATATTAATTTTAACTATAGGAATGTAATTATCTGCTGATTTATTTATAACATTTACAAGCATGTCATATGCTTCTTGATTATCATGGGGGAGTGGCAAATTAATAAGATTTTCCTGAATATATTTTGTGTAAGATGTCCAATCGGCATTTTTAAAGTTTCTTTTTATCAGAGGTGACCAAGTAGGTTCAATATTGGTTGTTAATTTTATAATAAGATGGTCACTTCCAAGGGATTTACATGTAACATACCAAACTAATTTAGTAGCCAGATCAGTGGAAGCCATTGATATATCGGGTGATGATTTTTGCACTGAACCGTCTACAAGTTTTATACGAGTAGGGTTGCCATCATTTAGTGTAATTAAGTTATTATTTATAAGCGAATCAAAAATTTGTACACCTCTTGCATCTGTTTTGTAAGACCAATTAGAATGGTGGGCGTTAAAATCCCCTAGTACCAAGGTTTTACGCGTACCTGAGCTAAATATCAGATCCCAATCTCGCTGAGTAGTCTGTACGTATGATGGGCAATAAACCGCAGTTATGTGCTCTAACTGGTCACAGTTGAACACCCTTACGCTGATGATCTCCATCCCACCCGAACAATATTGCACCTGACCTATTTGCGATTGGATTGAATAGTAAATCATTATAGCAACACCTCCGTACGAGTCATCCCTATCTTTTCTATATATATTATAACCATTTATTCGCAAACTGCTATCAGGCTCTAACCAAGTTTCACTGATTACTGCTATGTGTATATTTTCTTGACATAGTATTTGCTCAAATTCTACTAACTTAGGTCTTAAACTTTGTGCATTCCACTGTGCGATATTTAATTTTAAGTGTTTAGTTGTCCTACCCATCAAATATGTTTTTTAAAAGTGACACATATTTGATATTATTAATTAAATATGATAAAATCCACTCTCCAACTTCTTGCACGGCCATTTTAACTTTAGTTTTCAAGTCGTATTCCTTTATAAATATAATTTCCTTTAGCCGTTGAAGTAACTCTGGTCTGTTCCTCGCTTCCTCTGTTTCATGATCATCATCATTTGAAGGTACATTTACAGTTGTTGATTCTGTTGTTAAAGCCATAACCTCCCAGTCCGCTTGAGTTTGTTCTCTGCTTCTTCGTGTATTTTGTTTTTTGGCGGGTTGTTTTTTTTTACTTTGAGTGGGTTTATTACTCACTGGAGTTTTCTCAGTCTCGCCTGGACAAGGGCTATTCACAGCAGGGGTCTGGTCCGTTCTCACATAAGAAGAAGGCAGGGACGTGTTTGGATTGTCTCTTACTGGTGAAGTCTGTGGTGAAGTCCTTGGTGAAGTCCGTGGTGATGTTGGAACGTACATATTTATTGCCATTTTATAAGTAAAATTGAATTCTGCCATAATATCTCTTATTTTCTTTTCTTTTAGGTAAGCAGGGCATCCTTTGAACATGGCCATGTGCTGTCCTCCACAATTAGAGCATTTAAAAATACAGGTTTCACAATTTGCATGATTGTTACTGCATTTAGGGCACGTTAGTTTTCGCGAAGGGCACAGTTTACCTGAGTGACCAAAGCGCCAACATTTAGAACATTGAGTCACTGGAAATTTGAATTGATCTACTTTGGTTTTGATCCCATGAATAAATACAAAAGCTGGCAGTGATGATCCTTTAAAAGATATTCTTACACAGCCACTCGGTGTCCATTTTCCTTTTATATCTCGATAGTTGAGCCTTTTAACTGATATAATATCCGCTACAGGTGAGGATAAACTTTCCAAAATCTCTTTCTCTTCTAACTCCACCTCACAGTCCCTCAATACACCATATGATAGTCCCACTTCGAGCGTCTTTTGACATTTCCAGCCTTTATCCAAAAAGGTTTTATTAAGACATAGTTGACTTGCATTGGTGTCGTTATCAAAGGTGATCAAAACTTTATACGGGTTAACATACTTAACTTTGCATATGTCTTTAATATTTTCAGATTTAAGTAATCGTGCCAATGCAAATTGCTTAGGCAAGGCTTCCTTACTTGTTACACAAACCTCTATTTTATTCTCCACCGCTTCTCTTATTGTGTCTCTCCCTTCACGTACTCGTCTCTTACCACTCCTAGTAACTTGTGTCCAAATCTCTTCTTCATCTACAGCGCGCATTCTTTTTCCACCTCGTAATAAACTTTCCTCCCGACATTCCATGGTGTCCTCAATAATTTCTCGATTTATTGATTGTGTCTGGTATTCAGTATTCCTAATATCTTGTGTGCGGTCATCAATCTCCCTTTCTCTTAAATCTTCTACTCCATCGATCGTTAAATTAACATACATTCCATCTGCGTCTTGAATTAAACCATTATCATTCATAGTGTAAACACCGGCCCGAGCCGCGTATAGCAGGCTCGCCGCACCAGGCGGCTAACCGGTTTCTTATCGCGGGAACGTAACACGGTATAGGACAGTAGCGAACGTGCGACCGAAACGGGCTACGCTGCGACACTGAAAACATAACTTTAAAACTCATCATGCGTCCAACAAAACATGTTTAAAATGTCATTAAATGTCAAGTTAATCCGTGGAATAAACAACTGTTTGAAGAAAATTAACACAAAGAATAAAACCTGCAGTTGATTTTTGACGTACCTTAGATGAAAACTACCAAATTTTATTAATTTGGTCTGCGTCGATGCTCGTGCGTCACACCGCCATGATACTTCACTAGACGGCTGAGGGGGCCGCGGGTGACGTGTTTACTAATGAATTTGATAGATGGCAATAGTAGTTTACTGAGAGTAGCGGGGAATCATTTTACCTCTAGGGATCATTTTGGCCACCTATCGGGTACTTCTCCTAATAAATCTATCAAATTATTTTCCAGGAAGTTCAAATACTCTGGTCCATTTAGCCTTGCTGGCAGCTCAAAAGGCCCAATGAGCTGCCCGTTGAGTATTCCTGACCACAAATGCACGCTGTAGCGGTTTTGAAAATTAGAGGCTCTTGCAGTATGTGGGTATTCCACAGCCCAAGTGTGATAATTATGCATATTGAACACTCCTGTCCTTTCGAACCGTGACTCATCCGTCCAAAGAATTTTTCTAAAAAAATCTGGGTCTTCTTGTGACCTTGCCAGCATTTCTCGGCAGAAAGCGACTCGCCGGGGTTAGTCGCTAGCTTGCAGCTGTTGCACGCGTTGAATGTGGTAGGCGTGGTAGCCCCCTGAAAAAAAAAAACTCATTCACGACAGACAGCGACAGCGGGGCGATGATGAGGCAGAAATTTGCCTACTAATAGGTTGTTTAGGTGTTCACAAAAGTTACAGTGCAAGGGAAGTCTCACGTCGTTAACGACGCGTTCGTTGTGGGAGTGGTGGGCGCGACGGTGTTCCCGATTGCACAACAACCGCGCATACGGGTGGCTGCCGTCCAATATTACGGGCGTAGTATCGGGGGCAGACGCACCCGCTGCCCTCGTTCGTCCTCTCGCCCGCAACACGCCCTCCTCGTCGATAAACGGATCCAACAATTTGAGGCGACTTCCTGTCTTCAAGTTTTGGCCTTTTCCTAGGCGCTCTATATCTTGTTGAAATGAGTCGGCCTGCGCTCGCCTTATCAACCATCTTATCAATCGCCTTATCAACGCAGAACACGTGCAGCTGCTTTCTAGTCACTCCCCCCGTTAAAGAGTAGAGACGGGGTAGACGCAGTCTGCTAAGTGAATCTACGCTACGTAGCTCTGATAGTACGTCATTCAAGCACTCCCCGTTGCTCTTCGCTGCGGCGTCAAACACTAGTCTTATCTTCTGTGGCTTGTTTACATTTACCACGGCAAAGTGCGGTAAATACCAGAGACGTGGGCTCTGTGTATCGCTCTCTCGGCTCTCTTCTGCGTAGCCCTTTTTCAGCATAACGTCGATCTGAGCAGTGTATTTACTTTTGAAGTCTTCTGATGCGTCCACCTTCCTCTCGATTGACATGAGCCTCCGCTTCGCAGCATCGTAGCTCGGCGGCATAACTGTGTTAACCTTGCGCCATGGCAATCCAACTTCGTATCGCTGATTGACACATCTTACTCTACAGTAAGATGTGTCAATCATTCGAGTCTACACTCGAAAGCTTCTAAGGCGCGAATATCTTCAGGGTTTTCGCGTCCCTTCTTCTCTATGCCCAGAGAATCGATCTCAAAGTATGCCTTCACCATATTGTGTAACTCTTCGTCAGGTTGCGTAGACCGAGCCTTCTCATGGCCGTCGACGAATAGCACCGTATCTCTCTCCCTTATGATCCGGGACGGCGCACTGTGGGTCGAAACGCCATTTTGAGGGACTTAGCATATGACTTTCTATTTTCACTTTTTTCTTTTTACCAATGGATAGCCTATTATAGCCTTAATCGAAAATGTCATAAGGCATTTTGTGCTAAACCTTATAGTTTAGCTGTAAAAAAATAAATAGTTTTTTTTTGTATGGGACGGATTACTTAAGTCTATATTGTTGTTGACCTAAGGGTGATCACGCGTTAAAACCTTTTTATTCTTATTATTTACCTATAGGACTATAAACAAGCACTAACACCGTGTCTATAAGTCTGCAATTCTCTGAGTTATTGCGATCGGAAAATAAATAAATTTTATACCTTACAAAGCTTGATTTTTGAATAACATTTATCAAATTAAACGTAAAATAGTAACTGATGGTTACGTATTTTACCATTTGTGATTAGGAAACGAACAAAAGCATGAACCCATACAATCTTTGAGTACTTGAATGTTAATGAGACGTTATAGATGCTGCTTTAAAAAGAAAAAAGTTTTGGTTTGTGGCTATTCTATAGACGTTTATGCTGGAATCGCTCTGCATGTTTCAGAGATAATTGGATTAGATAAATACAATAAAATTAAACGTTAAGCACCTGAGCATTTATTTTTAAAATATTGTTCATTGACACAAAATATAAACATTTAAGTAGGTGCATAATTAAGAACATAAAAATTATTAGAAAATTACTTAAAATTAAGCCAACAAAACATACAAACATCAACGAACCACTGACTTCTCGTTTTGCCTTAATATTTTAAAACATTTACACAAATATATCATAAATGTAACAACACAAAATCATAAATTACACTTAAATAACAAAGAATTTAATAAAATAATATGTACAAAGCTACCATTCCAATATCAATAATACAAGTATTTAAAATTATCTTAAATCACAAGGAATTTTAATACAATGAAACTTACTATCACTATTACTATCTTGTAAATTATCTACATCAATAAAATCTATTGCTGGTTCTGTCGGAAAATCCAGAAGAAGCTCTTTGGCTCTCGAAGAGAGAACCAATAGGTTTCGTTTTACCATCCGAGGTCTAAGACTGGTAATCTTAGGATCAGAAGACAAAAGAAAATTGTGTAAAATATCTTCATTCGTCGCTATCCTACTTACTTTCCTAGAATGGTGTTCTCTATAATTACGGAAGTCTTTATTGCGAGCTTCTGCTGCTTCTTCCGACAGTTTACCAATTGGAATGGAACCAAAATGCTGAATAATGGCAGAACCATGCACTAAAAGTTTGTGCAAACTGGAAGGCATATAATACCAGGGATACAGTTTTACATATAATTCCGCAGTATCATTGCAAAATTGAGAGAATTTAGAAATATCAACGCGTTCTCCACACGCAACAGTTTGGAGAATCACGTGTAACCTTTCAATTAAATTCTGATCAATTCCAGTGATACGGGCTGTTGTGTCTGCTTCCCTGAAAAATTTCCTTGCAGTATTGCCATCGTTAGTGGTGCCAACTCCTTGCTTGACCACATCAATTAGCAAACCACTGTCCTTTTTGAATGCTTCTTGAATAGCGCTTTTGCGTAGCTTCATTTTTTCTTTGTCATCACCTCTGCAACTCCATGTTTTGAACTCCAACCGGTAGGCTACAAAACAAGCAAAAATATAATGAAAAATAATGATTAAAAATACTAATACTACTACTAATTATTACTTCAAATAATATGTAATTTAGCGTGGTGAAAATTATAATTTTTTTTCTTACCTATACGTAGTAAGCACTCCATGCACCTTATCCAAGCATGAAGAGATGATAGCCCATACTGATACATATCTTCATTATGCTGTCTTTGGGGATGGGATTCCAGATCATTCATTTCCGATGGCTTCGCTTTACAAATATCGCAGACAGCTGACGAAGTCCCTGATAAATAGGAGGCTATCTTGCCGTCAATCATTGTCAAATGTAATTGGTGTTTTACTGCAATCTGTTCAATTCTTGACGGTAAAAGTGCTTCTATTTCTCCGGATATGCTGGCTTTTATGGCTGTTACAGTTGCTTGAGATTCTTTTGTAAATTTAAACATAATTGGACGGCAATAAAAGGTTGAAGAAGGTCGGTCATTTTCCCAAAGCACTGTTCCATCAGGTTTCTGCAGCCTAATCGGTACTAGACTGGCCATAAATATACTGCTCTCATGAAACTCTGTATCAGACTTTTGTTTGTAATTACTTTGACCTGAAGCACCATCAAAACCCCATTTGCTCACAAGTTGTAAATCAGTGGCAAGTTTCAGGTCCAAAGTAATCGAATCCAAAAGTCTGTATACAGTTAAATCCAGCAAAGCTTGCAACTTAATTGATGCTCCGTCTTCAGTAACCAAGATGTCTTCTGTTTTTGGATAACAATTCTGTTTTTCCTGTCTAACTTTATAGTACGAAGGGTACAAGTCTGTACCATTTTCGCTAGCTGCCTCTCTTAGGTTTATGTATTGCCACTTCGAAAGTTTAAGGGAAATTATTAAAGCCAATGCTTTTTCGGGTGTATATGTTTTTCTTTTGTCTTTACTTTTACCTATACAATCTTTTACTTTTTCAAGGTCTTCTGGGTTATCCAATAAATGTTGCATAATTTTTGCCACATCTTCGTTTCCAGAACTTTTTAAGCTCCTCATAGCAACCGCATTCACTTCTTCAGGGGACAATGACAGCGATTTATTTATTTCCTCCACACGTCTTCGCTTTTGCTTGGAGCCCAAATCTTCAAAAGGTTTTCTTGGTGTAAACATAGCTGTTGAAGGTCCTGATGTAGGAGATTCTGACGTAGAAGGTTGTGATGTAGATGGTTCTGACGTAGAGGGTTGTGATGTAGATGGTGGCAGATTTACTATATTATCAGTATCATCACACGTGTCTTCATGATCTTTGCTTAAGATAACTTCTTCAGGCCAAGTTATTGGACTTTCTAGCCAATCTTCATTGTTCCGTATAAACTGAGGTAAAACGCGACTACTCCTTCTCCATCTAGCACTCACAATAGAACAAAATCGCTCACAGAACTTTTTAAGTACAGCACTGGTCTTCTCCGGCACATTCATTTTCTCTTGAAGAAAATCAAAAAGTTTTTTACTGTCCGACAGTGATCCCAAGTTTTCTCTCAAAATCACAAACAAATCTAAATTATTTACTATATTTTCCATCTTAGCGAAAAGAAAATAATTCACAGTCACAAGAGATTTAAATAGCAGTTAAACGAAGGTTCAACGAATACTAGTTATGATTTTCTCATTACGGATATTATATACCTTTTGTAACACCAGCAACTATTGAATTTTCATAATAAAATAACAACCCTAATTAGTAATTAGAAACCTAAAATAATGAGTACTTGAAAGTGATTAGTGGTATCACTTAATTTATTTCATAAATAGATAATAATGTGAAACATAGTTAGTTAATCACGTAATCATTAGCTATTTTAGCAGAAAACATTACCAATTAGCGTAAACATAATAGTAAGTATTTGTTTTCAAAGTAATTTAACTAATTTCTTAATCCTTTGTATGTTTTTGAGTACTTAAAGATTGTGTGGGTTAATGGTTTTGTTTATTACCGAATCACAAATGGTGTAATATTTAACCTGCACCTACTATTTAACGTTTAATTTGATAAATGTTGTTCAAAAATCAAGCTTTATAAGGTAAAAAATATATTTATTTTCCGATCGCAATAACTCAGAGAATTGCAGACTTATAGACAAGCTTTTAGTGCTTATTTATAGTACTATAGGTAAATAACAAGAATAAAAAGGTTTCAACGCGTGATCACCCTTGGGTCAACAACAATATAGACTTAAGTAATCCGTCCCATACAAAAAAAACTATTTATTTTTTTACAGCTAAACTATAAGGTTTAGCACAAAATGCCTTATGACATTTTCGATTAAGGCTATAATAGGCTATCCATTGGTAAAAAGAAAAAAGTGAAAATAGAAAGTCATATGCTAAGTCCCTCAAAATGGCGTTTCGACCCACAGTGCGGCGCTAGACCATGTATCACCCACCCCAGTCTGGTGAGCGATGCTGCTGGCTCATGGCGCTTGCCTGTCAACAGCTTCCTGCTTACTATAAGATGCCAATTATCCGCGCCTATGAGTACACGCGGCTTGACGTTTACATAACACACGTTACTCTCGTTCAGGTTACGCATGTGTCCATAATTCAAACAGCTTCGATCTACCGTTTGACTATTCAAGCGGAGGTTCTCCATGGTTCTCGCTTTCACCTTATATTCTTCCTTGTTACCGGCGATAATTCGAACCTCTACTTCTCTGCTTGCGTGTGGTACGCTCTGCGTGTTCACACTACATATGTGTAAGTCTCGAACCGGGCCTTCTGCGCCGACGTAATCTGCTAAGTCCTGATCTATCAATGTTACGGTGGACCCTTCGTCAAGTAGAGCGTGTGTAGTTACTCTACCCCGTGGCCCCTCAATGACGATCGGACACACCTTCAACAGCACCTTGGCTGCCCCAGCAGTGTGGTTAACTGAGGCTACCACTTCTTGGTTTTGTTGACTTCCGCTGTTATTACTCTGTGTGTAACAGCCTGTGATGACGTCGGTTACAGCCATTCTCATTACACATCTGCGCCTTACATTTAAACCGCCTGTGTTTACTATTCAAGCATAGAAAGCATATCTTTTCTTCTTTTAACCAATCCCATCGCTCGCGCACTGTCATGGTTGTAAACTTCTTGCATTTCGGTACTTCGTGGTCCCCGCCGCAACATAAACAACACGGTTTCTCTTGTGACGCCATCGCCTTCTCATCGGCTGTGGCGTACACCCCGGTGTTTCTTCCTTTCGTGTTGGCCTTCGGTTTACCTTGTACGACTTCCTTCTTGGCTGCGGAGCTGCTAGGTTGCGGTACGTATGCGAAACGAATCGCCTTGTTAGCTTCTTCCATTAAAAAGTGCGATAATGTAACGATCTCTGGCTCCGAATAGCTTGAATACTGGACCGCGTAGTCGCACCATCTCGCCTTCAGGTGTGGGCTAAGCTTCTCGACTATGTCTCGTATCAGCATCGGATTTCTTAGGTAACTTCTATTGTCTACCGAGTCCAGTGTACACACGATGTTCTGTACCTTTATAGCGAATATGTTCAACACACTGGCTGTGGTACCCACTCGCGGCAGGCTCCTCAGGTCGTTCAGTGCTCGATCTATAATCACTTCCGGTCTTCCGTAACACTGTTCTAGCGTTCGCATGATTTTATCGGAATCTGTAGCACCGTACAACAACGCCGCCACTGCTTCCTTGGCCTCTCCCTTCAGGCAATTTCGTAGTCTAGCCAGGTTCTCGGCCTTACTGAAGTTACATGATCTCGTTGACTCTTGCATCGCAGCTTTAAAAGGCAACCACTCATTTGGATTTCCATTAAATATCGGCAACTCAATAGCTTGACGTGGGGCCGGTCGCTTTGACATAATCCTCTCTAATGTAGTAGCAAGTCGTTCAACCCCGCCCATATCACCTCGGTGCCCTGCCTTACATTCATTGTTTTCGTTGATTAGTCGCTGCTCATTATGTTCACAATTGTTATTAACTTGATTTGGTTCTATGCTTGGCGAGTTTCAATGGCGGTTTCTGTCTATTTCCATATTACGCGCCTCCTTTTCCTTGCGACGCGTAAACATATGTCTGTCTCTTTCATTCCTCTCTTCTCGGAGGGTAGGAACGCCGAAAGACATTACTGTTGTGGGTATCTGCACATTTTCGTCGTGACGCCGGGACTGGGTTCTGTCCAGCCAGTCATCCGCCCTCGCTTGGACTTCACCGGCGGATAGGCTCTTACGGTCACGATCCTCTTCATCGGTCTCCATAATCGTAGCTATTTCATATTCCAATCGCTTTTGAATTAAATTCTTTTCTATCGCCATCTCTCTTCGCTGTATCTCCGCGAACTTCTCGGCTGCTAGTAACTCCGCTTGTTTCAAACGAGCGGCGACGCTTGAACCTCTCGACGACGGTGGCCTTGTCCTAGGCGCGTCGGCGTCGGCGTCGTAACGCCTCTCCACTGGTTCGATACGTCCGCTTTCTGCGGGTACTACGCTTGTTTGGGCTTGTGGCATGCTTGCGGTGGCTTGCACTGACGGTGATGCGGGTGGCTCTTCAAAGTTGCGTTGTCTTGAGTCTTCCGTCTCTTTCCTCCCAGCTTGGCTTCTTGTCGTCGGCATCTTCTTTCTTGCTGCCCCTACTCCTATCAATCTCAAACAGGTACGCTACCAAGGGGAGCCTGTTCGAGGATGGATGGTCGTGCAGGATCGGAAGGGAAGGAACCACCCAGCAGAGAATGTACGCATCCGCGGGGTGCTCAGTCGCTGGCTGGAATGTCCAGGACCCTCAGCAGTGCCTACAGTCCGGCCCCCACGCTTACGCACACCGTACTGGTGCGGTCGGACTAGTTCACAATCGCTTGCGCGATATGTGGCAGCTCGCCCGACAGACTGCACCGCCTGGAAACGGCGTTAACTAGCGACAGACACCGTTTGGCACCAGTAGGTGGTGAATGCCGGAGCCACGGTACACCCGTGTAAATGTGATCGTCTCTCTCACAGGAGTAAGTCTTGATCGCGGCTTCGTTGATACCTCGTTGCTGGTTACACTTTCTTCACACACGAAGTCGATGCCGCGATGCTGATTTCTTCTAATCCGGCGAGCAATGGACCAGACGATATTAGCTACGCACTCGAGTCAATATATAGACGATCGTTCCCTCGATGTTATGGACTGTATTCTTCAAATAAAACGCTTCTTGTTTCTTTCTTCTTTTATTGGAGACCGATGACCGTGAGAGCAGCTAACAAAATCCGGCGCTCACGGCCCTATACTTATACTAATTACATAGGTCTTTCTTAGTGACTAAAGCACCTTAGTGCTTACTGGCGAAAGGATAAAGATACGTTACGTTACTCTTTCCAACGCGTTCAACAGCCACCCTCAAAACATCGAAATACTGATGGAGGCAACCGATGCGTATCTCCTATCTCTTTCTACAATATTTCATACTACCTACCGATAGCCTAACAATTCCCACTCGCAACATTCTACCTCTGCGGGTTTTCCTACCTACCATCGGAATTTGCGAGATGGGGGACAGGGACAGACTATTGGTCTTACCGGTCCCACACTGCCTGAGTGGGACGACCAGATAGGGTCTCATTCGCCCCTGTACCAAACTACCTACTTTATATTTTATTATTAGTTCCTACCTGCCTAACTTATTGCAAGTGGGAATCACCTAACAGATAACCGGTTTGCTATCTTTATTAAATAAAACAAGCCCTGAGCTAATTTACATTATTTCGTATGCTAAGCCCTATGAGAAAATTAAATTTTATTGAATCCACAAATATCTTATACTAAATTACAACATTCAAATAAAAACATAAAGTAACTGATTGGGTGTCCGTAACAACTAGTAACGATTAAAATACAAACCCTTAGTGATTATTAAACTGTTTCTTGTAAGTCATTTTCTGGCCCGAAAACGATTTGTTGTTCTGGAAGTTCTGGGACATGGTTGTTCTGAAATATATTAATTTGAACATTTTCTTTTTGGGAAGCATTTTCTTCTTGAAGAATATTCTCTCGGTTTTCTTTATTGGCTTCATTTACAAGATTTCCCTCGTTGGAAGGTCCTTCTCCTGAAGATTCATTATTATTGACAGGATTTTCATTCAGTTTCTGTCTTTTGTGACTATTTCTGGAAGTTGAAGATCTTTGTAATTTTGAGTTTTTACGCTTTGAAGCGTTTTTCAGAACCGATTTAAAAAACTTCTCATTGCCAGCAATAGTTTATGTATGGTCACATTCGTAAATCAATGCAATAAACAGTTCCAAAACATTCTTATACTGTTTTAAACATACTTTTGTGCCTTCACCTCTTGCGCTACCAGACCAAGAGCATTTCGTTAGAAATTCTCCGGTAAAAAACACATCAACTAGTTGATATGCGCAGTTTTCAGCTTTTCCTGGTTGGCAAACAATACTATATTTAATTTTATAGCTCTCTTTCATCTTAGCGTCGTTTAATGTTGCCTCTAAATTGGATAGTTCCTCGACATTTCGTATGGGTTTTAAACAAAATCGGTTATTATCAGGTGTTTTCTTCATAGCATGATTTAATCTAGTAACTTGCGGTTCACTTTTGCTTGTTATAAAAGTATCAAATTTGACCGAAATATCAGCAATAGCCATCAATAAGCTTTCCTGGTTTTCCGAAACTTTTTTATAATTATCTTTTAGTAATGCCAGATTATTTAAAATTGCTTCCTGGTTTTTGTAGATCTCAACTTAGTTGCTTGTATTTTTTTCCAAATCTGCAGGGTCAATAGCTACTACAGGAAGAGAAGTAGTTTCATTGTTAACAGTAACTACAGATGTTGGTTAATTTACAGCAACAGCATATAATGGTTCCTGAATCTGGATTTGTTCAGACGGGTGAGACACTGTAGCAGCATCACCATTCGAGGCCTAAAAATAAGGAAAACATTTTCACTGTAGTCAAAAGAAAAAAAAATACTTTTCAATTCAACTATTTGAAATTTTAATATAATAACACAGAGAATACAAGGTCTCAGCAAGAGACGTGTGAAAAGGTCGTACGAATACTGACTAAAAAAATATAACTTAACATTCGCGCAAACAGTTTTGTTGAAGTTTCAAATTTAAAAATCGTAACATGAGCTGTGACTTAGTAAACAAACTATAAATAACAAGCGCGGCGTTTGTTCTTGTTAAGTGTCAAAGTAGTATGAACTTGTCTCAAGCTCATGTGTATAGTAATTAAGATAAGGCAGCAAGCGCTTAAATAAAGCTGAATCAGTTGTCTAAAGTTTACCTTAACAATACCCAACTGCGTAATAAAAAAACATTACATACCCTCCTTGGGTAAGTAATGTTTTTTTTGAGATTATTTGGCGTAAAGAAATTTAAATTTATTTCAAGTTTATACCTTTGGGCTATAATCTAGCATTTCTGTCAACTGCTTGTCAGCAATTTCGTAAGACATAATATTTTTCCTTTTAACAACGCAGTTTATTTTAGTTCAGTTTGGTTGTGGAGTTGAATCTTCTATTTTACATAAAACTTTTTACTTTTTTTCGTTCGGCCAGTGTAAAATTCCATGTTTTTCCCACGTAGGTGGACAGGTGCAAAGTTCTTGTTTATTTTGTTTTTCATTACAACTTTGAATTATTTTGATAGGCATTCTGAAAACATGGTAAGAAATGGCAAGTGTTAAACAAATAATAGAGTAAAAATATAGAAGCAGCTACAATCGATCATAGTATATTAGGGTTTTTCAACGAGTTCTTACGGATCTCTAAAAAAATAACCGTTGGTGTGGTTCGATACCTGCAGTAAGTACGAAATAAAAGTCATTGTAATGACTTGAACTGCATTACTTGGACCTTCAGAAGAGTAAAACTTAACGCTTTAACTCGCAAAAAGGAAGTATTAAGGATGAAGTTGCAAGTTAAAGCTGCTTTTCATAAACGCCATGTTTACATGACAATCATTTATCATTACTTGAAAAATTTATACGTTTTATTACAATTTGTAGTAAAATATAACTAAGTATAGAACCATACAGTCAAGTATTTACTTCAATTTTGTTTTTATGTTTAAAAATGTTCCGTATCAAAACAATATTTTACATATTTTACGATATTCTGAGGCAATTATTGAGGCGCGTTAAAAATACTCCAATAATATCAACTACATGCACGATAAACTGATCTGCCTTTTTAGCCACTTGCATATAATACAAAATATAGCTCAAAAATACTTACCTTCACTTCTTTTGATTATTTAATTGTATTCAGTAATGACTCGCAGGAACAATACGATTTAATAAACGAGAGACTAGGTCAATTGATCCTTCATTCGTTCAGTTGAACATGTCATTCATTCAATTGAACATGTCATTCATTCAATAAGCGCCACAAGATCTTTAGTGTGATGTTAATTATTAGTTGCAGCTCCTGTAGCGCTTTGATGCCACTATTATGAAGTTCTAAGGGAACTCTAGGTTGCAAAAAGTTGTGCCCATTTGGCTGCAAAGCGGCTGCATAAGGTCTGCAGTGCACGCTCAGGCGCTTGAGCTTGGCGCCTTTGGGAACAATCGGATTGGCTCCAAAGCTCTTATGCAGCTAGTCTGTGCAAGTTAGGAACCTTCCGATGATATACACTGGAAGTGGTCGAAGAAGTATCACTTTCTGAATTGTCTGATAAGTTAATTACAATTCGGTCAACGGTGTTATCAATTTGGTCATCGAGCTCCTCATGTCTGTTTCTACTTTTTTAACGTGTTCCACACAATTCGCCTATTTTTCTGACGTCATTTGGTTAAGACCATGATTGAGTAATAATTTGAAGTCTGCTAATTTAAAAGTAGTATTATTGCGGGCAACATGTCCCTTGACATCCGCCCACACAAGTTCGATCGGGTTCAGCCGGGTGACCCCTGTCACCCCTGATAGATAACTGGGAACTGTGCGTGCTGTACAGAGTTCTCTTCTTCAACCAAACCATCTTGTCTTGACAGTGAAATGTTGTGCAAAACTGCTCATGCTACTATGACTGGAGGGATATTTGTAATTTTAAGACCTATTCCGCTTTGTAAGGACGGCAAGAAAATCTTCTTTTCAAGACACTAAAAAGCACAGAAAACAATTACTAAAGGAAAAATGACAACTCCATTGTGCGGGATCGGTATGTGCGCACACCTTGTAGTGCGCTGGTATGCAGCGAGAGCGGGGGCCAGTAAATAAGAACGCAGGATTCATCGGTATACTGGAGGGCAGCGGAGGTGGTTGAGTTGTCGGTATCTTTTCGGTGAGTGCGCGCTTGTACCCGCCACTCGAAATTCGCACAACCCCCTAGGAGGTCGGGAAAACCGTTCGGGGCGACGGCCCCCTTCGGTGGGTTCAGTCGCTGTCCGTGGCTACGGACCTGTCCGTACCAACCCAACGACCTGTCGTTGGGTTGGGTGAGACGTTTCCGTCTCGCGTCCTGGGTTGGGTTGGCGCTGGCGAGCTTTTCAGCTACAAGCCAGCGTCATGGTCAATATGGGTGGTGTCAAGTCCGGTGGTCGTGGACTATCAGCGAGGCTTGCGCCTGCAAGCTGATAGTCGGGTCAGTCCTGTTGCCGCTGTCCTCGTCATCATCTCTGGTGATGAGGAGGTCTCGCGGGAAAGCTCGGAGTCGAGTCGAGCTGTGGTCTGGTGGCCTCGAGTGATACGGAGCGATGTTCCTCAAATGCGAGTGCCGAGATCCCTCCGCTCTTCGGAACATGCGCTCGGCGAGGTGTCCGACGAAGTCTTCCACGGTCTCGATCTTGAGATCTCTCCGCAAGACGTCATTTCTGACGTAGCGGGGGGCAGCAGCAACGGTTCTCAGAGTCAGCGACTGCTGGGCGTCTATCTTCCCACGTAAGCGCCGGTTGGTTAGCGCGTACCACGCTGGTGCCGCGTAGGTAAGGCGGGTTCGAACGTAGGCTTTATAGACGCCCAGCTTCGCTCTCATGGGGAGGTTGGACGACAAAATGGGTCTCAGCTTGGCTCTCGTTACCCTCGTGGTGTTGATGAGAGCCTTGACGTGTGGAATCATCTTCAGCTGGCGGTCAATGGTCACCCCCAGGTATTTCACCGTGGGGGTCCATGGGATGGACTCACCTCGGAATGTTAGCTGTGGCGGCATGATTCTCCTGTTGCTGACAACTGACAAGGATGGCTTGGGTCTTCTTGGGGTTAGCTGAGAGCTTCCAGTCGTACAACCATTGCGGCAGTAACTCCAGGGTGCGCTGGATTTTAATCGCCGCGTTGTAAGGCTTTATCGAGGAGGCCACGTATGCCGCATCATCAGCGTACAACGCAAGCGTGGCCTCTTCCCCTACAGGGATGTCGTCCGTGTACTTAGAGTAGCACACGGCCGAAAGACAGCTTCCCTGTGGGACTCCTGCTAGGATCGGTCGTTCTGTAGAAGTGGCGTCTTCCACTGCCACTTGGAAGCGCCGGTCTTGGAGGAACGACCGAACCAGCCTTACGACTCGTCGGGGCGCAGAGGTAGAAGCAATTTTATACAGCAGTCCTTCATGCCAGACGCGGTCGAACGCCTTCTCCATATCTAGGAACACTCCGACGGAGTGCTCCTTTCGGTTCTGGGCGGCCGCTAGTTAGTGAAGGACGCGGGCTAGCTGTTGGGTGGTGGAATGTTCGGCTCTGAAGCCGTATTGCTCTACTCTGGGTTCAATGTGTGGTAGGAGATGAGGAAGCAGCAGTTTCTCTAGCACCTTCGAAACTGTGGGCAGCAGCGTTATGGGCCGATAGCTATCGGCTCGCAGAACATCTTTTCCTGGCTTAGGAATCATAATAACTCGTCCCAGTTTCCAGCTCTGTGGGAAGTGGCCAAACCTCAGGATTCCATTGAAAACTCTAGTCAACGTCGCGACGGAGCGCGGGGGAAGGTGACGTAGAGCCTCGTTGGGGATGCGATCTGAGCCTGGGGCTTTTCTTAGGGGTGTCCTCAACAGTGCCTTTCGGATTTGTCCCGGTGTTAGGACAATGGGGTCTTCATGACTTTAGACGTCATGACCAAAGTAATCTTGTAAAAAGTCCATTACCATCTCCTCGTGGCAGATGTTTACTGTTTGGTTTGGCTGGAACTGGGTTTCGAGATGGTCTGCGAATATCCCGGCTCTATCTGCGGCCGCGAACTTCTTAGTCCCATTCGAGTCTTTGAGGGGGCGTGTAGGCGGGCGGCTGCCCGTAAAGCTGAACGCACATTTGTAAGCACCGTACGCGCCGCACGCGCCGAACGCGCCGCATTTTAAAATTGGGTCGCATATTTGTCAGCACTGTACGCGCCGAACGCGCCGCATTTCTGTGTGCTGCCAACAATTTTTGCAGTTTTTTCTTGCTTCTGGTGTAAAACGGTGCGGTGACATTTTGCTATGGAAGAAATTGTTGTAATAGCCTGCTTATTGGCAGAGGAAGAAGAAAATGAAATTCGAAGAAAAAAAAGACTCTGGATTCACAACATTAATTTAAAAAGGAACTTATATGGAGAATATCATACCTTATTTCCAGATTTAATAGATGATGATGAACGATTTTTCAGATATCTACACATGACATACAGGAAATTTCAAGAATTGCTACATATTCTAAAACCACATCTTACTATGGAAAATTCAAGATTTAGAAGGGCAATCGGACCAGAGGAAAGACTCGTTGTATGTTTGAGGTATTATTTATTGATAAGTTTTATTAAGTATTTAGAGGTAGTAATCAGGTATTGTTTAGAAAAGAACATAAAATCAACAATTAGTATTTCTTAAATACTACGTATTTCTTTAGTTCTTCATTGAACTCAGAGCTCTCATGATCATAGGATGCATTAATAATCTCGTCACTCATAAACATTACTTGTTGAGGTATCGTGGCGGTTGAAGTGGTCGGTGCATTAATAATCTCGTCACTCATTATCGTTATTTGTTGTGTAGGGTGTATTGATGCCATTTCTTGTTGAGGTATCGTACCAGTCGAAGTGGTTGGTGCAATACGAGGACGTACAGTTTCAGTATTCGTTAAATGAGACACTCCAGATGTGACAGTCGAGGTGGTCGGTGCAATACGTGGACGTACAGATTCAGCATTCGTTAAATGAGACACTCCAGATGTGACAGTCGAGGTGGTCGGTGAAATATGCGGACGTACAGATTCAGCATTTGTCAAATGAGACACTGTAGTATTTTGTAGAGAATTCAGCGGCAACGTAAAGAGGGTCATTTCAGGGGAGTGAACCGTATCAATAGATACAGAAGTAGCCTCCTTTTCATTTAGCGTTTCCATTTCTGCATTATGCACTAATTGAAACAATTGACCTTTGATGTACAGTTGTTTCTTTTTATCAAGTCCTTGTACAGTTCTAGCCATACTCATAAAAAAATCTATTATAGGATCTTGGTTTACATTAATATTATTTTGCGCAGAATCACGTGACCGGTTTTGTTCGGCCAAATAGTCTTTTAGTACTGTTGCTACACTAGTGGTAGGATTTTCTGTGGATCTGTGCGATGACGAACGACTACAAGAGCGATTTGGAGTGTATCTCGGTAGTGGCGATTCCGCTTGTTGGAAATCTTCTCCAGACTCGGAATGTGGGGAATTAACTGAAGGGGGCGCTTCTCGTGCTGGTACTGATATATTTGAAACTCTATTTTCTTCATCGTTTATATAGGGAAAGAGGAAGCTTAGCTCTTTGTTATATTTAGGAGGTTTTATTTTGGTTGCGGCTTGACCACTTTTTGTTTTTCTTAAACTCAACGCCTTTCTATAGTTTTCTCGGATTCTTGTCCATCTTTCTCTACATGCTACACCTGGGAACAATTTTTTAATAAATCAAGAAAAAAGAATATAAAATACCTAATGTAATATGTTTCTTTTCAGATTTTTAGCAACCGGAAATTCTTTTACATCGCTGTCGGATAATTTCCGTATGGGCGAGAGCACAATTCGTACAATAATTTATTCAACATGTAAAGTAATATATCAAATACTACAACCGATTGTAATGCCTACGCCAGATGAATTTTTGTGGATGTCGTCAGAAATAGTGTTTCGCGAAAAGTGGAATTTTCCAAATGCTGTTGCAGCTCTTGACGGTAAACATATATTACTTCAAGCTCCGGCGCACAGTGGCTCTATGTATTATTGCTACAAAAAACATTTTAGTACAGTGTTACTGGCATTGGTAGACGCAAATTACAAATTTATTGCCATAGATGTTGGCGCTTGTGGTAAGAATTCAGATGCCAACATATTCAAAAATTCTAATTTGGGAAAGCGTTTAAGCGACGGAAGTTTAAATATGCCATCACCAAAAGCACTTCCAGGAGGAAACACAGTCTTGCCACATGTAATAATTGCAGACGAAGCTTTCGGATTAAGTACGTATTTAATGAGACCTTATTCACGTGACGACGCCAGAGGAGATGAAGGAAAAAAAATATTTAACTACCGCCTGAGCCGAGCACGAAATACAGTTGAAGATACGTTTGGTATATTAGTGAAAAAATTTAGACTATTTGAAAGGAGATTACTTATGAATCTCGATCATACTGTCACAGTCGTTACGGCAATATGTTGCCTACATAATATTTTACGCGATGATACATGTTATTGGTCAGAAAGAGATCAAATGATAACGTTGAGAGACATGCATGCATTGGAAAATTTCACAGGTATTGGAGGACAGTCAACTTCTGATGCTCTGGCAGTAAGAAATGCCTTTAAGGAATATTTTAATTCCGAAAGGGGAGCAGTTCCGTGGCAAAGACAAAGAGCACGTGCTGGAAGACGGCAATAGTGATTTTTTAAACATAATATAAACCGGTCAAGTGCCAATGTCGAGTGCGTTTTTAGTTATATGTTACAAATCGATGACTGTAGGTCTTAAAATTCTTTTGAAATAAAAATTATAATTTCTTACCAGATTCATTCATTTGTTCTCCAATTTCTTCCCATATGTTGTCCCGTCTTTGCTGGTTCATATAGTGCGGATGTCGTAAATTATACAACTCTTCATATTGTTGTACAAACGATATTAAAGCCAATTCGTCCATTTCGGGCGTGTAGGTACGTTCAGTACGTGCAAATCGTTCAGCTCTTTGGATCCGAATGAGGCAACACTGAGTAGCAGCACGCGCCGCACGCGCCGTACGCGCCGCGTTTTATGACGTCATCAGAATCTTTCCTTCGGAGTTCGGATGCCTGCCGTATTTTACAAAATGCGGCGCGTACGGTGCGGATAAATATGCGAGGTTTCATATCATTGCATACAACGAATTCTAAAATGCGGCGCGTTCGGCGCGTGCGGCGCGTACGGTGCTTAGAAATGTGCGATCAGCTTCAATCGCCGGCAAAGTCTGTGGACTTTGTTCCAGTCCTCACTGGCGTCATCAACCTCTCGCAGCCAGGTGTTCTCAGTCCTCGTCGCAAGGAGCTTGCACACCTCGTCGGCTATGCGGTTGAGGCCAGACTTCAGGACGGGACAGCGGGATCTCATCCATGCTTTTCTGAGCCTCCTTTTTTCCTCTATCTTCTTCTTGATAGAGGATGGGATGTTCGCGGAGTTCGCTCTGCCGTGGGCTGCTTCCTCTGCTGCGGCTAGCGCGTTCGCGGCGCACGCGGTGAACTGCTCTGCGAGGAGATCAACTTCCTCCGCACTGGTAACGGGGAAGGATGGAGAGTGTTCTGCCATGTGTCCGGCGGGGTAGTCCGGGTCGGATCAGAAGAGTATTTAATGAGCAGCGGCTGATGATCTGAGATGAGGTGGTAGTCCAGGACTTCTACCGTCACGGTATTGGTCAATCCTTGGCGGTATGTTCCTCGCCACATCGTACGCAAGCCAAGGTCCGATGGCAATTGTGCGAAGAGTGCCTGAAGGTCTGGCAACGGTGGCACTGTGCTGGCCCCTTATTGCCCCTCCAGGCCTCTATGATGGCTACCTTGAGGCACTGTTCTGCTGGCAGGGAGTAGCAGAACCAGGAGATTTGTTCTGTTTTTTCTAGTTTGGTAAGGTACCGTTGTACCGTCCGGTATTTATCTTCATCTATGGGGAGGAATCTGATTCCCCTCCCAAAGGGTCTCGCGCTCGGAGGTCGCTTCAGGAGCTGCTTCAGCTCCTTGAAGTGGCGCGCCCAGTCGGGCAGCCTCTCCACAACCAGGGGTGGGTACCTGCGCTGCGCAGAGGCCGCGTGAGTAGGCGAGGAGGCAGGTGGTGTGGTGGTCGTGGATTGGGTTGTCACCTCCATCGGTGACAGGTCGAGCCGCGGCAGCGAGAGCGATTGGTCTTCCCCAGCCGTAGGCGAGTTCGGATCCCGGGGGCTCTTCGCTACCGGAGGCGGGAAAGGGGCCGGTAGGTTCGTCGGCGGAGTGAACCGCGATGGCGATATGATGCGCACAGTTGGAGACGTCGGCGCGGGCGCAGTCGCGGTGATCGCGAGCGCAGGGGCGGGTGCGGTCCCCGATGGACGCGGCGAACGCGGCGGGGCGACGGGTGGTGGGGGATTTATATCTTTCGATAAAACTTGTTATCGTTTCGCGATCCATTTCGACACGTGCGGTCACTATGGCGATGCAAGCTCAAAATGACGAATCGGCTATACAGCAAGTCTATACACGATCAAGCACGCACGACGCACGACGCTCTGACGCACGTCCGCATTATTCATTGTCCATCTGCACGACGTTCGCGGTGGTGGGGGCGCTCGCTGGATGCGAAATTGGTCGTGCAAGTCCAGCAAGCAATTAATAATAATTATTGACGTACGTCAAGCATATTCACAGTCGTTTTGCTTCGTGCATCGTGTATGACCTTGGCGGAACGTACGTCGAGATGGATGGTGAATAACGCGTTTAACGGACTAGAGCTCTACCTAATAACATGTGCCTATCTACTTATCAACTAGATTTATAAGTTTTATTAGCCTTTTACACTGTTTAATTACAAATAATTCACAAACTGTCCTATTCGGTGTGTGAGCGTAACGAGAGGGTTACGCTCCGGCGCGGGTAAGGAAGCACGGATCAAATACTCTTTATTTACACATAAACAATAACAATGAACTTATAAATCTAGTATGGCACAAAACAGAAATACAAATGAATAATAAAACGGTACAAAACAAACGATTCAAATGAACTAAGACATAAAAGACTTCAAACTACGATTATTTATCTACATGATAGCCTTAAAATACCACGTTGTGGGTGCGGCCGTTCGGAACAATAGCTCTAAAACACCACGTCGTGTGCACGGCTGTTCTAGAATACCACGTCGTGTGTGCGGCCGTCCGGAACACCATACAAAAGAATTAGCCAATAAAATTGAAGACACTAGCGCGCTCTTTTGGATGCCCCCGCATAACATGAGAATAGCGGGAAATTAAAACTTCTTTTCTTAGTCTGATTACTATGATAGCTTGACCACAAATGCTGTACCGCTATTGCCATACAAGTCAGTATGGCAACAGCAGCGGTCAAGCTAAAGAAGGCCCGGTTTACTGAATTAAACTCAAAGCAGATAACTTCCCGTTAAAACAGTCATCATGTCTCGAGTTTAATTATGTACAGGTATTAAAGAGTTGGAATAGAATATAAAAAGTAAAACACGTTATAGAGAATACACATTTTATTTTTAAAGTAGTAAGTTATGTAGTTACAACAATATTGATTCTTCTGTAAATAGGAGCAAGTTTAACTTTAATGTATAGCATGAAATTCGCCTATAAAAAAACAGGTTAAATGTGTCTCAAGATATCCAATGTTTTTAAGTGCTCTTTTAGACGCTTCTTGCGCAAAATATCTATTTTTACAGATACAGAATCTTTTAATCACTATGTGAGTCACACTTTTCAATATGTAATCGATGTTCTTTTTTTCAATTTCCATTAAAGTGTTTCTCCAAAAAGTGCTAATAAATTGACTCGGAATCGATTTATTCTATTATCTTTGATTAGTTCTGCTAATATATTAGGAATTTATTTCCGCTTAATGTTTTTTATATTATTTCTGAAGCCGGCTTATTAATTTATGGATGAAACGCATTGATAAAGCTTGCAAAAATCCTTAAGTCGTCCATTAGATGGGTGGCAGCCAGGTTAAAATATTCTTGGTGGAACATTTTTAAATCTCTTATAAATCGCCCGTTGAATGTAACACGTATAGATTTGTTGTAGTGATGCAACGAATACCACTTTTACGAATACGAATAATGACTTTAATATTCGGCGAATACGAATACGAATAAATGAAAATGTTATAAGCAAAGCAATAAAAAACCATATCCAATCAACGTAGAATGTAGATCTTTATTCAGTAATTAAAATTCACATTAGACAAATTTTTATTTAAAAAACAAAGTTTCTGTAAAGTGTTGGGCTGCAGACGATTTCTTTTGTCGGTTTGAATATTTCCAGCTGTAGAAAAAGTTCAAATGTAAAATATATTTTATTTATCAATGAAGAATATATTTTTATACTTTATATATTTAAAAAATTTTAAGTGAAGTTTAAAATTAAACAGTTGTTATTGTGATGATTTCTTTTTTATTTAATTTTCCGACTCCCCGCAAATTTGGGAAGTTCATCGCAATTGGCAACACTGCCTGCTCGTTCCTTTAATCATGATTCAATGGAATGAGCTCTTGTTCATAAAACCGAGCCGAAAGAGAAATAGCACATTGACCATTGCGTCCTTTTTTTTACTAGGGTGACCATATAATATTGAAATTTGGAGAACGTTCGTATTAATGAAATCGTTTTGTATTACAATACTGTAGGTAAATGTATAAATGTTTAATGTAAATTATAAATGACGAGTGATGAAATATATGTATGTATTCACATAATATGGTGATTGATAAGTGCAATAAATAATTATGAATTTTTGATAACTGTATCTAAGCATATTGTAAGCACAAAGAGTAAAAAGATCTGGCAGAAACTATTATTGTTTGGAGAATGATAGGAAGGAAAAATAAAAATCAAATGCATACTTTAAAAAACAGGCTTTTTATTTATTACTTGCGTACTATTCCTTATAAATTGTAGTGTCACACATTAAATGATATACACTTTTATGGTTTAACGGTTTACTTATAAAACGTGACGTAAACCCTAAAGGTATCTATTATTTAATCCTCCCTCATAAATGGCTAAATAAAATCGTTTTATGCAGCTTTTGTCTCAAACCTATGCTGCCCTTTGAAATTCTTGTGGATTTTAATTTTGTTTCATGGTAAGATCTTAAGTTAAAATAATACTCTGATATCGATTTCACACAATTTGTTATGAAATTCTTGTACAACATATGAAAACATTTTATTTTTATTTAGATTTTTCAATGAATCGCGTGACATTACCGTAAATATTTTTTCACAATACTTTAAAGTTTCGAATACAAAGCGAGATGCGTACCTAAGGCCTCCACGATCTTTAAATGTGGTAAAAGCTGAAAATTTAAAAATGTCTACACAGTATTCATGGTCAGTGTTCTTGTTTGTCAGCAAAACGGATAAACAATATAAACAAGAAATTTTGCCCACTATTTTATTGGCAATACATCCTGCAATGTAATAAATAATATTCATTTTAAAATCACTAACATTCGACTTTTCTATAAGATCAATTAATTTGGTAACAGACTGATCGTCATCATTATCAGGTACATCTAAAATTGCCTTTTTCTTGTGTCTGAATTCTAGTACTGGTGTCATTTCATAATCATTGCTGGTACAGTTTGCGTTTATGCTAGGTTGTACACTGTTTTTGTACAACAATTTTCGTAATGTAAAACGAAATTGCAAAGCATTTGGATTATCATTGCTGCCCCCTCTAGCTCGGACACAAGAGAAAAGCATTTCTAGATGGTCTTGTGAACATTTATACGTAAGAAAATATTTAAAATCTTCCAACTGTAATAAATCCAAAGCTAAACACTCAAAGCTATGGATGTTCACAATAAATCCAAGTATCGGTGTTTTGCGCCTATGCTGTAAAATATTTTTACCATCGATATTTAAAGACGACAAGTATTCCTTTGATTCTTTTAAAACATTCATCCAAACCTCTTTATTCTCATTTATTAGGGGGCTTTTGAATCCAGTTCCGAAAGGGTTCTTACAATTCATTAAGTCAAATATACGGTCAAGTATTCTAATATATTCAACAGTAGCTTGACTATTACCAAAACTAGGGTTGATTTCACTCTGTAGATGTATTTTCACTTCTTGCTTACCAATAGTAATAATGATGGGATAGCAGTTTCTTTTAAAACTAGCCGAGCTAAATTAGGAACATAATCGTCCGATTTAAAGTGTTTGCTGCATATGACAGAATTCTTAGTCACTTTCCTGTCACCATGAGGTATAATACTCAACCACCTAAATAGTAAATAAAATATTTAACAGCGCACATTAGATATACAAAGTAGATGATTCCCGGAGCTTGTAATATCACAAGTCCTCAAAATTACAGAGTTCTTGGCCTTGCTGGTTCCCTCGTGATGTTTTCCTTTTTTTGTTTACCTTAAAAACAGAAGAACAAAAATTTACATCATATTAATTTATTCTTTTACATTTATTGACTATTATTACATTTCATAGTCTGCCAACATTTTGACTTGTAAGGGTAGTACTAAATAGTTCCATGCTTGTAAGATAGTATTGTCACCCGAATTTCTAGATTATTCTGAATACAAAAAACTGCAATAAAAACTTACCTATGGTAAGATAATCCACAATCCGGATGGTATTCACTTTTACATCCTTCTACAAAGCATATTTTCACCATTTTGATAGATTTTAGGAAATCAACAGCCAGCACGATGCAACCAACAACTTTTATCAAAATGGCGTATTGGGTTGCAGCCTTTTTATTTCTATTACTGCTAGATTATTACCAGTACTACGAAATATAACATTTAAGTCGGTTACTTATCATCAAAGTTTTAAATTTTGTTCTTCAAATATTTTTCTATTCATATGTAACAAATATTATATAATATTTTAATTGTTAAATTTACAATTTGCATTTAAATTGCATAATTAAATCTACCAAAGCTAAAGTTCAGTATTAAAAAATGATTTGGCAACACTAAGACCTCTGTCAGAAAGGGACACCGCGGTTTCTTATAGCTATCTCGCTCGGACCGGTTTTTTTAATGCGTGCATTGACGACTTTAAGTCTATTCATTAAGGGCTGTTTTAAATCAAACTGACAGAAAAATAAGTTTGCACTACTCAGTCCTATGTGATTCAAGGGTAATCCCCAAACATCAACCAACTGCAATTCTATTTAAAGCAGTGTGTTCGGATACACAAACGAAAGTTTAAATTCATTAATCGAGTAGGTTCGACGTTTCGATTGCTAACCATGCTATTTCAAAAGTAGAAAAGTAGCTTTACGAATATCATCACGATATTTGGCGAATACGAATATTCGTTAATAAGTTGATATTCGGCGAATACGAATATTCCTATTCGTATTCGTTGCATCACTAATTTGTTGGCTTTTATAGTCGGCAAAAGAGTCCCTTCTTGTTCCAGTGATTCGGCTCGAATCATACATAAAATATATAAACTCGAATAATTCGAGCTGGAGCACTACTGGCCTTTTCGGGTTGAATGTTCTAAAGACAAAAAATATTATTAGGTGCATACCTATTCCTTCAAATACTATACTACAAATACTGGAACTCTGTGTTCACTGTCACCATACACAGCTCGTTCCCCGATAATGTTTTAAATCTTTTGGTCTAGCTCGGACAGATCCTCCTTTGTGCTCGGGTGGTGGACCCGTAGCCAGAGCATCTTGCCTCCGTCTGGCAAGCCAAGCCCAGTACTATAAAAAAAAAAGAAACATACCATAACAAACCCTACATACAACAATATGTAGGGTATGTTACGGGGTGGGCCAGGATAATCTTTAAAAAAAAACACTTTTATTTAACCCCGAATTAATTTAATTAAAACAAACCAACGAAAATAATGTTAACGGAGTAACAGAATAACGGCGACGGTCGAATCTCAACTGACTAATCGATCGCCCCGAATAAAAAATGAAAACTGAGGTTTCTATTGCATTGACGTCAATGCAATAGAAATGCAACTTTAGCGAATTTACGCTTATGATATTACTACGTTAATTCCGATATAACAATACCCTTTTCACCCGTCTTGAATGATGCAGAGCTAAAATCATTGAGCCTCAAGGCAAGATCATGCCACTGCCTTTCAACAGTTTCCTTGGATCTTGCACCAATATGGGAACCTTTGGCTATCGACGGTATTCTTTTCTTCCCTGTTTTGGGTTTACTTTTTGGTCATTTTGGTGTCTTAAAGAGACAGCCATAATAGGTTATGTGTACATAGTTTCTTTCTATTCCTAGGATCTGGATGCATAGGACTACGTTGTATACTTGTGTTGCGTGGGATCAGCACCGACAGTCTGCTGTTCTACTCTTGCGTACCCTTCAAAAAGCCCGTGCAGGTAATTTTTCGTACTTAGTAGTTTTTTGAAAGAGGGTTGATTTCCTGTGTATTACTAGAATTGTGCATTGAACCCTCCGTCCAGTAACCCTTACAACTTTTTTAAAATATTTTTTTCATAAAATTCATTTATTATTTTCATTCTGTACATAGGTTTGCAAGGAGCATTTATACACGTCCCAACATAAATTAGAACCCTACGCGCTCCTGTACACGACGCCGCAACGGCGCCGCCGCCGCGCCGCCACCGCGCCGCCGCCGCGCCGCCACCGCGACTTTGTACTGTGTATATGTGACTCGTACGCGCTGCCACCGCACCGCCGCCACCGCACCGCCGCCACGCCGTCGCCGCATCATTGTACCATAAAGGTAGGACCGCACTAGGCGGAACTAAACTGCAGCGGAACTGAGCGACACGACGCGTCATTTTTGGGTATACCGTACTTGAACTGCAGCGGCGCTACAAAAATATATTCAGTATCTAGGCAACCTTGCTCCGAGCAAGATGAACGACGAAATGGATATGATTATTATTTCCTTATTGTGCGAAGAAGAGGAAAGGATCGAGCAAGAACAGGCAAGAAAAAAACAAAGAATATGGCTTCATGACATATCAAACTCGCGATATGAAGAAGGCGAGTATTATACGCTTTTGCCACGACTTAAGAAAGATCCAATAAGATTCCATACTTATTTTAGAATGTCTCAATACAAATTCAATGAGTTATTACAAATTATGCAGCCACATATACAAAGGATGGACACACTATTCCGAAACGCGATAGGAGTGGAAGAAAAACTCATGGTGACAATAAGGTAAGAAAATATATTTTTAATTATTAAAATAGGTAACACCTATTGTATGTGGGATGACCTTTAATTTACATACTACCAGTATGTAAATTAAGTCATCCCACATACAATACAATACAAGTGCTCGTGAACAAACAACATTCTCTATAAAATTATAGTAGGAAGAGAAGATTCAATAAAATATGTTTGCCTTCTGCTAATAATTGATCTGATCAGCAAATTAACTTTATAACGGCTTTCAGCAAAATTTTCATAACGTTAATTGTTATCAGTGGCTCTTGTATTCTTCGTTATCAAAAAGTAGGCACTTCTTATTTTGCGACATAATTAACGTTAAGTAGACGACCATCTGTAGTTAAGATATATTTCGCTGGTGCCAAAATACTTTGAGATTCAGTATGAGAGACTGTATGTTCTTTCGGGTATGTTCTTTCGGAATGTGAATAGTCTGAGTCCGTACTGTTGGTGTATTTTGGGCTTCATTAAAACCTGGTTCTTCAAATTCTTCGCCAAGGCAGGTGATTGTGGAATCATGATGAGTCCGAATTGTTTGTGTATTTTGGGGTGCATTGAAACCTGGCCCTTCAAATTGTTCGCCAAGGCAGGTGTTTGTAGAATCATCAAGCTCTTCTTGCTGAACTTGAATATTCTGAGTTTGTCCTGCTGTTGATTTTCTTTGTAAGTTCTCATATTCCAAGTTAGACACTGTTAAATAAATTTGATTTTTTGCTTTCAACTGTAAGTCTGGAGGCAAAGTCATGACGGAGCCAGCCATGGCTTTGAAAAAGGAAAATATAGGGTTCTCAATAGTTGGTGTCATTGTAGATGGCCGTGAATCAATATATTGTTTTAGAACGCTAGCTACTGATGGCTCACTTGTTGGTTTTTTCTTCCTCGCTGACATTTTTTTGAACATCGTTGATGTTGCTGATGAAGAATGTGAGTTTGCTGGCTCGGGGCTGATCGGTGTAATATGGTGAGGAGAATTTACATTTTCATCACTCGTAATTGATCCAGCGTCCCCAAAGTTACCCTTCGTTTCTCTTTCATAAAGGTATTGTTGTAAAAACTCCATCTGGTTCTCGTACTTCCATTTCTTAATTTTTGAAGCTCCATCTCCACTCTTGCTTTTGCGGTTTTTTAAGCATCTATGATAACCGTCTCGCAAGGATTTCCATTTTTCTTTGCACAGATTTTCTGAAATAAAAAAATATATTATTGTTTATATAAATATATTTATTGTTTCAGATTCCTAGCTACTGGTGATTCATTCAAGACAATAGCACAATCTTTCCGTTTGGAATATACAACCGTACAAGAAATCGTACACACTACATGTCCAGCATTGTGGAAAGTTTTATCTAAAATGGTAATGCCTTTACCAAAAAAAGAGGACTGGCAGAACATTGAAAAAGATTTTTCCGCGAAATGGAACTATCCCAACTGCATTGGTGCATTAGATGGGAAGCATATAGAAATTTTCTCGCCACCAAATAGTGGCTCCCTTTATTTTAATTACAAAAAAATCTTTTCTATAGTGCTTCTCGCTTTAGTGGATGCGAATTATAAATTTATATATGTTAATGTCGGTGATCTAGGAAAGAATAGCGACGCAGGAATCTATTCGCGATCAAATTTAGCAGCAAGATTGGAAGCAAATACGTTAAATATACCAGACCCAAACCACTACCAGGAACCAGAGTTCGACTACCTCATGTAATAGTAGGTGACGAAGCTTTCCCTCTAAAAACATACTTGATGAGACCATATCCTGCTGCACAATTGAACGACCAATGCAGAATATATAATAAGAGGCATAGCAGAGCCCGAAGAGTATCAGAAAATGCATTCGGCATATTGTGCCAAAAATTCAGAATCTACTATCGTAACATCTGCCTCAGCCCGGATCACGTAGATAATGTGATACTTGCCACTTGTGTCCTGCACAATTTTCTCAGATATGATACAGTATCATTTAATAATGAAGATGCTGAAAACCAGCAATGCCAATTACGAGACCTTCCTCGTATAGGAGGTAATTTTGTAAACAACGCTATCCAAGTACGAAATACCTTTAAAGATTATTTCAATTCCTCTCAAGGTAGTTTAACCTGGCTAAGAGAGTGAACAAGGGCTGACATCAGAGTGAAATACGGAAATAGAACTTAAAATACCCGTAAATTGTAAACCTACGTACTTTAATAAAAACATTTTATACTAATGAAAAACAAGATTTTTTTTAACATTTTGCTTTATAGGTGGTATACCTACATGACAATAAAAACCTGACGAACTCCGTGGCCGAGTAGTCAACACGCTAGGCTGCCACACCACAGTTCCCGGGTTCGATCCCCGGTCAGGTCATGATGGAAAATGAACTTTGACCTGGGTCTTGGATGTTTACCTATACCAGGTGACTTTTTAAACACCAGCCATATTTTTCTGTGTAGTAGGTATCATGTATACAACTCATTTTTGAAGATTTTAAAGATTAATTAGAAAGGCTTTATTTTTATAAAAAAGTACAAGCTAAACAATTTTCTCTATGAAACCAATTACTCATACATTTTACCGACGTTTATCCAGAGCAAAAGAAAAACATTCAAAATTTACTTACCACTTACTCCCATTTCTTGAGCTATTTCTCTCCAAAGTTGTTTTTTTCTGGAAGTGTTCATATAATTTTCATGCTGGACGTCATATATCTCCGGATATTGGCTCACAATTACAATTAATTTTTCCTCGTCTATGGACATTTTAACTGATTATAGCGCTTCCAACCAAATATCTCGTTTGACTGACTACGAAAATTAAGTTTGTCAAACCGCACTGCGCGGCAACGGAACTACACGTCGCGACAAGTCGCGACACTTTTGGTCAGTAATTCAACTTTGCCGCGCAGTTCAGTTGCAGTGTAGTTCAGTTGCCGCTTAATGCGTGTTATCTCATATAATTTCATATAAAGAATATTTTGACGCGTCGTGTCGCTCAGTTCCGCTGCAGTTCAGTTCCGCCTAGTGCGGTCCTACCTTTAACACTACACAGTTGTCAGTAATACATTGCTAGCTACACAGATCACACGTGTTGAGATGTCTAATTTAACGAAAAAAAAGAAGTTGATCTTGGCTTATTATATGTACAGAAAATGGCAAAATGAAAGGCGTAAGTGCATCAGAAAGTTGTGGGTACATCCTATTCTGATGCGGAGGAAGCAATATGGTGAATTTCATACACTTTATGAAGATCTACGAAAAGATGGGGACAAGTTTTTTGATTATTTTCGGATGAATGTCAAGACATTCGACAAATTATTAGATTTATTAAAAAATAAACTACAACACAAAGATACAAACATGCGAGCAAGTATAAATCCAACGGAGAGATTGGTTGTTACTTTGAGGTGAGTATTAAGAAAACATTTTTTTTAATTTATTTCATTTAAAACTGAAAAATCTAAATCATTCAAGCTTGAATGTGCCGCAAGCAAGCAAGCCGGACTTGCGATGCTCTGTAAAGAATCATTGTTCATACTATATGATGATGCCTGAGACTGATTCCTCTGACTTGGTCCAGCTATGCGATTCTCTAAGAAACGCTTAGTCGCTGCGCTTGAGGCTGTGATCACGGATTTCACAGCCGCAGCATCGACGGCTGTGGTCACGGCTTTCTTTTTGGTATTCTCTAAAGCGCCCTACTCACACATCTGCCGCAGGGGCAATCTAGGGTGCATGGCGGTTGTGGCGATATCGGGAGTATCTCTACACACTTGCCTGCCGTGCAGTGTTTCCGAGTAAGCCGAACTGAGCACATATTGAGAATGGCACCCGTATTATCGACCAATCAAAAGATTGGAGTAGCCTTGGCGCTTTCTGTGGTGCTGCCTCAAAAAAAAGGAAAAGGAGATACTGGGTGAAGAAATAGCTACTGAAAAGAAGTGAGTTATGCCACATGAATATTATAAAAGAACTGGAAGTAGATGACTTCAATAACTTTTTACGGATGGATTTTGACTCTTTTGAAGAGCTTCTTGCAATGGTGGCACCATTTATAGAAAAAAAAAATACATTGATGCGGAATGCCATAAGCGCTAGAGAACGATTAATTGCTACGCTTCGGTTTTTGGCCAGTGGACAAACGTACGAGGATTTGAAATTTAGTTGTATCATATCACCACAATTGATGTCAACAATGATTCCTGAGACTTGTTGGGCGATTTACAATTGTCTGAAACATTATATAAAGGTAAGTTTATATAAAGTATAATTATAAAAAGTAAACCTACATGTTAGAAATTTAATTTCCCGAAATTCTAGATAAACTGTTTTTTCTTGTAAGTACTCAACCAAGATTCAACCACAAAGAAAACAATCACAGTCGGTGAAATATTTTTTATTAATACGGTAACAAGTTATAGGTACCCAGTTTCCAGATATTTAGTTAATTGAGAAATTGAAAGGATAGGACATTATCATTTTAATTACTTTTTGTGTTTAAATATAAGAAAATCTTTAACTTTAGTGTAACTACCTTCCACTAAATTATTATTATTACTAAAAGTAGTGTTAGGGAAATCAATGGTAATATCATCATATTGAACCTCAGAAAGTTGTGAGAATTCTGTAGGAGTAGGAACAGATGCATAGGCTTGATGTTGTGGGGATGGAGTAGGAGCAGATGAGTATGATTGATGTTGTGGGGATGGAGTAGGAGCAGATGCGTAGGATTGATGTTGTGGGGATGGAGTAGGAGCAGATGCGTAGGATTGATGTTGTGGGGATGGTGTAGGAGCAGATGCGTAGGATTGATGTTGTGGGGATGGAGTAGGAGCAGATGCGTAGGATTGATGTTGTGGGGATAGAGTAGGAGCAGACACGTAGGATTGATATTGAGGGGATGGTGTAAGAGTATTAATAGGTACTGAATGAATGTACGGATTATAATATTGGTTTTTTAAAGTGATTGACGATTCTTCTGTTAGTTTTCCAAGTTGGCCATAGAAAATGACTTCAGATATTAATTTTTTTGCAACAACTTGCTGGTGTTTACTTAAATTTTTCAATTGAATACCATAGCCCATTAATTATTGTCTTGAATGGGAAGTCATAGGAATGACTTCCCATTCATCTGTAGTGGTAAGAAGTTTTTGAGCAGTATCAAATAGTTTCTCTTGTTTTTTTTGTAAGTTTAATCGCGGTTTTCTTGGGGCAGGTTCTTCTTCTGTTTTGTCTAGCTTACTTGGACGTTTTAGGTTGAGTGATTGACTACCAGATGGTTCATCCAATTCCAAGTTCTGTGAAACCTGAAATATTAAATTTCTCAGTTACTGTTTGTTTTAGATGCCCACATCGGAAACTGAATGGAAGAACACAGCAAAAATGTTTGAAGAAAAATGGAATTTCAGTCACTGTGTTGGAGCAATGGACGGAAAACACGTAGCTATAGAAAAGCCCCCTGGTAGTGGCTCGTGTTTTTTTAATTACAAACAGTTTTTTAGTGTAGTACTTTTTGCCATTGTTAATGCAAATTATGAGTTTATGTATGTACACACTGGCATAAATGGAAGCCTCTCTGATGGTGGTGTAATACAACATACAAAATTTCATGAAAAACTAATGAAAAGCTAGTTAAACCTACCACCAGCTTCAACGTTACCAAATAGTAATATTACAGTGCCATATGTATTTGTAGGAGACAGTGCATTTTCTCTCAACAGACACGTGATGAAGCCCTATCCATTCAAGAATATAAACCATGAACAAAGAATATTTAATTATAGGTTATCTAGGGCAAGACGGTTAGTAGAAAATGCTTTCGGGATACTGGCAACACGTTTTAGGATATTTCGCCGAAAAATAAGTGTAAATGTTGAGAACGTCGATGCTATTGTTCTAGCATGTTGCGCTTTACACAATTTTTTAAGAACAAAATCAAAAATCTATTTGACAAATTCATGTACAGATTACGAAAATACAAACGATCGAACTTATCGACCAGGTGATTGGCGGGCAGAATCATTCGAATTAGTATCACTTGCGCAAAGAAATGAAAAACAGCGCAACGATGAAGGAAACTACGTTAGAAATCAATTTAAGTCGTATTTTAACGGACAAGGCAGTGTTGATTTTCAAGAAGACATGTTACGAGTAGTAATTCTAATAAATATATATATATATAAATATATATATATAATTGTGCCAAGTGATTTTATTCTTGTTTTATTTTAAGTATTACCTCGTCAGAGTCCATGGTATCTACTCCCGTGCGAGATGGTTCAGTAGTCTCTTCAATAAAAGTAAAGAGATTGTAATACCAAAGAGATGGTTTGTACACATCATCGCTGCCAGATCCTGTTTGTTTTGAAGAAAATTATGGAGGTCGCGGCCGGAGGCTTCAAGAAAAACCAAAATTGGTCTAAAAGTAATTTAATTAAAATAAAACTAATTACATGAGTTGACCCTATCGATGCTAGATAATGAGTGTCTTATAGTTAAAATGTAGAAATCGTGGAATCGCGTCGGTGACGCGCGGGCTGTCCGTTGCAGTGTCAGCAGTGGCGATCGGGTTGCGTCTGGCCGGCGCCGCTGCTTCGTTTCGATGTTGAAATTTCACATTTAGGTAAATCATCTGGGTTTGCTTGTGTAGTTAGTTACTATGACACCTCCCCCCTCAGAACGTCATCTATTTTTGAAGCCGAAGCTGAGTAAATAGTGACGGGTGCTGCGTATGGGTTGCGGGTTTTTCGGGATCTTCGTAGGTTTCGGGAGCAGACTTCTCGGATTTGCACTGAAGCATCTTATAATGTCGTGTGAGCAGGTACATGACGAGTGCAAATGTAGTCGATAGCATGATGTACAGCGGGATCGTCGTGTGATAGATCGCAGACTCCGTCGATGCTTGGTCTAGCTGCAGTGCAGGTTCTGTGATAACTTTTTATTGAACATCATGTAGTCGTCTTAGGTCGATGGAGTTTAGATGAATTCGAGGTTTGTCTCCAGGCAGTGATTCCATGTCGTAAGTAAGCTTCATTATTTTCAGAGGTTGACCTTCGACTTGATCGTTGGAATTGGTGACCGTAAACTCGGGAGTGTATAAGAAGCAGTTCGCAGGAATAGTTGCAAGATAGCTTCCATTGAGGATATCGTAATCTTCTTTCCCACAGAGTGTGTGTACTCTCGTGGAATTGGGGAATGATATCACGTAGTGTTTCTCGTCCAGTTCTTCCATTGCTATTCTTGACAGGGTAACAGTCACAATCTCGCAGGACTTGTCGATGTATTGATTTGCAATAAGTCCCTGGATGCAGTCTGGATCCTGGCGTAGTTGGTGATCGGTCTTCTCTCCACAAAGGTACCAGTTGTTATACTTCGGGCATTCAGCCTCTATGTACGCGTAACCTTTTCTGTTAGTTGCTATTAAGGGAAAAGGAGGGATAAGGGCCTGTCTATTCTTATTAGGAGCTATTGAAAGTTTATATAAGTCGAAACTATCTTTACTGAATATCGGTATCTTAAAAATTATAACTATCAGATTATCTGAGAAGTAATAGCCCGGTTTTATGATATCATAGTATTCTCTAAATTCTAATTCTAACACTTGTTCCTTGCCATAGATCTTAACTAATCGTTGAATCATATGACTTAATATATCAATGCTTAACATCGAGTGATGCGAGGTTGAAGCATGAATAAAAGCTAATATATTTTCGATCCTGTTTAATTCTCTTAACACATCATCGATATTTTCAGTTATAATAACGAGATACTGAGCAAATTTTGCATATTTTATCAGGCTCGATTCTTTATGAGCTTCGCTATTTAAAATTAATTCTAGTGTTTCATTTATCTTAGCCTGATTATCGACTAGTTTATCTATAACATTGGAATGCTGGACTATCCATTCCTTACTTAAGCTTACATGATTGTTAAATTCTTGAACTATTTCGTCATTACTTTTCTGAAGAATTTTAATAGCATTATCATATCTCTGAGCATCTGAACTATCTAAATTTCCGGTTATACTCTTAATTATTGAACCTAATCCGTCAACGAGACCTCTCTTTGAGCGACGTGGTGTTAGTGTATCTAACTGACTGATGACTTTTAGCAATTTAGAGGAAAGATAGTCTATTTGAAGTTCGTAAAGGACGTAAGTATCATTGCTTAATTTATGTTTAAAATCTACTAACTGATCCTGTAAGAGATAAATCTTAGTACTAATATCTTTTAAATCTACGTATTGGATAAAGGAATGATAGTGCGTAGTAAGCCTGGTAGCACCGAGGCGAAAAGGTAGCAGCCCGGGACCCTCATCGAGGCTCTCAAGTGTTATCCCCTGAGTCATCCCTTGAGATGCTAGCATGGGTGCAGTCAGGACCAGTAGTACCCTGGAACAATTGGGCACTTTTTGGTACTCTCTTAAGAAGGTTCTTAGCAACGGGACCACGTCTTCGCGAGGTATAGATGTGTATGGGTAAGTCTGCTATTACTGTGTCATGACTGTACCTAGGTGCTAACTTTTGACGGCTTGCGAGCGGGTTACTGACAAAAATTTGCTGTTTAGTTTGGTATGTCACTTCTGGCTCGCGGGTTTTATTTAAATTACCTATTATATTAGCACGAGACGGAAGAGTGAATTCATTGATAATTTCATATACTAATTTCATCTGTTCTCGATGATTCTGTGTATACTGCTGCATGAGATGTTTCGTTAAATCTATTTCGAGGGGATCCCGCGGATCAAAATGGCCAGTTATAATATCGTACGGCCTACATTTGGTGAAGCTGTGCACAGCTGTGTGTTTGGGTACGAGATTGATTACATCTTCGCTTTTGTATTTTAACTTTAAAATTCGAAGATGTTCTAATAATGTGGAGTGAAACCTCTCAACGATACCATTATCATTTGGAGAGTAAGGCAGGGTCTTATGATGGTTTATCTTGTGAAGACTGACGAATTCATGAAATAATTGGTTGGTGAATTCAGTACCATTATCAGAGACTACGGTCAAAGGTAAACCATGATGAGTGCAAAATTTTAAAAGTGATTGAAGGATGCTGATGGCTGTACCATCACGAATATGGTAGGCTTGTGCATATTTGGAGAAAACATCTACTATGGTTAAGTATTTTTCGCCATGGATGCTGAGTAAATCTATGTGTATGATCTCAAATGGTTTGGTAGCAGGAGGCACGATATTAAATTGTGGTTTAATAGGATGGCGGTCATATTTGGCTTGACCGCAGACGGTACAGCTATTAATAAATTTAGTAATCTCCTCTTTCATCTTAGGCCAATAAAAACGACGAGAGAGAGCAAGATGGCATTCATTTATACCACGGTGATTCGTTTTACCTTCGTGGTACTGTTTTATTATCTCCTGTTGCCTAAGATAATCTTTTATATTCTCGACTTCAGTTTTGGCTAGTACTAGATTCATCGCGGAGTTCTTAAATTTATCTTGAATTATTGGGATAATGTCGTACATAGCTAACGGAGGAACAATTAGTAATGCAGTCTTAACTTTTGGATTTACGAATTCTTTTATAATATTAATAATGTCGTTATCTAAATTTGATTGAGATACTTGTGCAACGGTTCTTGTATGAGTGTCGAAAGGCTTAGATACTGTCGGACGTTTTTTAATATCTCCGACTACAGATATAACAATCTGTCTGTTAAATTTATTGAGCGGTTCATCTACTATTGGGATTTCCAGAATGGGATTCTCTCTACTAGTGTGCGCGGATATTGTCGATGAGTTCGCTACAGATGGTGGATGCTCGGATGCATTAACGGCCATTGAATTAGTTTCTTCGTTATGTATTTCAACACGTGAGAGAGCATCTGCGTTGGTATTAGATTGACCCTTGTAGACTACAGAAAAATTGTACTCAGATAGTTTGAGTCTCCATCTAGTCAAACGTGAGTTCGGTTCTTTAAGGTTCATAATCCATTGCAATGGCTTATGGTCCGTAACGATCCTAAACTTTCGTCCGAATAAATAGGGCCTAAAATATTTAGTTGCCCATACTATCGCAAGCAATTCTTTTTCTATAGTGCTGTAATTCATTTCGCTTTCGTTAAGAGTGCGCGATGCGTAGCAAACTGGCTTATCTGAGCCTACAGTACCTTGGGATAATACCGCACCCAAGGCCACATTGGAGGCATCGGTAGTTAAGATAAAATCACGGGTGAAGTCTGGGTACTGCAAGATGGGGTCGTTGGTTAAGAGCTGTTTGCATTTCTCGAAGCATTCAATGTACTGAGAGTCTGCTATGACCTTTCTACCCTTTTTGAGACATTGCGTGAAGAGTTTAGTGATACGCGCAAAATCTGGTATAAACTTCCTATAGTACCCAACTAGACCTAAAAACTGTTTAATTTCTTTGGGTGTTTTGGGCAGTGGGTATTTCTGGATAGCTTGAATTTTATCAGGATTTGGTTTGATACCATCTCTAGTGATTATATGGCCTAAATAAGCGGTTTCTAGTTTGAGGAATTCGGATTTGTCCATTTGGACTTTGAAATTAGATTCGCGTAATTTTGAGAAGACCTTTTCAAGGTTGACGATGTGCTCTTGGAGGCTGGTGCTAAAGACGACGATATCATCGAGGTACACTAGACACACAGTGTTCTGAAGGTCTTTTAGAACATTGTCCATTACCCTTTGAAAGGTGGACGGAGAGTTTTTTAATCCCATCGGCATTCGCAAAAATTCGTAGTGGCCATTCTCTACGTTAAATGCGGTTTTAGGGATGTCGTCCGGGTGCATTTCTACTTGATAAAATCCACTTGCAAGGTCAAGAGTTGAAAAATATTGGCAGTTACCCAATTTATCAAGGACATCATTAATATTTGGAATAGGATACTTATCATCCAAAGTTTTTTCATTTAATTTACGGAAATCGACGACTAAGCGCCATTTGGGCTTTCCCGAAGCATCAGTTTTCTTGGGGACTATCCATATAGAGGAGCTCCAGGCAGACTCTGAAGGTCGTATTATTCCTTGACTTAACATTTTGCTTATCTGATCCCTAACCTCATCTCGATGTACGTAAGGATATCTGTAGCTTTTAGTATAGACCGGCAATTCGTCAGTAGTTTTAATCTGATGTTTAATTCTGTTCGTAAAAGTTAAAGTCTCTCCATCTATGTAAAATATGTCGGCATATTTCGCGCAGAGTCTTTCTAAGTTCGCGCGTTCCTCTGGGTTTAAGTGACTGGTTCGTAGACGAGAGAGAACGTCCGTAGCGCGGCTGCAAAGTGTCGTAGCATCTGAATAACGCGGTTCTACAATATCCGTAGCATGTGAATGCTGTGTTCCGCTCGTAGCACTCGAGGAATCCGTAGAGCGGTTCGTAGCATCGGAGGGACACGCCTTATTTTTCGTAGTATAGGAGTGTCGTAGCTTGTTCGTAGCACCTGAATGATCCGTAGTACCTACTTCGGTTCGGTTGCACTGAATATTATAAGCTTCCGCGTGGACGGCTCGGTCCATAGAAAAAATTACGTCATGCGGAGTGGGATTCGTTATCTCAAGAATTCCGCGGCTATTTTTAATCGTGGTTAGGCACTCGGTTATCACACAGTTACAGAAGACTTGTTCACTAATGTATGCGTCACCGTCGTGAAAATTAATAGGGATTCTGACTAACTTACTAGAATTTGCAGGGATGACATCTTCGTAGAGATTTAAATTTTTAGAGGCATACATAGAGATCTCATTTACTGAGTTACGAGTTTTTAACTGTTTGTCTTTAAGATCGATTTTAGCTTCCCATCTTTCTAATAAATCTAGACCAATTAGGCCGTCGAAAAAATCGTGAAATTTGTATACGAACAATTTAATACTGTCGGGATCTTGGAATTCTTTAAAACACGGGATAGTAATAGAATAATTATTACGTGTAGTAGCATGGACATTGGTAACTTCAAAAGGATCAAAGTTTAAGGGCACGTTACCATAAAATCTTTCTATAGCTTCCGGACTTAGAAACGACTGATTTGCGCCTGTGTCTATTAATAGTTTCAGGGGCGGCTCAGCGATTTGTATGAAAGGGAGTTGCCTTTGACTTTGCATATTTAATTCTATTTTAAAGTGTGTGACGTTCCGCGAATCTGAAAATCCTGCTCTTGAGCGGTGTTAGCAGATGGCTCAGGCTCGCTACTGGATGCTGGAGCCGTGTCATAAGATGACTCATAAGATGGCTCGTAATCTAAATAATACACGGGTTCTACGTCATAGTATTCCGGGTGGCCGGCTGCATTATAATAGACTTCGGCCTCGTTATAGTAATATTCGGGTTGGTAATAGTTAGCACATTCATTTAAGTTCATCTTTCTAGTTTTAAAATAGTTAGAGGGCGGCGGATTACCGTACTTTCGCCAATCGTGACCAGGTGGTTGACTGAAGGTCGGTCTTTCTTTTACAGCGTAGTGGCTAACGCCACTCATAGGCTTAGGGCCCGGGTTAGGTGGATTATTACGCGGCGGCATTTGGAACCTATTCTGATACGCGTTATAATTAGGGGGCTGCGCACGGAATATCTGTTGCGTACGCGTAGGCATACCTACTGGCCTATACGAAACGGGGTAATTTTGGTGATTGAAAGTAGGTTTCATTGGCTGCTGTGAAATCTTAAAATTAGACATAGGTGGGGCTAGTGCAAGGAAATTGAATGGTTTGAACGCGGCGGGCAGGGATGCTGCCTGCATAGGTTTATGCAACTGTGGCACTTGTGACTTTTTATCTACTGATTCGTTACGATTCTGTAGGTACATTACATTCAATTCCTCTTGCACAAACTCAAGGGCCTTTTCAGCACTATCAGAACGCATGCACCGGATGCGGGACCCTAAGGGTTCTTTTAATCCGCGTACAAATGCCTGCATTGTTAATTTTTTATATAGCACGCGCTTCGCTTCTACTGTAGTCGCGACACTTTCGTGTAAAGTAACATAAGTCATGATTGTGCTGAATAAATTTGTACATCGATCATAAAACTCTTGTGGCGAACTACTACCCTGAGTTGCTAACATAAGGTCGTTATAAAGGGCGGTCTCGTCTCTTTGGTCGGCAAAATTATTAATTAACGCGAGTTTAATGCTATTCCAATCCTCAGCAATGCCGTTTGAATTTATTATTCGTGCGGCGGGTCCAGTAATTTTATTTAGGATACCGTTAACCAGGCAAAGATTAGCTAGCGGATGTTGTTGCGTATACTCGGCTGCAATTTGATCGCACAGGTGAATGAATCGCGGCAAGATATGTGGGTTGCCGTCAAACTCGGGCACTAGGCGCAAGGCCTTAAAAATGGTGTCTACATCGGCCATTATAGGGTTTTCTGGACTCTCAGAGCTCACAGAATCCTCTAAACTAAGAAATGAATTATCTAAATCTACACTAATGTCCCTATTCGCATCTAAATCTAATCTGCGGGCTTGTCTAGATCGAGCAGGCCCACAAGGGGTAGTTTGCTTAGGATGAAAAATGGTGGCAAATATAGGAAACTAAGGAATAAAAAGGAAGCAACACAGAAATGATTTCAGCGTACTTACATAAACTGCATTCTGGTATTCTTGAAATCGATGTCTTGACTTATCCTCCAGCCGATACTCCAGGTTCTTCTTATACGGGATACCCAAGGACGCCTCGCGATCGCACGCGACGGTTGCGATTTCAAGGGATTTTCGATGTTAGAATATCCTAGCTAGTGAATCTAAACCCAAGGCGGCTTGAGTATCCTACCGACTGCGCCAATTATGGAGGTCGCGGCCGGAGGCTTCAAGAAAAACCAAAATTGGTCTAAAAGTAATTTAATTAAAATAAAACTAATTACATGAGTTGACCCTATCGATGCTAGATAATGAGTGTCTTATAGTTAAAATGTAGAAATCGTGGAATCGCGTCGGTGACGCGCGGGCTGTCCGTTGCAGTGTCAGCAGTGGCGATCGGGTTGCGTCTAGCCGGCGCCGCTGCTTCGTTTCGATGTTGAAATTTCACATTTAGGTAAATCATCTGGGTTTGCTTGTGTAGTTAGTTACTATGACACCTCCCCCCTCAGAACGTCATCTATTTTTGAAGCCGAAGCTGAGTAAATAGTGACGGGTGCTGCGTATGGGTTGCGGGTTTTTCGGGATCTTCGTAGGTTTCGGGAGCAGACTTCTCGGATTTGCACTGAAGCATCTTATAATGTCGTGTGAGCAGGTACATGACGAGTGCAAATGTAGTCGATAGCATGATGTACAGCGGGATCGTCGTGTGATAGATCGCAGACTCCGTCGATGCTTGGTCTAGCTGCAGTGCAGGTTCTGTGATAACTTTTTATTGAACATCATGTAGTCGTCTTAGGTCGATGGAGTTTAGATGAATTCGAGGTTTGTCTCCAGGCAGTGATTCCATGTCGTAAGTAAGCTTCATTATTTTCAGAGGTTGACCTTCGACTTGATCGTTGGAATTGGTGACCGTAAACTCGGGAGTGTATAAGAAGCAGTTCGCAGGAATAGTTGCAAGATAGCTTCCATTGAGGATATCGTAATCTTCTTTCCCACAGAGTGTGTGTACTCTCGTGGAATTGGGGAATGATATCACGTAGTGTTTCTCGTCCAGTTCTTCCATTGCTATTCTTGACAGGGTAACAGTCACAATCTCGCAGGACTTGTCGATGTATTGATTTGCAATAAGTCCCTGGATGCAGTCTGGATCCTGGCGTAGTTGGTGATCGGTCTTCTCTCCACAAAGGTACCAGTTGTTATACTTCGGGCATTCAGCCTCTATGTACGCGTAACCTTTTCTGTTAGTTGCTATTAAGGGAAAAGGAGGGATAAGGGCCTGTCTATTCTTATTAGGAGCTATTGAAAGTTTATATAAGTCGAAACTATCTTTACTGAATATCGGTATCTTAAAAATTATAACTATCAGATTATCTGAGAAGTAATAGCCCGGTTTTATGATATCATAGTATTCTCTAAATTCTAATTCTAACACTTGTTCCTTGCCATAGATCTTAACTAATCGTTGAATCATATGACTTAATATATCAATGCTTAACATCGAGTGATGCGAGGTTGAAGCATGAATAAAAGCTAATATATTTTCGATCCTGTTTAATTCTCTTAACACATCATCGATATTTTCAGTTATAATAACGAGATACTGAGCAAATTTTGCATATTTTATCAGGCTCGATTCTTTATGAGCTTCGCTATTTAAAATTAATTCTAGTGTTTCATTTATCTTAGCCTGATTATCGACTAGTTTATCTATAACATTGGAATGCTGGACTATCCATTCCTTACTTAAGCTTACATGATTGTTAAATTCTTGAACTATTTCGTCATTACTTTTCTGAAGAATTTTAATAGCATTATCATATCTCTGAGCATCTGAACTATCTAAATTTCCGGTTATACTCTTAATTATTGAACCTAATCCGTCAACGAGACCTCTCTTTGAGCGACGTGGTGTTAGTGTATCTAACTGACTGATGACTTTTAGCAATTTAGAGGAAAGATAGTCTATTTGAAGTTCGTAAAGGACGTAAGTATCATTGCTTAATTTATGTTTAAAATCTACTAACTGATCCTGTAAGAGATAAATCTTAGTACTAATATCTTTTAAATCTACGTATTGGATAAAGGAATGATAGTGCGTAGTAAGCCTGGTAGCACCGAGGCGAAAAGGTAGCAGCCCGGGACCCTCATCGAGGCTCTCAAGTGTTATCCCCTGAGTCATCCCTTGAGATGCTAGCATGGGTGCAGTCAGGACCAGTAGTACCCTGGAACAATTGGGCACTTTTTGGTACTCTCTTAAGAAGGTTCTTAGCAACGGGACCACGTCTTCGCGAGGTATAGATGTGTATGGGTAAGTCTGCTATTACTGTGTCATGACTGTACCTAGGTGCTAACTTTTGACGGCTTGCGAGCGGGTTACTGACAAAAATTTGCTGTTTAGTTTGGTATGTCACTTCTGGCTCGCGGGTTTTATTTAAATTACCTATTATATTAGCACGAGACGGAAGAGTGAATTCATTGATAATTTCATATACTAATTTCATCTGTTCTCGATGATTCTGTGTATACTGCTGCATGAGATGTTTCGTTAAATCTATTTCGAGGGGATCCCGCGGATCAAAATGGCCAGTTATAATATCGTACGGCCTACATTTGGTGAAGCTGTGCACAGCTGTGTGTTTGGGTACGAGATTGATTACATCTTCGCTTTTGTATTTTAACTTTAAAATTCGAAGATGTTCTAATAATGTGGAGTGAAACCTCTCAACGATACCATTATCATTTGGAGAGTAAGGCAGGGTCTTATGATGGTTTATCTTGTGAAGACTGACGAATTCATGAAATAATTGGTTGGTGAATTCAGTACCATTATCAGAGACTACGGTCAAAGGTAAACCATGATGAGTGCAAAATTTTAAAAGTGATTGAAGGATGCTGATGGCTGTACCATCACGAATATGGTAGGCTTGTGCATATTTGGAGAAAACATCTACTATGGTTAAGTATTTTTCGCCATGGATGCTGAGTAAATCTATGTGTATGATCTCAAATGGTTTGGTAGCAGGAGGCACGATATTAAATTGTGGTTTAATAGGATGGCGGTCATATTTGGCTTGACCGCAGACGGTACAGCTATTAATAAATTTAGTAATCTCCTCTTTCATCTTAGGCCAATAAAAACGACGAGAGAGAGCAAGATGGCATTCATTTATACCACGGTGATTCGTTTTACCTTCGTGGTACTGTTTTATTATCTCCTGTTGCCTAAGATAATCTTTTATATTCTCGACTTCAGTTTTGGCTAGTACTAGATTCATCGCGGAGTTCTTAAATTTATCTTGAATTATTGGGATAATGTCGTACATAGCTAACGGAGGAACAATTAGTAATGCAGTCTTAACTTTTGGATTTACGAATTCTTTTATAATATTAATAATGTCGTTATCTAAATTTGATTGAGATACTTGTGCAACGGTTCTTGTATGAGTGTCGAAAGGCTTAGATACTGTCGGACGTTTTTTAATATCTCCGACTACAGATATAACAATCTGTCTGTTAAATTTATTGAGCGGTTCATCTACTATTGGGATTTCCAGAATGGGATTCTCTCTACTAGTGTGCGCGGATATTGTCGATGAGTTCGCTACAGATGGTGGATGCTCGGATGCATTAACGGCCATTGAATTAGTTTCTTCGTTATGTATTTCAACACGTGAGAGAGCATCTGCGTTGGTATTAGATTGACCCTTGTAGACTACAGAAAAATTGTACTCAGATAGTTTGAGTCTCCATCTAGTCAAACGTGAGTTCGGTTCTTTAAGGTTCATAATCCATTGCAATGGCTTATGGTCCGTAACGATCCTAAACTTTCGTCCGAATAAATAGGGCCTAAAATATTTAGTTGCCCATACTATCGCAAGCAATTCTTTTTCTATAGTGCTGTAATTCATTTCGCTTTCGTTAAGAGTGCGCGATGCGTAGCAAACTGGCTTATCTGAGCCTACAGTACCTTGGGATAATACCGCACCCAAGGCCACATTGGAGGCATCGGTAGTTAAGATAAAATCACGGGTGAAGTCTGGGTACTGCAAGATGGGGTCGTTGGTTAAGAGCTGTTTGCATTTCTCGAAGCATTCAATGTACTGAGAGTCTGCTATGACCTTTCTACCCTTTTTGAGACATTGCGTGAAGAGTTTAGTGATACGCGCAAAATCTGGTATAAACTTCCTATAGTACCCAACTAGACCTAAAAACTGTTTAATTTCTTTGGGTGTTTTGGGCAGTGGGTATTTCTGGATAGCTTGAATTTTATCAGGATTTGGTTTGATACCATCTCTAGTGATTATATGGCCTAAATAAGCGGTTTCTAGTTTGAGGAATTCGGATTTGTCCATTTGGACTTTGAAATTAGATTCGCGTAATTTTGAGAAGACCTTTTCAAGGTTGACGATGTGCTCTTGGAGGCTGGTGCTAAAGACGACGATATCATCGAGGTACACTAGACACACAGTGTTCTGAAGGTCTTTTAGAACATTGTCCATTACCCTTTGAAAGGTGGACGGAGAGTTTTTTAATCCCATCGGCATTCGCAAAAATTCGTAGTGGCCATTCTCTACGTTAAATGCGGTTTTAGGGATGTCGTCCGGGTGCATTTCTACTTGATAAAATCCACTTGCAAGGTCAAGAGTTGAAAAATATTGGCAGTTACCCAATTTATCAAGGACATCATTAATATTTGGAATAGGATACTTATCATCCAAAGTTTTTTCATTTAATTTACGGAAATCGACGACTAAGCGCCATTTGGGCTTTCCCGAAGCATCAGTTTTCTTGGGGACTATCCATATAGAGGAGCTCCAGGCAGACTCTGAAGGTCGTATTATTCCTTGACTTAACATTTTGCTTATCTGATCCCTAACCTCATCTCGATGTACGTAAGGATATCTGTAGCTTTTAGTATAGACCGGCAATTCGTCAGTAGTTTTAATCTGATGTTTAATTCTGTTCGTAAAAGTTAAAGTCTCTCCATCTATGTAAAATATGTCGGCATATTTCGCGCAGAGTCTTTCTAAGTTCGCGCGTTCCTCTGGGTTTAAGTGACTGGTTCGTAGACGAGAGAGAACGTCCGTAGCGCGGCTGCAAAGTGTCGTAGCATCTGAATAACGCGGTTCTACAATATCCGTAGCATGTGAATGCTGTGTTCCGCTCGTAGCACTCGAGGAATCCGTAGAGCGGTTCGTAGCATCGGAGGGACACGCCTTATTTTTCGTAGTATAGGAGTGTCGTAGCTTGTTCGTAGCACCTGAATGATCCGTAGTACCTACTTCGGTTCGGTTGCACTGAATATTATAAGCTTCCGCGTGGACGGCTCGGTCCATAGAAAAAATTACGTCATGCGGAGTGGGATTCGTTATCTCAAGAATTCCGCGGCTATTTTTAATCGTGGTTAGGCACTCGGTTATCACACAGTTACAGAAGACTTGTTCACTAATGTATGCGTCACCGTCGTGAAAATTAATAGGGATTCTGACTAACTTACTAGAATTTGCAGGGATGACATCTTCGTAGAGATTTAAATTTTTAGAGGCATACATAGAGATCTCATTTACTGAGTTACGAGTTTTTAACTGTTTGTCTTTAAGATCGATTTTAGCTTCCCATCTTTCTAATAAATCTAGACCAATTAGGCCGTCGAAAAAATCGTGAAATTTGTATACGAACAATTTAATACTGTCGGGATCTTGGAATTCTTTAAAACACGGGATAGTAATAGAATAATTATTACGTGTAGTAGCATGGACATTGGTAACTTCAAAAGGATCAAAGTTTAAGGGCACGTTACCATAAAATCTTTCTATAGCTTCCGGACTTAGAAACGACTGATTTGCGCCTGTGTCTATTAATAGTTTCAGGGGCGGCTCAGCGATTTGTATGAAAGGGAGTTGCCTTTGACTTTGCATATTTAATTCTATTTTAAAGTGTGTGACGTTCCGCGAATCTGAAAATCCTGCTCTTGAGCGGTGTTAGCAGATGGCTCAGGCTCGCTACTGGATGCTGGAGCCGTGTCATAAGATGACTCATAAGATGGCTCGTAATCTAAATAATACACGGGTTCTACGTCATAGTATTCCGGGTGGCCGGCTGCATTATAATAGACTTCGGCCTCGTTATAGTAATATTCGGGTTGGTAATAGTTAGCACATTCATTTAAGTTCATCTTTCTAGTTTTAAAATAGTTAGAGGGCGGCGGATTACCGTACTTTCGCCAATCGTGACCAGGTGGTTGACTGAAGGTCGGTCTTTCTTTTACAGCGTAGTGGCTAACGCCACTCATAGGCTTAGGGCCCGGGTTAGGTGGATTATTACGCGGCGGCATTTGGAACCTATTCTGATACGCGTTATAATTAGGGGGCTGCGCACGGAATATCTGTTGCGTACGCGTAGGCATACCTACTGGCCTATACGAAACGGGGTAATTTTGGTGATTGAAAGTAGGTTTCATTGGCTGCTGTGAAATCTTAAAATTAGACATAGGTGGGGCTAGTGCAAGGAAATTGAATGGTTTGAACGCGGCGGGCAGGGATGCTGCCTGCATAGGTTTATGCAACTGTGGCACTTGTGACTTTTTATCTACTGATTCGTTACGATTCTGTAGGTACATTACATTCAATTCCTCTTGCACAAACTCAAGGGCCTTTTCAGCACTATCAGAACGCATGCACCGGATGCGGGACCCTAAGGGTTCTTTTAATCCGCGTACAAATGCCTGCATTGTTAATTTTTTATATAGCACGCGCTTCGCTTCTACTGTAGTCGCGACACTTTCGTGTAAAGTAACATAAGTCATGATTGTGCTGAATAAATTTGTACATCGATCATAAAACTCTTGTGGCGAACTACTACCCTGAGTTGCTAACATAAGGTCGTTATAAAGGGCGGTCTCGTCTCTTTGGTCGGCAAAATTATTAATTAACGCGAGTTTAATGCTATTCCAATCCTCAGCAATGCCGTTTGAATTTATTATTCGTGCGGCGGGTCCAGTAATTTTATTTAGGATACCGTTAACCAGGCAAAGATTAGCTAGCGGATGTTGTTGCGTATACTCGGCTGCAATTTGATCGCACAGGTGAATGAATCGCGGCAAGATATGTGGGTTGCCGTCAAACTCGGGCACTAGGCGCAAGGCCTTAAAAATGGTGTCTACATCGGCCATTATAGGGTTTTCTGGACTCTCAGAGCTCACAGAATCCTCTAAACTAAGAAATGAATTATCTAAATCTACACTAATGTCCCTATTCGCATCTAAATCTAATCTGCGGGCTTGTCTAGATCGAGCAGGCCCACAAGGGGTAGTTTGCTTAGGATGAAAAATGGTGGCAAATATAGGAAACTAAGGAATAAAAAGGAAGCAACACAGAAATGATTTCAGCGTACTTACATAAACTGCATTCTGGTATTCTTGAAATCGATGTCTTGACTTATCCTCCAGCCGATACTCCAGGTTCTTCTTATACGGGATACCCAAGGACGCCTCGCGATCGCACGCGACGGTTGCGATTTCAAGGGATTTTCGATGTTAGAATATCCTAGCTAGTGAATCTAAACCCAAGGCGGCTTGAGTATCCTACCGACTGCGCCAATTATGGAGGTCGCGGCCGGAGGCTTCAAGAAAAACCAAAATTGGTCTAAAAGTAATTTAATTAAAATAAAACTAATTACATGAGTTGACCCTATCGATGCTAGATAATGAGTGTCTTATAGTTAAAATGTAGAAATCGTGGAATCGCGTCGGTGACGCGCGGGCTGTCCGTTGCAGTGTCAGCAGTGGCGATCGGGTTGCGTCTAGCCGGCGCCGCTGCTTCGTTTCGATGTTGAAATTTCACATTTAGGTAAATCATCTGGGTTTGCTTGTGTAGTTAGTTACTATGACAAGAATTAACCTAAAAAAGATAACACATTGAAATGAAATACAAATACCTACTAAAAAAAATTTCAAAACACAATTTTGAATAATCATTACTTAATTAAATATACGTACCTTTTTTAACTCCCGAAAAAAGGATGTCCGCATGTTTTCAAATTTTTTTTTGAAAGCCGGCAGATCCATGTTGGTTTTGAGTTCCCCAAAAATTTCAAAACATTAGTGTGAATGTTTGCTGCCTCATGTCGCGGTTAAAATAATGTTTATGATTTTTATCCCACATGTGAGGTCGGTCTTGATAAACTTCTATAATTCGCGTCCAAACTTCGCGTTCGTTGTCGGCCGCCATTTTGATTGTTCGCTATGTATACGTGCACTCCGTGTAACAGATACTGACAAACTGACTGAGAAATTGCCCCAATCGCGCTACACACACAGGCAGGGACGACTTAGGGATCAAGGATGGTCTCGCGCCCCTGCCGCCCTGCCGCAGGGGCAATCCTCCAAATTGCCCCTGCATGCCTACACACATCACAATTAAGGATGCAATTAAGGGTCATCCCCACTCCTAAATCCTAGATTGCCCCTGCGGCAGATGTGTGAGTAGGGCGCTTAAGTTTTCTTGCAAATAAACTTTCTGATTTCTGATTTCTCATAGCCTAACAATTCCTACTCACTATATTCTACCTCTGCCTGCGGGTTTTCCTACCTACCCTCGGAATGTGCGAGATGGGGGACAGGGACAGACTATTGGTCTTACCGGTCCCACTCTGCCTAAGTAGGACGACCAGATAGGGTCTCCTTCGCCCCTTGAAAATGTTAGCGTCTTGTTGGGGAGCGGCAGGTCGGTTAGTCCGGTGCGGTCCCCGGTAGTGGACTGTATTTGGGTGTGTGGTGTGCTGGCCGGTCTGAAGCTGCCTAACTGGATGTACTGGGCACTAACTATAGGGTCTAGGCATGGAAGATTTCATGAATAGCAGATGAAAAATCATATGAAATGAATTTCATTGTTCACACTTGCTATTTTTTTTCATATAGACTGCTACAAATCGCACTCTGCGAAATCATAGATCATGCTCATTTCATTTCATTCATTGATGACTGCTTGTAGCAGAGCGAGTCGCGAGCGACCGAGTAGGAATGATTTGCCCTAGGTGCGTGTTAGAAAAAGACAAACACACTTGTTATGCGATCATAGGTGACGATCGATACTGGGTGGGCATTTTAAGAATTTAAAACTTATGAACATAAAGTTTAGATTCGTTTGCCATGATTTTTCATGACAACCTAAATATGACATTTCATATTAGTAGCAAATTAGCAACCGTTCACAATAATTCATATTTCATTATAAGTAGCAAATAGCAAAAAGTGTTACATTATGACACTGCGAAAAAAAATCATTGTCAATGAAATTTCGCATGTGATTTCATATGAAAAAAAAACATCATTTCATGAAATGAAAATGAATTAAAAGTAGCAATCATTTCCATGCCTAATAGGGTCCTAGGGACTTTATTCACTCACTATTGCACTTACAAATTTAGTTAGTTATTTACTATTATGGCACTTATTGTCACTACTAATGCACTTATTGTCACTACTATTGCACTGGCATTCACTGTTCACTTTCTTCTCTTCAGAAGTATTCTGAGAGCTTTTCAGAACTAAAACTTGCCATCCGGGAAAACCTTTTCCATATTTATATGGTTCCGGGATTCTTTCTCCCTCCCTCGGATTATGCTATCTCCCTCTAATGCGAGGAAATCAGTTTTCGCTAGTTTTCCTGGGTGGCAGTTAATATTTTTACAGAAACTTATTTTTCTAAGTTGAGTCATTATTTTAGCTATCTAATAGTACTACAATGTTCTAATTAGTTTAGAAGTTATAGCTAAAAAACTGAAACGGCTTTCTTTACGGTATTGCCGCTTACAAGGGACCTTTCGTGCGGGAAAGGGACAAAACATCTGCCTTTCGCGTTCTAGAATTTTCTATCTGGAATTTCCAGCACTTTCATCCCCTCCCTATCCGTATCTCGAGTTTTCCACCATTTTCAAGAAGATGTGTGAAGGAAATAGCTATATGTGTGAATGGACTAGAAAATATGTTTTCTCCCGATATTTTCCTAACTTTCTGACTTGGAAAATTTGTTCTATGTTCAAAGTATGAAATATTTTAAACTTAATTATTTCAAATGCTTACTAAATCATCAAGTAGATGCCTTCCTATGAAATAACTTGAAACTAAGTTAACAAAATCATCAAATAAATGTCTTTTTTTATAAAGCTACTTAAAACTAACTTTTCTCGTCGCTAACACCCCTGTACCAAACTTCCTACTTTATATTTTATTGTTAGTTCCTACCTGCCTAACTTATTGCAAGTGGAAATCACCTAATAGATAACCCGTTTGCTATCTTTATTAAAATAAAACAAGCCCTGAGCTAATTCACATTGTATCTTATGCTAAGCCCTATCAGAAAATTAATCTTTGTTGAATTTATAACTTATACTAGATTACAACATTTAAAAACAAACATAATAAAGCCGATTGGGTATCCGTAACACATACTGTGGCCTTTGATAGCACTTCCTAGCAAGTGGACTGTATAATGTTCGGACGTAAGCACTAATAGGCACTGATAGGTCCCCAGAGTGAAACTGCGCTTTACTTTCACTGATTTTATTTACTAAACTGTACTAGAACTAGTCACTGAGCACTGAACTAACTGGAACAACTGAATGAGCGTGAACGTGCTGGTACAAGATTCTAGGCTGTTTATCTATAAATTTTTCGGTAGTACCTGAACCATTGTAATATGGTTCATGTACTGACTAGAATTAAAATAAAAATTTAACTAACATAGTTCCTAAGTACCTTTTGTTACTAATACCAATATAAATTATTTAACTATGTTATGGATCTATGTTATCTGCCTATAAATAAATAATTATTATTAAACTTAAATCATTAACATTGATGTTTCGGGCTGCTACGGAACCCTACACGCACTTGGCCGGTTTTTTTTCTTAATTTTAATGCACAAAATTTGAACACAATATGAAAAAAGAAATTCTTAAACGCACCATCAAATTCAATTTAAAATTCCGACGTAAGCAGGATTTCACAAAAAAAATACAGATTTTGACAGTGACAAAAATGGTATTCCGTTTTGTTCCAAAATAAATAAATAAAAGTTAGCAAACTTATGAATAATGGCCTTTAAATAAAATCGTTCTATTTGTATCAGCGGGGTGGCAGTTCGAGTTACCTCCTCGTGCGGCTGAGGTGTTACTGGTTTCATTTAGATACGTCCTAGTGAAAGTTGTAGCATCCTGCTCTGGTTCACCCCGGGTAACGGCAGGTAGTATTGTACTTCAGTGCAATGCTACCTGACGGCCAAAGACTCGAATTCCAATCTAAGGTGTTATCCGTACCGTGCCGAGAGATGCGTGGCTGAGGGGGAAGCTCGCTAACGGTGGCCCTCGAGGTGTATTAGCCTTACTCGCGCATGCGGGGCTCTGCGGGAGTGGACCTTTTTCCCTAGCTACTCGTGGGACTAACATAAATGTAATTAGTAAAAATCAAGAAGATAACATGGAAGACCTATGCCAGGAACCATTGCTTCTAATAGTGGGAGCGGAGCAATCTGCCAAATTATCAGAGCAATCCATGGAGGCAGAGGAACTCAACAGCACGACGGATAGGGCTGTTCGCGACCCAACCACGTCGGCTGTTGAATCCATTGAATCAACTGCTGGCAGAAAAATGCCAAGATCAGTCAAAGAGCGCTTTAAGGCTCTGAAATTGCTGGGAGTGCTGCTTTCTGAGGCTCGTCCACTGGCATGGAAGAGCTTTGCAGAGCTAAAAAAAAGGGGTATAAATTTGGAGTCTCACAATACGAATCAGGGCGAAAACCGGTAAGACGGGTTCGCTCAGAAGAGGAATCGCCAAAGGGACATATAACTAAAGTCCTAAAGGTAAGTGAGACTCCAAAGAGCTCCACCACCGTAGCCTACATCAAGGCTCTTCGCTCAATTCGAGTCGGCATTAAAGACTCCAGCTCTATGACGGACACACAACTGGAGTTGCTGCGCAACACTATTCTGCAAAGCATTGCCGACTCCAAAAAGGGCAAAGGACCTAAATTTGAAGGCTGCTCCTTCGAGGCAGGCTGGCTCCTCATTACGTGTGAGGACCATCGCTCAAAAGCCTGGCTGTAGAATAAAATACCCACCCTCAAACCTCCCTAATCTAAATGTGAGGGTGGTATTTATTCCAATTTCTGAGGCCAACAACGCAGCGCTGGCCTTACAATTATTCGGTGCTCAAAATGAGGGCTTGAACATCGAACTTTGGAAAGTCCTCAAAACAGAGGTCGACAAGGAAAGTCTCATTTTGACCGTACTCCTGGACGACCTTTCTTTTGAGGCCCTAAAGGAGACTGACCATAGGGCACACATTGGCTTCACTAAGGTTCAGTTTCGGATCCAAGGGCCTGACATAGGCCCAAGAAATCACCGAACCCTCTTCGTCCGCTACCCAACCACTTACACCTCCCACCTAACGTACCTTTCAGGTCCGAACAGAACCACAAAGGGAAAATCTCCATCCCATCCTCTCAACCTCCTCATACGCTGGCCCTCATAGAGGAAAAGACGTGCGTTTTCTTTCTTATAGGGATGTACAGTCATACGTCTATGGGTAGAGGACAATTCTAGTAATCCCCACCGAACTCCGGGCACAATAAGAAATAGGAGATTATTAAATTAATAATATCTATTTATTAATTGCTTAAAATCACAATAATATAGGAACAGTCTCATAGGTCTTCAACATTAATCCTAATTATTTATAAAGAAAACCACACCTAAGTTACCATCTTTAATACTCGTAAATCAGTCTCAAAAATTTACTTACTATGTAACTACTTAATAATTTTATAAAAGACAGATGAAATATATACTTTCACTTAATCTGAATCGCTATCAACTCTATTGCTGTCAACTTTAACCAAATTGGGAAAAAAACAGGTGATATTCCTGAGGTATCACCAATTTGTTGCACATGTCTATAAAATCTGTTTGAGAGTTTAGGCAGTGGATTACACGTGGAGGGCGACAATGATAGGTGGAAAATCAGTCAGGTCTGAGCACTTATAGCTAGGTACTTGCCACATCAGATTTCAGGGTTCAGGTATCACTTCACAGGCCACAATCACTCGAAATGTCTGTAAGGAGCTTCACAGGATACACACGCGGCGAAAGTACTCTGGTCAGTCTAGTACATGTGTCATAGGGAACGTCTCGATGTCGACTCGATCTTCGGGGATCTCACGGTACGTTTTAAACAAATAAAAATAAGGCAGGTATGCGTGTGAGTGTGCGCGGCGTAGTATCAATAGGGTACACAAACAAATCAAAATATTGTAGTAAACATATCGTCCGCCCTAAACACGTCAAGTGTTTACGAGAAGGTTAGGAAGCTAAGGGAAAGGAAGTTCACTGGACAGGAAGACGAACAAATTTCGTCAAAGATCTCTTTAGGCTACCGGTAGGAGTTTTAACATCTACCACACGAACAACTTGGTCTTGGCCAGGGTATAAATTAATAATGCGTCCACGACGCCACTGCAAAGGGGGAAGGTTGTTATCTTTTATGAGTACTAGCTCACCCACTTTAGGAGGATCACAAGGAGAGGTCCATTTATTTCTAATTTGTAATGTATTTAAGTATTCTAAATGCCAGCGAGACCAAAAGTGCTGGGTAATTTGTTGAATTAGCTGAAACCGTGTAAGGCGATGCAATTTTACGTCTTTATAAGGGTACTCCGGAAGAGCAGTTAAGGGTTGTCCAATTAAGAAATGGCCGGGAGTTAACACTTCGACATCATTAGGGTCCGGAGAAAGTGGACACAATGGGCGTGAATTTAAAACTGCTTCAATTTTAGCAAAAACAGTGGTCAGCTCTTCAAACGTAAGGGGGGTATCGCCTACTACTCGTTTTAGGTGCGATTTCGCCGATTTAACCGCAGCTTCAAAAAGAGCTCCTCAATGAGGGCAAACAGGAGGATCGAAAACCCAGGATATGTTCCGCTTTGAAAGCTCAGAACCAATAGCCGCCTGGTTTTGAGACAGGAAACACTCTAACTCCTTCAGGTAATTGTTAGCACCGATGTAATTTCGACCGCAATCGGATCGGATTAGGCGAGGTACACCACGACGCGACACGAATCGGGAAAAGGCCGCAATGAAGGCTTCAGTAGTTAGGTCTGACACAACCTCAAGGTGAACGGCTTTAGTGGAAAGGCAGACAAATACACACAGGTAACTTTTCACTAACCTTTTGTTCCTATAGGCCTGGACTTTGGTAAAAAAGGGTCCTGCAAAATCGGTACCTACACCGTCAAACGGTCTAGCAGCCGTGACGCGGTCTTTAGGTAGGTCACCCATGAAGGGTTGAGATACAGCCGCTTTGAGACGATAACAGGGAAGGCATTTAAAAATCACATGCTGAATAGCTCTGCGTGCCGACAAGATCCAAAACTCTCTATTTAACATGGCAAGAATTGCATTAACACCAGCATGAGCATTCTCGCGATGGTAATGTGAAATAAGGATGTTTACGAAATTACCATTCTTAGGTAGAAGAAGGGGATGGCGCGCATCAAAGGATAGATCGGAGTTTCGTAATCGACCTCCAACTCGAATCAGGCCTCTGTCATCTAGAAATAAATTCAACTTTCTCAGGGAGTTAGTGATAGGATCGCCACGCCGTAAGCGATCAAGTTCATCTAAAAACAAAAGGGTATCTCTGTTCCTCAGGGCTCAGGTAGGACAAGTAAGATTTAGGAAATAAAAACCGCCTTAGGTAACAAGTCACGTTTATTAGCTTGTTCAAAGAACTATACCGCTCTAATAAGAATGAGGGATCCGGGGTAGGAACATCGGCAGAGACTACTAAACAACGTAGTCCAGGAAGATCACTACTTGGGTTAGGTTCCGAAATACCGGGCCAGTTGTCAGGAGTCTTTTTTTTTTTTTTAACGTGAGGAAATGCTTTTACGCATTTCCCTGACCGCGGGGGAGCGGCCAGGGGGTATGTGGGACTCGAGTCCCTGAAGGGGACCCACTACCCACTAAAACCTCACGATTGCCCTCCGGTGCCATTGAGTGGAGCGAAACCTACGGGTCACGTCGTAGGCCTTGGCCACAGACTTACTCCGCATGGTTCCGCTTCGGCTGCGGCTCGCCTTTACAGCAAGCCGCCCGGTCTCGTGGGGGAGCTAACATCTCCCCCCATCCTCATGCGAACGGCGCGTGGGACAATGCGCGGCGCCGTTGCAGGCCCCGCAGACCCCCCAGGTCTGTTGCTCGGGGCCTATCCGAAAGGGGCAGGTGGAGGTGATATTCCCTCCTTCGGTGCCCTATACGCCGGCGGCGGATCATCGGGGCGTTGGCCGCAGCCTCTCGTTCCCTCTCCGCCGCTTCCTTCTGCGAGATAACGGTCTCGCAGAAGGTGGACACCGCCTGCCACGCTTCCTTACTCGTGGCCATCCTCGCAACGATCGTTGTCAGTGAGAGATCGCCACCTACCACCGCGACTAGTTCACTGCGCTCCCCCGCCCATGCTGGGCACACAGCGAGAGTATGATGCGCAGTGTCTTCATCGCAGCGGCTGCAATGGTGACACTCAGCTGACAGCTCGCGCCCGATTTTTGCGAGGTACGCACCAAAACAACCGTGCTCCGACAGCATCTGTGTCAACCTGAAGGTGAGCCGACCGTGCTGCCGGTGCACCCATTCTGTAAGCACAGGGGCAATTGCCCCCGTAGTGCGACGGCCTGCCGGGTTGCTCAGAAGACGCTCCCGCCAGCGTGCAAACGCATCTTGCTCGAGATGAGCACGTTCCGCCTCGATTTCTCTCTGGGCGGGCCTTTGCCCTTGGGACCGTTGGTCTCCACGCCACTGATGCAAAGCGGCGAGGACCAAAGAGTCGAGGTCCCAGGGCATGCTTCCGGCCAGGGCAAGAGCTGCATTTGCAGATACCGTACGGTATCCGCGAGACGCCCTTATGGCAAGTTGACGCTGGGCCCTCTAGTTGTCAGGAGACTGCGTCAACCACAAAGGTGAAAACCAAAGGGAGTGGTCGATCAGTCGGGTGACTGACATACCTCTCGATGCACAGTCACTAGGGTTCATGTAGCCTGGGACGTGCCTCCATTCACTAGATGTAGGACTATTATTAATCTGGGAGACACGATTAGCCTCAAAAGTCTGAAGGAGGTGAGGAGTGGTTTTTAACCAACACAACACGATTTTACTATCCGGACTTAAAATCCATGATGAGGGATAAAATAATGTTCCCGGGTCGAGTCATATGAAGAAAGGGACATATGGTTTAGGTCAAGGTACTCGCGCATAAAGGAAATATATTTCTCTCGAAAACTAGGATTGGCTTGCAAACGCTTCTCAAGATTATGGAATCGCCGTAAGGCATTGGTTTTAGAATCACCGAGAGGTGGATGATCATGAAGAAAAGGGAGTCTAACCATAAATCGACCATCGCTTTCACGAGTGGTAGTTGCTTTAAAAAAGGTTTCACACTCTATATCCAAGGGGTTCGCAACTGGAGATTGGGGGGCCTCTTCGATTTTCCAGAATTTTTCAACTATTTGGGACAGCGAGACTCCAGTCATGGGGGGTTCCAAATCAGTAAATCCTCCATAAACAGGACCACACAGGACATAACCAAATATCGTCGAGATAGCAGTATGGCCATCAGGGGACACAAACAACTCGGACCTTAAAAAGCGACCAATGACGTCAGCTCCAAGAAGTACACTTATAGTACCAGGTTTGTAAAATAAAGGGTCAGCAAGAGGGAGGTGCTTAGTACAGGTAATTACACTTTTAGGTAAGTCTACCTCTGGGAGGGTACCAGCAATCACATCAACAACTATTGCACTGGTAGAGATTTCTGGAAAGGCAGAATTAACTGGCTTAAATGAAAAGGATACAATGCCCGGGGAATTAATTGCTTGAACATTACCTATTCCACGAACAGGAACTGGAGAAGGAATGATAGGTAAGTTCATGTGGTCAACAACAAGCTCAGTAGTAAGAAGGCAGCCCTGAGCACCAGTGTCACATAGGGCACGCGCTTCCACATAATATCCAGACGAGGTTTTAACATGAATCAAGGCCGTAGGTAAAAGAACGAGAGAATTGCGAGGTAAAGATGTAAAAGCGGGTATGGAAGGGGGGCTGCTATCTAGTCAGAATTGTGGGGCCTCATTGTACCTATGATGAAATGCACGTTCATCCTGGGTTCTTTGACCTAGAGGGGCATTATAAGTACGGTTACCGCTGGGTGCAGGTGGGGATCGCCCGCCCGAACGGGGAGGTGATGCTCTACGGGAATCACGAGGGGGCGGGGTACGAACTCTGTGCCATTCAGTACGTGGGGGTGACACACGGTCCGTTAAGTGACTTTGTGGAGATTGCCGCGGTTGGTTAGAAGCTAAGGCCGCGACGTCTCGGTATGAGCGCTCGCGATCGTTATTCACAGGAGAGGAGTCATCATAACACAGTAACGTGTAATGACTGGAACGACAGCACGTGCGACAGCGATAATCTCGCGTGCATTGGGATATGGAGTGTCTATCCAGGCATCGATAGCACAGTCGGGCTTCTTTTACAAAGGTAACACGTTGACGTGTAGGAAGGCGAATAAAATCGGGACACTCGCGTAAGTAATGCGAAGTACTATTACGAAGGTGACATTTAGATGTCGTCGCAAAGGTAACAAAGGCTCTCGCAGGAGGTGGGGAACGCGCGTTAGGTTTAGGCAAACGAGGGGAGCTCACAGTAGGGGGGGTAGTAGTGTCAACGACAGAAGCACTACCTACATTGTCGTGCTGCCTACATTCATCCTCAAGAAAGGTAATAAGATGATCAAAAGTAGGGAGGTGATTAGGATTATCGCCATAACGACGTTCAAATCTCGATTTTAACTCTGAAGGCAGTTTAGCAAGGCATAAGTGAATTAATAGGTACGACCAATGTTTAACAGGAAGTTCCAATCTTTCTAAGCATCGATAAGTCGAAAGCAGCGGGTTCAGGAACGACACACGTAACCCGGAAAGTTTAGGCGTTATAATAGGGAGCATCATTATTTGAGCTATGTGGGTATCCGCTAAAACACGAAGGTTATGGTACCTACGTTTTAGGAGGTCACGGGCCACGGTGTAATTGCCCGCCTCAATCTTGAGGTGTTGTATCAATCGACGAGGTTCATCCGATAAGGCTCCCACTAAATGGTGTAGCTTCAAAGTCGGGGTAAGGCTAGGCTGGTTGTCCACCACGCTATCAAACTGGTCTATAAAACTGATCCAACTATCGGGACGGCCATCAAACTTAGGTATAGGTAGGTCAGGTAATTTACTAGCCGGGTTATTAATAGCCAGGGATTTATTCTCCTTGAAGGGGATGCTAGTACGGGACGTCTCAAATTGGTGAGGTCGTATTTCGTCTAACTTAATTTTTAAGTCGTCTACTTTGTCCCTTACTACGCGTATCTCGTTCTTAACTTGCACATATTCTTGTTCATAAATAGCAGGATCGAGATTACCTAACAGCTTGGAACAAGCGGCGGAAAACTTGTCGCACATAAGTGGCAGGTCGGAAAGACGCGCTCGCATACGATTGGAGGAAAAGGTCTCAAGAACTCGGTGGGAATCATCAACCCAGTCACTAATATAACGGAGTTCACCAATAGCTACACGGTATTCAGCTGTATCCGTGTAAAGTACGGCCCTTACGGTCTCGTTGCCGGTTTCGGTATCCGACATTTTATTTACTTTAAATCGCAAGAAACAAGGTAGGTAAATTAAACTCACAAAAGATTCCAATAGGATGCGTAAAGGAACAAATAGTAAGGGACGGCGCAGATGCACCGGGTATGGCAAACGTAACTCGTAAACAACTCACACGCGGTCACGCGGTAATGGCGTGATCAATAGGGAAACAAAGCGCTCGCGCACCTCACTTGCACTCAAAGGGTAGGTAATTAACGCGCTAATCGATTTATTCGACACTTATGTAAAAGGGGTTGTACTCGAATGTTATTAAGGAATTTACTGTAAATAGGTTAGGTATATGACGAGACGTGTTCTTCAAATTACAAAGGAAGGTAGCAAATAAATAACTCTCAATTAAACAAATTACGTTACTAATAAGGGGTCCTAATAAAAAACTACGCTCTGCTACCAAAATGTTTGAGAGTTTAGGCAGTGGATTACACGTGGAGGGCGACAATGATAGGTGGAAAATTCGTCATGTCTGAGCACTTATAGCTAGGTACTTGCCACATCAGGGGTTCACTTCACACACTTCACAGGCCACAATCACTCGAAATGTCTGTAAGGAACTTCACAGGATACACACGCGGCGAAAGCACTCTGGTCAGTACATGTGTCATAGGCAACGTCTCGGTGGCAACTAGGGGCTCCGGGGTTCTCACGGTACGTTTTAAACAAATTAAAACTAGGCAGGGACGCGTGCGAGTGCGCGCGGCGCAGTATAAAATATTGTAGTAAACAACTTACATGAGTGCTTTTAATTCTTGAACTGCGACAGTGTTATGCTTATCATTTATTATCAAAAATTGAATTATGTATGTCTCCATCCTGGACAAAGTTCGTGGAATCTGCCCGAAAAATTGAATTTATTAGTTCGTCATTGATTTAATTCTTTCGATAGTCATTACTGCTTCAGGAAAATATTGCGTATATTAAATACGCAATTAGTGTATAGTATAATGAAACTACCTACTTTTTCAGTGCCTTTTAAGTTAAACACAAACTCTTCCCTTTTTTATCCGTAATGCTTGTAAGAAATGGAATTTAAACCCCTTATTTATATTCCGGGAAAACAGCTTTGGCAGCACTTTTGACACCGGCTTCACTATCGATTTTATTTTAAGTTTTCCTGAGACACCTTCTCTGTTTTATTTTTAGCAGATTGGTGTATGGCGCGAGGGCGATGGTGTCCAAGGATTACTGATACTGTCACTCGATGTTGATCTCGCTCTTTATTTTTTTCTTATCGTTACTTAAATAAGAATTTTGGAGCAGCCTCCTGGTATTAGATATAGAGGTGGGATATATGGTTTTTAATGTTCTTTTGGCAAATGTATTCTGGACATGTTTGGTCTGTGAATTTGTGATTATCGGTTAAGTTCAGATTCTTGATAAGTTCATAAGTTTATCCTGGATAACTTTCTGAATATTTGTAGCACCTGGACATGCTTCTGCTTTGGACACGAATGTGCCCATAGCGACAACAGTTTGACTGCACTGAATAGTCGGGAAAATGACAGTGATGAAAAAAAAATGACCCTAGGTGGCAAGACTTGGCCATCAAACGTGAAGACTACAGTTTGTGTTGGTTGCCAAGTTGTTACTTCAAAAATTGATACTTTCTACTAAAGCGTCGTGATTTTATTATAGGCCCGAAACCTTCAGGAACTCTAAGATTTTCTACAATATCTTCATGTGACCTTTTAGTTGGAATCCCATCAAGGGATTCCAACTAAAAGGTCACATGGATGAGATGGGATGAGATGAGGATGGGATTAGAATTGTCTTATAACAAACCGAAAGTCTGTTTCGACCTATTCGCCTAATCCCGTCTTCAATAATATTTTTAGCCTGTTTTTATTTAGGAAATGCCTATTTTGATAGGGTGCAGAGTGGAACCAGCAGTGGGATAGATTTCTTTTAGGCTGACATGCACAATGAATGCGCTCACTCACCTCCTTTAACTTACCAGGTCCTATTGAGCTCATCTAACTCCAAAAACCAAAGCTAATCCTCCCACTTGCCAGATGTTTTTTCCCAGTCAAAATTATAATTTTCTAGGCAAAAACTTACCCTTGCATCTTTATAATTATTTAATTCGATTTTCTTGGCTGCTTTTTTCAACCGTCTATGCACAGTATTGGATGGGTGACCATTCCGACCATTTAAGTGATGTCCATGACAAGTATCTCCGTGCTTCGGAAGGCACGTTACGCAGTTGGTCCCGGCTAATATCTGTGGTATTAGTCGTTAAGCCTTGTCAGAGGCCCTGGGCGGTTGTCACTTGCCTTACATACACCCCTCCACCAATCCGCACTGAGGCCGCGTGGTGGAGTATGGCTCGTACCTCCTCATAATTGAGGTGAGGCCAGCAGTGGGATCTAATAGGCTGACTTTACTTTTTTATGCACAGTATCCATGGAAATCAAAAACTATAAAACAAAAATAAACAAAGTCAGGAAATAAATTTGCTTTTCACACAAACATTTTGACCACCATAGTAATACAGTGTAAAATCATTAATGATAATGTCAGTTGTACTAACTCTTTTTTGTAATTTTTTTTAAAAGCTATTTGTAAATCTAGCTAAAGAAAATTAGAAATACACATAATAATTCAACACATTTTTTCATTATGAGACGGCTACTATAAAATGTTTGTATCCTTGCCATGTCGCCTAGTAAAGTCAGCACCACTGCTGGGGCATATCACGTGAAGCGGGCAGCGAAAAATATGACAAGTTCTGCATTTTGTTCATATTTGAGTCGATTGAACTCCTATGCGACCTGAGTGAATGTGCATCATTATTTTTTTATTTGGTAGCCTAGTTCCCAAAATATGGGACTTAGAAGAAATGGAGTAATTCGAAGAACGAAATTTCCGAAAGGCATTATTGGTGTTTATAAAATGGATTCACAGATTTAAATGCTAGCAAACAATTTGGCACAAAGTCAGAAGAGGTGCCAGCATGACAAATAATCAACCTTTGACCTTTGGTAGACCTTGGTAGTGGACTCAGGTGTATCATCACGCCAAGTTTTGGATACAGTATGATTAGCGTTTAACCACGTTTCATCCAGAAAAACCACTTTATCCCAATCATTTACGTGTTTCACTTTTCTTAAAAAGTCTACACGCGCAAGAGCTACGTTTGTTCGTTCCATAATATTCTTTCTTTTATTACTCTTTTTGTATGTAAATCCATAGTTCTTTAATATGATTGATAAAGATGGTAGACTTCCATTAAAAAGATTAACATCTTTCAGAGAAACTGAAAATTTTGTTAACGTTGGCAGCTCGTTACGTGTGTAGTATGCATACACGTGATTTAGTATTGCAGCGGCGTCAAAATCGTCTATAGCAGTCACAGGGCCACTTTTTTTTCGTCTTTTATTTGGAGTAGAAAGTTTATTCTCCTCCATTGATGTTTCTCCAAATTTTTCATTGCTGGCAGGACAGCAGCGATAATAGCCCAAACACGTAGGGCTGACGCTAATAGTTATTAAATCATCAAAAATGCATCTCTATACAAAACATATTTTCGACAGAACCAGTCGATTGTATATTGCTGTGTGCGTGTAGGCTAGCACACATGCAGGCATCAATATCTTGCCGCTTTAGGCACGGAACTCTGGTCTTCCATTGGCAGAGAACAGAGAGGATGCCCGAAGTCGATTACGCAAGTGATATCATCGGAGCCGGGGCGTCAGGCGCGTCACACGTCCCAGCGGCCATCTATTTGAAGGCAGTCGGTCGTCGTTCACCAGGACTAGTTCGCCGACTCATAGTTCATCACACTTCCTTTGCCATTTTTTCTGATTTGCAACCCAGTAATGTATTCTTTATAGAAACGAGACCAAAAGTTAAGTTTTGCATTCTCATGTATCTAGACAGAGTGGGTATAGCTGAAGCATCTATGATCTGAGGAGAAAGCAATACCGTTAAAGTGCGTCCAATTAGGAGATACGGTGAGGGCGGTAAGGGCGGATGGGTGATGGGTCCGATGATGTTGGAATTAGAGGTCTAGAATTTTAAATGCCTTCAATCTGTACAAGAACAGAATTCATTTCCTCGTACGTAAGGTTTGTTAATGTTAAAACTCTTTTTAAGTGATGTTTATTGACTTTACTGAAACTTCAGCTAATCCGTTGAAATGGGGACTATAGACTGGGGAAAATTTAAAGTTAATATTAAAGAACCCATGCGACAACTAAGCGGGTTAAGCAAGCAAGTTTTTAATCAACAAACTTAAGACCTGCCCTCCTATGTCGTGTTCCAACATCGTCATTATTCTCGTACGACTATTCATTTGTTCTATATAGTATTCTCTTCTACGATTTCTTTGCTCGCTCTCTAACTTTCGACACCGGAAATCTTCATGGTTGGTGCTTTTGGTGTGAATGATTGTATGAAAATATATAATCTACAACATAATTACTCTTATCGATCATCGAATCTGATAAAAAATTGATTCAGATTTCATTAGATCCAAATCCAGAGAGAATTTATAGGCTATGACAATAGTGACTGAGTTTCTTGCGCTGGTTCTTTTCAGCCTACAATTTTTGTCCCGAAGCGGTGTTGTAAGAGTGTGTCGGAGGTCGATTAACGCGACGGATAGTAGTTAACGGATAGTAGACCTTTATTTTGCCTAACGTTTCGATCAAATTGCACCGATCGTGGTCACAATCTGACTCGCTGTAGAACTGCGATGTCCTCACTCCGTATGTGTGGTAGATTTATCTTCTACCACCCTTACTGTAGTATAATGTTCGAAACTGAGCACTAATAGGTACTGGTAGGTCCCCAGAGTACGAGTAAAACTGCACTTTTAACTTTCTTGATTTTATTGACCAGAGTTTACAAACTGTACTAAGAACTGATTATTAGAACTGATCACTGAGCACAGCCTTACAAAAGTGGAACAAACTAAAGGAACTGAACAAACTGAACGTGCTAGTGCCACTCAAATGTCACACAACCCCCTATAGGAGGTCGGGAAAACCGTTCGGGGCAACGGCCCCCTTCGGTGGGTTCTGTCGCGGTCCGTATTCCCCTACAGGGATGTCGTCCGTGTACTTAGCGTAGCACACAGGCGAAAGACAGCTTCCCTTTGGGACTCCTGCTAGGATCGGTCGTTCTGTAGAAATGGCGTCTTCCACTGCCACTTGGAAGCGCCGGTCTTAGAGGAACGACCGACCCAGAATTACAGTCGGGGCGCAGAGGTAGTAGCAATCTTATACAGCAGTCTTTCATGCCAGACGCGGTCGAACGCCTTCTCCATATCTAGGAATACTCCGACGGAGTGCTTCTTTCGGTCCTAGGCGGCCGCTAGTTGGTACGCGGGACAATGTGTGGTAGGAGATGAGGAAGCAGCAGTTTCTTTAGAACCTTCATACTGTGGGCAGCAGCGTTATGGGCCGATAGCTATCGGCTCGCAGAACATCTTTTCCTGGCTTCGGAATCATGATAACTCTTCCCAGTTTCCACTTTCCAGCTCTGTGGGATGTAGCCAAACCTCAGGATTCCGATGAAAACTCTAGTCAGCGTCGCGACGGAGCGCGGGGTAAGGTGACGTAGAGCCTCGTTTGGGATGCGATCTGGGCCTGGGGCTTTACTCAAGGGTGTCCTCAACAGTGCCTTGTGGATTTGTCCCGGTGTTAGGACAATGGGGTCTTCGTGGCTTTGGACGTCATGTCCAAAGTACTCCTGCAAAAAGTCCATCACCCTCTCCTCGTGACAGGTGTTTACTGCTGGGTTTGGCTGGAACTGGGTTTCAAGATGGTCTGCGAATATCTCGGCTCTATCTGCGGTCGTGAACTTCTTAGTCCCATTCTAGTCTTTGAGGGGGCGTGTAGGCTGGTGGCTGCCCGTGAATCGCCGACAAAGTCTGTGAACTTTGTTCCAGTCCTTACTGGCGTCATCAACCTCTCGCAGCCAGGTCTTCTCAGTCCTCGTCATAAGGAGCTGGCACACCTCGTCGGCTATGCGGTTGATAGAGGATGGGATATTCGCGGAATTCGTTCTGCTAATCTCTTTCCACTGCTTAGGTGGGTTTCTTGTAGGAGAGCGATGTCAATCTCCTGCTCTTTAAGTACCACCTTAAGAAGTTCTTGTTTGTTACTGGAAATGCAGTCGGCGTTCTAGGATATCACTCTCAGAGGAGGACTGCTACTCATGTGTGTAGAGATTAGCCGGCCCGCTGAGGATTATCGGTATGGGACTCTGCCCGACCTGTATGGCTTCTAGAACTACGTGAAGTATCTTCACGCAGTTAAGGACAGTCTTGTCTTGGCTTTCTGGACGCTCTGTCCACTTGTATGCAACATCCATCCTGTCTGGGGGCAGCGACCGTAGGAGATACAACTGGCAGACCTTCGCCGCGCACATGGCAGAATACTTTACATCCTTCCCCGTTACCAGTGCGGAGGAAGTTAATCTCCTCGCAGAGCAGTTCACCGCGTGCGCCGCGAACGCGCTAGCCGCAGCAGAGGAAGCAGCCAACGGCAGAGCGAACATCGCGAACATCCCATCCTCTATCAAGAAGAAGATAGAGGAAAAAAGAAGGCTCAGAAGAGCATAGATGAGATCCCGCTGTCCCGTCCTGAAGTCTCGCCTCAACCGCATAGCCGACGAGGTGTGCCAGCTCTTTGTGACGAGGACTGAGAACACCTGGCTGCGAGAGGTTGATGACGCCAGTGAGGACTGGAACAAAGTTCACAGACTTTGTCGGCGATTCACGGGCAGCCGCCCGCCTACACGCCCCCTCAAAGACCCGAATGGGACTAAGAAGTTCGCGGCCGCAGATAGAGCCGAGATATTCGCAGACCATCTTGAAACCCAGTTCCAGCCAAACCCAATGGCAAACACCTGCCACGAGGAGATGGTGTTGGAGTTCTTGCAGGACTACTTTGGTCATGACGTCCAAAGTCACGAAGACCCCATTGTCCTAACACCGGGACAAATCCGCAAGGCACTGCTGAGGACGCCGCTGAGAAAAGCCCCAGGCCCAGATCGCATCCCAAACGAGGCTCTACGTCACCTGTCGGGATTCTGTCCGACCTGTATGGCTTCTAATACTGCGTGAAGTATCTGCAAGCAGCTAGTGACAGTCTTGTCTTGGCCTTCTGGACGCTCTGTCCGCTTGTATGCACCATCCAGCCTTACCTGCGCCCCCTGTCTGGGGCCAGCGGTCAAAACTGATGCCGGTGCAGCCACGGATGGCGGTTGCAGTAGAGGCCTGTCCTCCCCCTTCTCCTCTACCCCGCGGCGTCGCCTGCGACGTCGCTTGCGCCTAACTTCTGTAGGGGGATTTGCTGCGGCCATCAGGGAGAATTGAGCATTCTCCTTCTCCGCGACGGTGTTCTGCGTGGGCCTCCGGGTTGTGCGCGCGACTGTGCTGGCCCGCTTGCTCCTCAGTTCCCTGAGAAACACCGGGCACTGGATGTTGTTCGCGGTGTGCGCAACACCGCAGTTGGCACAAGTCGGCGGCTCCTCTCGCGGCCGCGGGCAATCCTTGGCGGTATATTCCTCGCCACATCGTACGCAAGCCAAGGTCCGATGGCAATAGTGCGAGGAGTGCCTGAAGGTCTGGCGAAGTCTAATTTATTACTAGTCTCATTTATTAGTCTGGCAACGGTGGCACTGTGCTGGCCCCTTCATGCCCCTCCAGGCCTCTATGCGTACTCCTGGCATGCACAGGAGTTCCGAGACCTCGTAAATCGCAGGCGTCAAGTCCGGTGTGCGTCGTAGTTGGGCGAAGAAGATGCACCCCGGCCTTCCCTTACGCGCGCTGATCTTGCGCACGTATTCAGGCACGAAGTTCATCTCTCCGAGGGCTTCTTCTATGTCTCCTGGCTCCGTGTTCTCAGGTAGGCCTCTGATGGCCACCTTGAGGCTCTGCTCTGCTGGCAGGTAGTAACAGAACCAGGAAATATTTTCTGTCTTCTCCAACTTGGTTAGGTACCGTTGTACCGTCCGGTATTCCTCTTCGTCTCTGGGGAGGAATCTAATTCCTCTCCCAAAGGGTCTCGCGCTCGGTGGTCTCTTCAGGAGCTGAAACAGCTCCTTGAAGTGGCGCGCCCACCGGAGGCGGGAAAGGGGCTGGTAAGTTCGTCGGCGGGGTGAACCGCGACGGCGATATAATCCGCGCCCACGTTCCGCCGGCAACGGTGTAGCCGGCGGAACGTGGGCGCTGGCTCGCGCTGCGGTTGCGGTCGGCACGGTCGACGCGGTGAGCTCGCGCGCGGGAGCTCTAACCGCGGACGCAGGCTGCCGAGTTGCGGCGGCGCGAGAGGCGGTGGCGGTCGTCGCGGGTTGCGCGGATGGCGCGGCGCGCGATGTGGACGCGCTGGAGGTCGCGGTGCGCGGGGCGGTCGCGCTGGTGACGGCGCGCGGTGCGGTTGTAATGCACGCGCGCGCTCGCGGGCGCGGACGCGGGCGCCGTCGCGGTGGGCGCGAGCGCGGTCCCCGATGGACGCGGCGAACGCGGCGGGGCGACGGGTGGTGGGGGGCCGGGGGAGCTGCGAGTGCTGATCGGCGTCAGCAACTCGAGCAGCTTGGCCGACCCGGCTATGGGCTCGTGGCGGCGGTGGAAGACCCGCGGCCTGGTTGGCCTGCGGATCCCGGCAGGTGGTCATAATCATAATCATAATCATTTATTTGCCTTCGAATATGGTACATGTCAGATCCTAAATAATATATTAGGTACGTCATAAAGCTCATACATATTCAGCCATATAGAATAGCATGCAAATATTTAACAAAAAAAAATGTTTGGGTCGGCATCTTTTTAAAAAAGCCGGGCTTAAGGATATCAACAGTTATGCGGAATTCATAACTGGTGTTATCCAAAAACACCGTCTCAGAACTTTTATTACCTTTTCGAGTTGCCTCAGAAAAGGTAATATAAAGGAGAGTAGCTTTAAAAAGAGCTGTTTAAAAGAAAATTCTTCTTGTTGCTTCGCTGCTGCGTGGCGACCTCACAAGTAGCTCCTCTTCCTTCTTCCGCGGCTTCTCCCGGTGAGACCCGCTTGTGGGAGGCCGAGAGAGAACCGCAGCTTCCGGAGTTCGGTGGCTATCTGACGGCCGGTTCACACATGTCTCCGTCTTACTGTTCCGTTTTATCGTGTACGTTTTCTTTTCGTCGATGGTGTTTGTAGTTGTATGAGCGACTTCACACATGGCAAAGTATTCTGTATACAGTAAAAAATATCGTTCCTGAAATAAATTACATTCCGTTTTGTCATCGAATACTGGACGACGGAACAGTAAAAATATACGGATACGTAGAATTTTAACGGATAGATACTGTGTGCGTGGCGGGCGGTGTGTGCGGGGTGTAGGAGGGGGAGTGATGCGACAGGTTTTGACTCGCATTTATATATTTATATATAAAAGCGTATACTGTGAGTTTTCTGTTCACACATCGGATCCAGTAATGACTAATCCGTTGAACGTTATACAATGCCTATGTGTGAACAGAGCATAAATTTATGACGTATCCGTTAAAAACGTACCAGTTAAACGGACTCCCATGTGTGAACGGGCCGTGAGTCGCAGAGAGAGGTCCGTACCACTGTAAAAACTTGAGCGCAGCGGGCGAGTCCTCCGTGCTGGTGCAAGATTCTGGACTGTTTATTGATTATATTTTCTGTTCATTAAGTGACTAATGCACTGGGCACACCTAACCAATAGTGGCCATAGAATTGCACACGGCACTATATACATATTCTTTTTTAACCTATAGCTCTATCTTTATCTAGCCAGGTAACTTATCTCTTTCTTTATTGTTAGTCTTTTTTTTACATAAAACGTAAACAAAGGGGATTAATACAGGGGAAATAACTTATAAATCAGCAATAAATTTAGATCTAACGCAATTAAATAACAAAATCAATAAATTCTAATTAAATTGTAGCTGTTGTTGTCAACACTTACTATTAGCTACGCACTCGAGCCAGTATATAGACGATCGTTCCCTCGATGTTATTGACTGTATTCTTCAAATAAAACGCTTCTTGTTTCTTTCTTCTTTTATTGGAGACCGATGACCGTGAGAGCAGCTAACAAAAACCCGGCGCTCACGGCCCTATACTTATACTAATTACATAGGTCTTACTTAGTGACTAAAGCACCCTAGTGCTTACTGGCGAAAGGATAAAGATAGCACCTACGTTACTCTTTCCAACGCGTTCAACAGCCCCCCTCAAAACATCGAAATACTGAGGGAGGCAACCGATGCGTATCTCCTAACTCTTTCTACAATATTTCATACTACCTACCGATAGCCTAACAATTCCCACTCACAACATTCTACCTCTGCGGGTTTTCCTACCTACCCTCGGAATGTGCGAGATGGGGGACAGGGACAGACTATTGGTCTTACCGGTCCCACACTGCCTGAGTGGGACGACCAGATAGGGTCTCCTTCGCCCCTGTACCAAACTACCTACTTTATATTTTATTATTAGTTCCTACCTGCCTAACTTTTGCAAGTAGGAATCACCTATAGATAACCGGTTTGCTATCTTTATTAAATAAAACAAGCCCTGAGCTAATTTACATTGTTTCTTATGCTAAGCCCTATGAGAAAATTAAACTTTATTGAATCCACAAATATCTTATACTAAATTACAACATTCAAATATAAACATAAAGTAACTGATTGGGTGTCCGTAACAGTCTCCCCCCGGTGAAGCGCTGCGAAGTGCGAACCTCTTCATTCCACCGGCAGGACAGCCAATCTTGACGTCGGTCGACGAAACACGCCGCCCTTGGTCCGAATCTCGACGTTCCTTACTGCTCCGTCAGGTCCGGGATGTACTTCAGTGACGACTCCTCGCGGCCACACATTGCGTGGTAGTGTGTGGTCCACCACGACGACTACGTCACCGGGCTTGATAGCGACCACGGTGACGTCACGAGCTCCTCTTCTTGGCACCAGGTTCGGTAAGTATTCTTTCAGCCAGCGGCGCCAATACTCGTCGGCTAGCGCTTGTGCCGCCCTCCACGTCTTCTTCGACGCCGCCTCGCACGACCCGGTGATGGGTAGGCCGCGCGATCCCCCCAGAAGAAAGTGGTTTGGGGTAAGCGCCTCCGGGTCGTCAGCTCTGACAGACACGTGTGTGAGCGGTCGGGCGTTCATATTGTGCTCGACCTCTACCAGCAGAGTCTGTAGAACCTCTTCCTTCGGTGCTTTCTCGTTCAATGTTACTCGTAGCGCGTTCTTGACTGAGCGTATGGGTCGCTCCCACGCTCCCCCCTGATGCGGCGCCCCCGGTGCTATGTAGCGCCAGTCGATGCGCTGGGTGAGCGCGAAGTCCCGTAGAGCGGGTTCCCACTCATTCATCGCTGCTCGTAGTTCCTTGTCTGCGCCCTTGAAGTTCGTCGCATTGTCTGAGTACATTACTTGTGGCCACCCTCGTTGGGCTCCCATCCGCCGCAATGCCATGATAGCTGAGTCGGTCGACAAGCTTGCTACCAGCTCTATATGAACGGCTCTTGTAGTGAGGCATGTGAAAAACGCCCCCCACCTCTTCTGGACGACGGCCCACGGTTATTATCATGGGACCAAAGAAATCTAGACCACAGTTAGAGAATGGTCTGGTGAAGGCTTCTACTCTAGCGCGCGGCAGGTCTCCCAGCACTGGTCTCACTGGTTTCGCCTTCCTCATTCGACAAAAAGTGCACTTGTAGGCCACGGCACGTACTGTAGGTCGCAATCGTAGGATCCAATACTTCTGTCTCACGTCGTTACCGACGCGTTCGTTGTGGGAGTGGTGGGCGCGACGGTGTTCCCGATTGCACAACAACCGCGCATACGGGTGGCTGCCGTCCAATATTACGGGCGTAGTATCGGGGGCAGACGCACCCGCTGCCCTCGTTCGTCCTCTCGCCCGCAACACGCCCTCCTCGTCGATAAACGGATCCAACAATTTGAGGCGACTTCCTGTCTTCAAGTTTTGGCCTTTTCCTAGGCGCTCTATATCTTGTTGAAATGAGTCGGCCTGCGCTCGCCTTATCAACCATCTTTCTGCTCTATCTATGTGCTCCTTGGTCATTACAGATGCGCGCCCACGACATTTATCTATAAACAAAAACACGTATGCCATCGCTCTCACTAGGCGCTCGTGGTTAGAGAAACGCCCGGCGTCTGGCACGCTCCATTTCTAGTCTGTCGTGACGCTAAATACTATCTCCTCGCTGCTCTCTGTGCTGACTGGAGATGGCCATGAATCTTCATTTTGATACAAAAACGACGGCCCTGTGAACCATCTGTCTTCTTGACATTTATTTTCTGTGACGACTCTCGTCGCGTCGTCTGCTACGTTTTCTTGCGTCGGCACCCACCGCTATTGATTGGGACTTGAAAACTCGCTTATCTCTCTCAGTCGGTGCGCTACGTAGGGGGTGTAACGCACTCTGTCGTTCCCAATCCAATATAGAACGGTTGTAGAGTCCGTCCAGTATGTAACTCTAGCCGTCGCGTAAGCAGACTCGCTGGCGTCGCACACCACGTGCAGCTGCTTTCTAATCACTCCCCCCGTTAAAAAGTAGAGACGAGGTAGACGCAGTCTGCTAAGTGAATCTACGCTACGTAGCTCTGATAGTGCGTCGTTCAAGCACTCCCCATTGCTCTTCGCTGCGGCGTCAAACACTAGTCTTATCTTCTGTGGCTTGTTTACATTCACCACGGCAAAGTGCGGTAAATACCAGAGACGTGGGCTCTGTGTATCGCTCTCTCGGCTCTCTTCTGCGTAGCCCTTTTTCAGCATACCGTCGATCTGAGCAGTGTATTTACTTTTGAAGTCTTCTGATGCGTTCATCTTCCTCTCGATTGACATGAGCCTCCGCTTCGCAGCATCGTAGCTCGGCGGCATAACTGTGTTAACCTTGCGCCATGGCAATCCAACTTCGTATCGCTGATTGACACATCTTACTGTAGACTCGAAAGCTTTTAAGGCGCGAATGTCTTCAGGGTTTTCGCGTTCCTTCTTCTCTATGCCCAGAGAATCGATCTCAAAGTACGCCTTCACCATATTGTGTAACTCTTCGTCAGGTTGCGTAGACCGAGCCTTCTCATGGCCGTCGACGTCGGTTACAGCCATTCTCATTACACATCTGCGCCTTACATTTAAACCGCCTGTGTTTACGAAACCCCTAACTTCGCCTGGTTTTTGACACATTTTTCTAAAAAGTTCTTTAATTGTGAAATATTTTAAATCATACTTACAAAAAAACTTTTTTATTTATTTAAGGCAACAGATACACAATATCCATAGTTTACAATAACCTGTAAAAATAACTGAAATACCGATTCAAATGAAGTAGGCGAAGTTTGGACATTGTTTCCTATCTTCGCCTGCCTTATATTTTCCAGTGAACATGATGTCCAAACTGTATGCAGGTGTATTTCTCATAATACTGAGTTTTATGGTATGTAAAATTGAACCTTATGCGCATTAACACAGAGTTGATTTCTGTATAAAACGTCGGTAGGCGAAGTTGGGCACCAGTCTGAAGTTGTCTCCATACATTTTTCTAATCCCGACAAGGGTTGCCACTAACCAAAAATAAGAACAAGAAATTCTATGAAAATAATATTTATTTGAGGAACTATTAATTGTCATCAATCACATTTTGTTTTTATGATAACTTTAGACCAATTACTTAACTTTAAACTTAAAGATAAATAGGCAGATACATTACTCACTATACTATATATCTAGTTCACGAATGGCATAATAACCTTTTTTAATACATATAGGTACCTGAATTTTTTGCAACACATCATCGGTGGAATATAGTTGCTCATCTTTAATAAGGGGCCATCTCCAAAAATTCTTTCCTTTTTTCATGCAATTTACAGTAATACCTTCAGCATTTTGTGCAGTGATTTGGCCCGGATAGTAAGTAGAATTCCATCTTACGATAACATAATCACCTATAGTACAATTTATTTTTTTCGACACCTTTTTATTAACATCGCAATCTTGAAGTTGTTCCAATTTAAACGGGTCCATAAAAGATTCGGCTTTACTAGTAGATGAAGGAATGGTTTCGGGCAGCTTGTCTGATATTAATTGGTCGTTAATAGGCTTATCTTTAGGTACATCATCGAAACTAGAAGTTTGAAGACTGTTTAGCTCAGGAATTGTAAAAAAACCTTTTTTGACAATATTTGGAGGTTGAATCTTTTGTATCACATTTTCCTGGGAGTATATTTGCTCATCTTTGATGAGTGGCCATTTCCAGTAACTCTTTCCTTTCTTCATGCATTTCACTGATATACCTTCAGCATTTTGTGACGTAATTTGGCCCGGATAATAAGAACGATTCCATCTTACAATAACGTGATCACCGATAGTGTAATTTGTTTTTTTTAACACCTTTTTCTTATCATCCCATTTGTGAAAACTAAAATCGGGAACTTTGTCAGGTAAGTGGTCCTCAACAGGTTTGTCTTTAGTTTCAGCTACATCATCGCAACTACGGACAGAAGAAATAGTCTCAGGCAGCTCGTCAGGTAAGAGGTCGTTAACAGGTTTGTCTTCAGTTTCAGGTACATCATCGCAACAACGGACAGAAAAAATACTCTCAGGGAGTTTGTCAGGTAAGTGGTCCTTAACAGATTTAACTTTTGATTTAGGTACATCATCACAACTACGGACAGAAGAAATATTCTCAGGGAGTTGGTCAGGTAAGTGGTCTTTAACGGGGTTGTCTTCAGTTTCAGGTACATCATCACAACTACGGACAGAAGAAATATTCTCAGGGAGTTTGTCAGGTAAGTGGTCTTTAACGGGGTTGTCATCAGTTTCAGGTACACCATCGCAACTACGGACAGAAGAAATAGTCTCAGGCAGCTCGTCAGGTAAGTGGTCCTTATCAGGTTTGTCTTTTGTTTCAGGTACATCATTGCAACTATGGGTATAAGAAATAGCGTCAGGTAGTTTGTCAGGTAAGTGGTCTTCAACGGGTTTGTCTTCAGTTTCAGGTACATCATCACAACAACGGACAGAAGAAATATTCTCAGGGAGTTTGTCAGGTAAGTGGTCTTCAACGGGTTTGTCTTCAGTTTCAGGTACATTATCGCAACTACGGACAGAAGAAATAGTCTCAGGCAGCTCGTCAGGTAAGTGGTCCTTATCAGGTTTGTCTTTTGTTTCAGGTACATTATTGCAACTACGGGTATAAGAAATAGCATCAGGTAGTTTGTCAGGTAAGTGGTCTTCAACAGGTTTGTCTTCATTTTCAGGTACATCATCACAACAACGGTCAGAAGAAATATTCTCAGGGAGTTTGTCAGGTAAGTGGTCTTCAACGGGTTTATCTTCAGTTTCAGGTACATTATCGCAACTACGGACAGAAGAAATAGTCTCAGGCAGCTCGTCAGGTAAGAGGTCGTCAACAGGTTTGTCTTCAGTTTCAGGTACATCATCGCAACTACGGACAGAAGAAATATTCTCAGAGAGTTTGTTAGGTAAGTGGTCTTCAACGGGTTTGTCTTCAGTTTCAGCTACATCATCGCAACTACGGGTAGAAGAAATAGTCTCAGGTAGTTTGTCAGTTAAATGGTCATCGACAGGTAGGTTGCTACCTGTGGTACTCTGAAGAATATCAAGCTCAGGGATGGTAAAGAAACCTTTTTTTACAAAATTTGGGAATTGAATCTTTTGTATCACATTTTCCCAGGAGTATACTTGCTCATCTTTGATGAGTGGCCATTTCCAAAACTTTTTTATTTTTTTCATACAATTGACCATAACTCCTTCAGCATTTTGAGAGGTAATTTGGGCTGGATAATAAAAAGAACCACATTTCACTATAACGTGATCACCGACAGTGTAATTTCTTTGTTGTTGCGTCACACAGCTTTGGTGATTGGACTTTTGAATTTTCGCCAATGGTATGTCTTCTTCAGAATTTTCATCCTCAGAAATGAGTACATGGTTAGCTGCTATTAGGTCTTCAGTTGAGGAAGCAAGGCTCATTCTTTGGTCACTGCACTCTGACGATGAAGAATCTTTACGAACGATGCGTCTTTTCTTTGCTTTTTTTGTTTTGTTCGTTCCTGATGGTCCAGCATTACCAACGGTGGGTGTTGTTTTTATAGGTTTCTGTTTTGGAACATTTTCTGTCACTGTGTCTTCGAAGTCAATACTTGTTACAGATTTACCGGGAGGGACATTTAGTTTCTTATTTCGAACTTTCTTCATAGGATCTGGGGCTCGATTGTCTTTTAAGAATTGTAAAAGCGCACTGTCAACGCTGTATTCTGTGCATGGTTTGGAGCCAGGCAGTTTGTTGATCACTCTTTCAGGATTAAAAGGTTGAATGCCGGTACTTTTAAAGGCGCTTAAAATGTTTGATGTTTTTTCATTTAGTTCGTGCATTAACCGCTTCAGTAATTCAGGAAAGTGAGATTTGTTGATGGTGGCTTCTCTCGGATTTTTTATTTTGTAATTAAGAAGGATTGCTCGCCACAATTTTTTCAAGGGACCAAAATAGCAAACATCTAGTGGTTGCGTCAAATGCGACGAATTGGGCGGTAGAAATACAAATTTAATATTGTTTTCTTCGCACAGTGCTACAATACGACAATTTATGTGTGACGCTAAATTGTCGCCGATTAAAAGTTTTGGTCCTGTTTTTGTTTTAGCCCAAGGCAAAATAATGGTCTCAAACCAATCTTCAAATAAGGTACTGTCGAACCAACCTGATCTTGACCGATTATACCTGGCACCCTTTGGTCCATTTATCCTCCATTGTTGATAAAGATGTTCAGCCTTGTATACTACGTATGGTGGTAGGCATTCACCTCCTGCCGTAATTGCAAACATGATGGAAATGGCGCCTTTTGTATAATTTAACACACGTTCCGGGTATTTCACGCCTCGGCGAAACAAACATTTTTTTGAACCAGGGTTATCGGTTAAGTTTGTTTCGTCATAATTCAGAATGTTTTCCTTTGGTACGCCATCCAAGGATTGTTTCAAATTATTGAAATAGTTACCCATTTCTTCGGGGCTTTTTTCTGCTCTGCCTCTTTTTATGTTTGCTGTTACCCGCTGAGTTAATTCATTTTTGTGGCGTTTTAGAAATGAATAAGCCCATTTTTTTCCTGGTAGATTGTTATTAAAAATTTCTGCTCTTCCATTAGCTTGTAAGTAAATCTGCACAACAATTCTTAAATCCAGCAGAGTCAGGGGACTGCCGAAATCTGCAGCAACTATAAGGACTTTTAGTATATTTTGTTCTTCATCAGTTGTAAGTCTTGTTGGACAGCCTGGAGTTCCTAGGTGTTTTCCGTGAAGTTTATCTAGAAGTGTTCGTCGTGGAATACCAAATTTTTTTTGTGCTTCATATGAAGACATTTTTTTCTCTTTTAATAATTTGACTGCATTTTCTATCATTTCTGAGCTATGTTTTAGTGTATAGCTCCTTTTTTTCTTTTTTACTGGCACATTCGATTTTGGTTTTGCCATTTTGACAAAACCACACCTGTGAATAAAATATTAATATTTAGTTCTAATTGTTTAAAATTAAATCTAACTTAACTTAAACTATAATACTATCAGTGTAAAAAATTGAAATAGCAAATGTTTCATTTGGTTTAGTAATAGTACATTAAGATATGAGTGCATCAAGTTGGTTATAATATACGAGGCGGTTTTTCAGCCCGAGCCGAAGGCGAGGGCGTAATAGAGCCGAGTGTGTTTAACCAATGTAGTATGCACGAATATCGTACGACGTTTTTCAACACACTTGCGAGGAAACAATAAAAAGAATTGCAATAGGTACTTAAAAATAAAAATCAGCGTTTTGTTCTATGGAGCAAAGCTGAGCTGTTTTTTAATATGAACTATTGCACCAACTTTGTGTGTTTGTGTGTGTGTGTGTGTATATATGTGAGTTAGAGAGCACGCGTATTTATATTATGTTGTATGTGTATTTGAGTATGTACGTATGTGTGTGCCTATTTCTGCATAATAACATGTGATATTAGTTGGTCAAGTATGAGATTTGAAATATATTGCCATAAGTGACGCTACCCAGTCCGACGGTTAAATAGATCTTGGCGTCGATTAATGAAGGTAATTTATTAGTTATAGCAGTTCGCCCCGGCTTAACTCGGGTATATAACGAAACCTTTCCCCTCACTTTCTCTCCCTCCCCCTCCCTTCCCCTACCATCCCCTCCCTTCCCCTCCCTTCCCCTACCTTCCCCTCCCTATATCCCTCCCAGCATATACCAAATTTTGACAAAATCGGTTCAGACGTTTTGACGTGAAAAAACATTACTTCGCACGTGCTAAAACTAATTTTCCCAGGGGAATGAGATATTTTCTCGCGGTAAAAAGTAGCCTATGTCCTTCCTTGGGTTTCAAACTATCACTTTGCCAAATTTCATAAAAATCGGTCCAGTAGTTTCGGAGCCTATTCAATACAAACAAACAAACAATCAAATATTTCCTCTTTATAATATTACTAGCTTTCCGCCCTGCGGCTTCGCCCGCGCTTAAGTGATTTTCCCATTTTCACTACCTCACCACTACCCTATCACTACCTTACCGCAACCCTACCACTACCCCAAGCTTCGGTCAAGCCGTTTAGTAGTTGACAAACCGACAGCAGAGCCACCTACCGGGTCCAATTGTATTTTTAAACCATCCAGGAAACCATCGAAATACCCATATAAAATTTCAACCCAATCGGTTCAGCAGTTTAGAAGTTATGTGAAGTTATGTGAGTACGCAAGGATAATTTCTTACTACCCGTTGTCCTATTACCCGTTTCCCCGTAGGAATGAAGCATTTTCCCGCGGTAAAAAGTAGCCTATGTTCATCAGGGATAATGTCGGCTTCTAATGGTAAAAGAATTTTTCAAATCGGTCCAGTAGTTTCGGAGCCTATTCAATACAAACAAACATACAAACAAACAAACAATCAAATCTTTCCTCTTTATAATATTAGTGTAGATATATATATTATTATTATTATAGTGTAGATTAGATCAGTTAAAGTAATCATAACTTCTATTGCACCGCAACGCCGCCTGCAATTTTGTGTAGCTATATTAATCCGTTCAATAAGGTTTTATATAATTTTGATACAAAGTAATAACACGTTAGATTTATGAAGAGTTATGAGTCACTTTTTATTTAAAGTAAATACTGACATATAATCGTACATTTCAAGTGACAACCCTATGGGTAGGCGAAGATAGGCATCAAAATGGCCTCCGCGGTTCTCTAAGAACTATTTCATTTGATTATCCTTTAATTACACAACTTTTATCGAAAGCAATGGCTTTGTCTCAATAAGGGATATAAATTGATCATAATGAACTAAAAACAACAACCTTACCTTCACTTTATGATGCACACACAGCAAAGTTTCTTCTTTAACACAAAATAAACACCACTTTTTTCAACTAAAAAATTCCTCTGTCAGTAAAAGAGGTGAAGTTAGCTACGCTTTGGTTGCAAAAATGTTGCCAGAAATAAAAATGTATTTGAAATTGGTAGTTTTGAGCATTGTTAGACAAAGTAAAATTATAAAATTCAATTGTTTTTAGAAATAGGCGAAGATATGGTTCACAGGCGAAGTTAAGGGTTTCGACGGTATTCAAGCATAGAAAGCATATCTTTTCTTCTTTTAACCAATCCCATCGCTCGCGCACCGTCATGGTTGTAAACTTCTTGCATTTCGGTACTTAGTGGTCCCCGCCGCAACATAAACAACACGGTTTCTCTTGTGACGTCATCGCCTTCTCGTCGGCTGTGGCGTACACCCCGGTGTTTCTTCCTTTCGTGTTCGCCTTCGGTTTACCTTGTACGACTTCCTTCTTGGCTGCGGAGCTGCTAGGTTGCGATACGTATGAGAAACGAATCGCCTTGTTAGCTTCTTCCATTAAAAAGTGCGATAATGTAACGATCTCTGGCTCCGAATAGCTTGAATACTGGACCGCGTAATCGCACCATCTCGCCTTCAGGTGTGGGCTAAGCTTCTCGACTATGTCTCGTATCAGCATCGGATTTCTTAGGTAACTTCTATTGTCTAGAGTCCAGTGTACACACGATGTTTTGTACCTTTATAGCGAATATGTTCAACTCACTGGCTGTGGTACCCACTCGCGGCAGGCTCCTCAGGTCGTTCAGTGCTCGATCTATAATCACTTCCGGTCTTCCGTAACACTGTTCTAGCGTCCGCATGATTTTATCGGGATCTGTAGCACCGTACAACAACGCCGCCACTGCTTTCTTGGCCTCTCCCTTCAGGCAATTTCGTAGTCTAGCCAGGTTCTCGGCCTTACTAAAGTTACATGATCTCGTTGACTCTTGCATCGCAGCTTTAAAAGGCAACCACTCATTTGGATTTCCATTAAATATCGGCAACTCAATAGCTTGACGTGGGGCCGGTCGCTTTGACATAATCCTCTCTAATGTAGTAGCAAGTCGTTCAACCCCGTCCATATCACCTCGGGGCCCTGCCTTACATTCATTGTTTTCGTTGATTAGTCGTTGCTCATTATGTTCACTATTGTTGTTAACTTGATTTGGTTCTATGCTTGGCGAGTTTAAATGTCGGTTTCTGTCCATTTCCATATTACGCACCTCCTTTCCCTTGCGACGCGTAAACATATGTCTGTCTCTTTCATTCCTCTCTTCTCGGAGGGTAGGAACGCCGAAAGACATTTCTGTTGTGGGTATCTGCACATTTTCGTCGTGACGCCGGGACTGGGTTCTGTCCAGCCAGTCATCCACCCTCGCTTGGACTTCACCGGCGGGTAGGCTCTCACAGTCACGATCCTCTATATCAGTCTCCATAATCGTAGCTATTTCATATTCCAATCGCTTCTGAATTAAATTCTTTTCTATCGCCATCTCTCTTCGCTGTATCTCCGCGAACTTCTCGGCTGCTAGTAACTCCGCTTGTTTCAAACGAGCGGCGACGCTTGAACCTCTCGACGACGGTGGCCTTGTACTAGGCGCGTCGGCGTCGGCGTCGTGACGCCTCTCCACTGGTTCGATACGTCCGCTTTCTGCGGGTACTACGCTTGTTTGGGCTTGTGGCATGCTTGCGGTGGCTTGCACTGACGGTGATGCGGGTGGCTCTTCAAAGTTGCGTTGTCTTGAGTCTTCCGTCTCTTTCCTCCCAGCTTGGCTTCTTGTCGTCGGCATCTTCTTCCTTGCTGCCCCTACTCCTATCAATCTCAAACAGGTACGCTACTAAGGGGAGCCTGTTCGAGGATGGATGGTCGTGCAGGATCGGAAGGAAAGGAACCGCCCAGCAGAGAATGTACGCATCCGCGGGGTGCTCAGTCGCTGGCTGGAATGTCCAGGACCCTCGGCAGTGCCTACAGTCCGGCCCCCACGCTTACGCACACCGTACTGGCGCGGTCGGACTAGTTCACAATCGCTTGCGCGATATGTGGCAGCTCGCCCGACAGACTGCACCGCCTGGAAACGGCGTTAACTCGCGACAGACACCGTTTGGCACCGTTAGGTGGTGAATGCCGGAGCCACGGTACACCCGTGTAAATGTGATCGTCTCTCTCACAGGAGTAAGTCTTGATCGCGGCTTCGTTGATCCCTCGTTGCTGGTTACACTTTCTTCACACACGAAGTCGATGCCGCGATGCTGATTTCTTCTTATCCGGCGAGCAATGGACCAGACGATATTAGCTACGCACTCGAGCCAATATATAGACGATCGTTCCCCCGATATAAAACGCTTCTTGTTTCTTTCTTCTTTATTGGAGACCGATGACCGTGAGAGCAGCTAACAAAATCCGGCGCTCACGGCTCTATACTTATACTAATTACATAGGTCTTACTTAGTGACTAAAGCACCCTAGTGTTTACTGGCGAAAGGATAAGGATAGCACCTACATAAATTACCTAAATTAATTAATTACCTAAATTACAACATTCAAATATAAACATAATGTAACCGATTGGGTGTCCGTAACACTATTGCTTTAATATTTGAACAAATAAATAATGTTTCATTTTTTTATTTTTCTCATCTTGTAACAAAGAAAAGGATATTGAATTAATACTGGAGTAAATACATGAGTAAAAATGAAAAAAGATTACACTAAAATCTCTTTGGTTGCATAGAGACCCCCATATTAATTTATTATGTTGGTAGTAAGATTTTGTATTCTTATGTTGGTTTTTTATTTAACTAGTGCTAGAATTGCATTTTAAGCACAGAAAACTCCCCTATTCATAATGCCAAGTTTCATGCAACTGTATTAAAAATGACATTTACAGCACTAAACATTCGCTCTATTTTTATATAGCAAGTCGTCTTGGGTCGGCGTTTGTTGTTTTCTATTAGCTTTGAAACATTTCCTAAACTTTGCATTGTTTTCTACAACAAAGAAGTGACCGACACTTAAAAAAATTGAGGTGAAACAGTAATGTTGTGGTGAGTTTACGTCTTATGTATGATTTTATTAACTGCTATTTACATTACTATAGCTATTTCAGTATTAACAAGTACATAATTATGTACTTACTTGTGTCTCAACTTTAATTAAAGATAATCATTATACTGTAATTTTGATAAATTTGTTATTTTAACCACACTAAAATTAACGAAATTAATTAAAAAAATATATTTTTAAAAAGTATTTAATATAATTAAACTTTTAATTATTAATATTTATTATTAGCTATTTTTTCTGTAATTTTAAAGTGGTAATTAAAAGTAAATTTTATTATTGAGATAGGTAGTTATTTTAAATTTACTTTAACATATACGACATTTATGAAAAAACCGGTCAAATGCGTGTCGGACTACGCATAAAGTACGGTTCCGTATTCATTTTTGGCACCACGCTGTTTTGCATTATCATCATCTCCCTAGCTTTTTCTTTAGGAAAAAAGTATATATGTATTTTTATTTTATTTATAATTTCGAAAGTATTCATCACAGGATACCCAAAACAATTTTAAATAAGAGTTAACGTGCCTGTTTCTTTACATGAGTGATTTGAAGTTTATAGGTCCAAGACTTTAGAAATTACAGGGGGGGGACACCTTGTAAACGACTTTGGCGGGCTATATCTCGCAAATGGTAAAGCTGATAAAAAAGTGTTGTATGGAAACCCTATCTTATTTTCATAGTCCTTTTCAACGATTTCAACGATTTAAATAATTCACCCCCCCCCCTTTACATGTATAGGGTGGTACCCTTAAAATGGGGTAATTTAAATTTTTCGTATTTTTAAAAATGAGATCTATATGTAAAGTATCCTCGAACCAAGTTACATGCAAATCAGTCCATAAACGTAGAAGATATTCTGCTGTGACAGACTAGGACGGACGGAACGGACAGACTGAACGATCTTATAAATAAGGGACTTGCGCCGGACTTCTTAACTCAGTGTTAGTTTGGTAAAGGAATAAAACATAAAAACTGAAAGAGACAGAACTATGTTTTAATCCAGTACTAAGCTAACACTGGCGCAAGAGGGCCTTAATTTTTCATAAAAATATTTTAGTACATACTCCGTAATACTGTCATGATAAGCTTAGATTAGATTTTTATACTCCGACATTATTTTTTTCAAGAAGCATTCAGAACCACTTATTCAATTACTAAACAGTCACTCTTAGTGCAAGGTAAAATGTTTATGAGAGTTGAGTGTTCATTTCTAAATAAAACATTAAAGAACATATTTGTTTTATTTTACACGATAGTACTAATGCCCCGTTATACTGTCACGATAAGATTTGATTTTTTATACTCAAACATTATTTTTTCACGAAGCATTCAGAACCACTTATTCAATTATTAAACAGTTGCTACATTATTCACTTGACTTCTAGCAACTTATGGAAAAAATATGTAGGTATACTTTACGGCGTCTCAAGTGGGGGAGACCGGGACATTTCAAAATTTAAAAATCATATTCCCAGTTGCCCCTCCAAACGAGGCACCGGGGGCAACTGGGACATTATTTTTTACGAATTCCCAGTTGCCCCCAGTGGGGGCGATGCCGGTGGGGGCGACTGGGAATAACTTCGTGCCTCTGACACTCGGACGCAGCGGACAGTCCTACGTACTGGTGCCCACACTCGAAGTTCGCACAACCCCCTAGGGGATCGGGAAAACCGTTCGGGGCAACGGCCCCCTTCGGTGGGTTCAATCGCTGTCCGTGACTACGGACAGGTCGTTTTGTTGGGGGAGACGTTTTCGTCTCACGTCCTTGGTTGGGTTGGCGCTGGCTGGTCGAGGTCAATCCCACCACCTCCCATGGCCATACCAACCTCGCGGTTATAAAGGCCGAAGATGAGAGATGCGCGCGGAATTTGCGTCTGCTAGGCAGTCTGCACTCCGCCGCGCGCAATGCTTGACTCTCTACAAGTTTTTTCTCTTCTCTGTTCCTTGTCCCTTGTGTCACTCTCCCCCCCTTCTTGGGGCATGACTCGCTCGGCGCCATTCCTCCGTCTGTGCAAACCGTGCGCAAACTCCCGCAGCCGTCTGAAGTTCCTTTCCGAACCAACGAGATCGGAGTACCAAACTGGACCGACATTTATTGGGCTGATTCCATCCATCATTTTGCATCGCAGATCGTCATACAGAGGACAGAACCACAGAACGTGATGCCTGTCCTCCTCTTCCTCGCCGCACTCACACATACTCCCCTCTCGAAGCTTCATGTCACTAAGCCTTTTATTGAAACATCCGTGTCCGGTAAGCATCTGAGAAGTTGCATAATCTGGTTCGACCCAGCTCATGCCAAGTCTCCCAACCACTGCCACTTGGAAGCGCCGGTCTTGGAGGAAGGACCGAACCAGCCTTACGACTCGTTGGGGCGCAGAGGTAGTAGCTATCTTATACAGCAGTCCTTCATGCCAGACGCGGTCGAACGCCTTCTCCATATCTAGGAACACTCCGACGGAGTGCTCCTTCGGTTCTGGGCGGCCGCTGGTTGGTGAAGGACGCGGACTAGCTGTTGGGTGGTGGAGTGCTCGGCTCTGAAGCCGTATTGCTCTACTCTGGGCTCAATATGTGGTAGGAGATGAGGAAGCAGCAGTTTCTCTAGCACCTTCGAAACTGTGGGCAGCAGCGTTATGGGCCGATAGCTATCGGCTCGCAGAACATCTTTTCCTGGCTTAGGAATCATAATGACTCGTCCCAGTTTCCAGCTCTGTGGGAAGTGGCCAAACCTCAGGGTTCCGTTGAAGATTCTAGTCAGCGTCGCGACGGAGCGCGGGGGAAGGTGACGTAGAGCCTCGTTGGGGATGCGATCTGGGCCTGGGGCTTTTCTCAACGGCGTCCTCAGCAGTGCCTTGCGGATTTGTCCCGGTGTTAGCACAATGGGGTCTTCATGACTTTGGACGTCATGACCAAAGTAGTCCTGCAAGTAGTCCAACACCATCTCCTCGTGGCAGGTGTTTACTGTTGGGTTTGGCTGGAACTGGGTTTCAAGATGGTCTGCGAATATCTCGGCTCTATCTGCGGCCGCGAACTTCTTAGTCCCATTCGAGTCTTTGAGGGGGCGCGTAGGCGGGCGACTGCCCGTGAATCGCCGACAAAGTCTGTGAACTTTGTTCCAGTCCTCACTGGCGTCATCAACCTCTCGCAGCCAGGTGTTCTCAGTCCTCGTCACAAGGAGCTGGCACACCTCGTCGGCTATGCGGTTGAGGCGAGACTTCAGGACGGGACAGCGGGATCTCATCCATGCTCTTCTGAGCCTCCTTTTTTCCTCTATCTTCTTCTTGATAGAGGATGGGATGTTCGCGGAGTTCGCTCTGCCGTTGGCTGCTTCCTCTGCTGCGGCTAGCGCGTTCGCGGCCCACGTGGTGAACTGCTCTGCGAGGAGATCAACTTCCTCCGCATTGGTAACGGGGAAGGATGGAGAGTGTTCTGTCATGTGCGCGGCGAAGGTCTGCCAGTTGTATCTCCTACGGTCCAGCGGGGTAGTCCGGGTCGGATCAGGAGAGTATTTAATGAGCAGCGGCTGATGATCTGAGATGAGGTGGTAGTCCAGGACTTCTACCGTCATGGTGTTGGTCAGTCCTTGGGTTACCACTAGATCTATGACATCCGGTAGTGCATTGGCTTGGTAGGGGTAGTGTGTGGGCGTCTCTGGCCCGACTACACTGTAGCCTCGTCTCTCGGCGTCGTCAAACAGCCGGGTCCCGTCGGGACAGTTCCAGTTCAGTCCTCGATATCGAGGCGGATGCTTGGCGCCTTGTAAAAGGTAAATACTCTACATGGGCCCGAGTCAAGGAATATCTCTATCCCGATTGCTGTTGATGACCGCAAGGTGGTCTGCGGTAAAATCTGATGCACTATGTTGTGTCGCACTAGGATTGCAAGTCCCCTATACGCTATTCCTAGTGGGGATGTCTCATCAGCTCGGTAGGTGGCGTAGCCCGCAAAGCCACATCTCTTTCCACTGCTCAGGTGGGTTTCTTGTAGGAGAGCGATGTCAATCTCCTGCTCTTTAAGTACCACCTTAAGGAGTTCTTGTTTATTACTGGAAATGCCGTCGGCATTCCAGGACATCACTCTCAGAGGAGGACTGCTACCCATGAGTATATAGATCAGCCAGCCCTCTGAGGATTATAGGTACGGGATTCTGCCCGACATGTATGGCTTCTAATACTGCATGAAGTATCTTCAAGCAGCTAGTGACAGACTTGTCTTGGCCTTCTGGACGCTCTGTCCGCTTATATGCACCATCCTGCCTTACCTGCGCCCCCTGTCTGGGGGCAGCGGTCAAAACTGGTGCCGGTGCAGCCACGGATGGCGGTTGCGGTAGAGGCCTGTCCTCCTCCTTCTCTACCCCGCGGCGTCGCCTGCGACGTCGCTTGCGCCTACCTTCTGTAGGGGGATTTGCCGCGGCCATCAGGGAGAATTGAGCATTCTCCTCCTCCGCGACGGTGTTCTGCGTGGGCCTCCGGGTTGTGCGCGCGACTGTGCTGGCCCGCTTGCTCCTCAGTTCCCTGAGAAACACCGGGCACCTGATGTTATTCGCGGTGTGCGCGTCGCCGCAGTTGGCACAGGTCGGCGGCTCCTCTCGCGGCCGCGAGCAATCCTTTGCGGAATGTTCCTCGCCACATCGTACGCAAGCCAAGGTCCGGTGGCAATTGTGCGAGGAGTGCCTGAAGGTCTGGCAACGGTGGCACTGTGCTGGCCCCTTCTTGCCCCTCCAGGCCTCTATACGTACTCCTGGCATGCACAGGAGTTCCGTGACCTCGTAGATCGCAGGCATCAGATCTGGTGTACGTCGTAGCTGGGCGAAGAAAATGCACCCCGGCCTTCCCTTACGCGCGCTGATCTTGCGCACGTACTCAGGCACGAAGTTCAGCTCGCCGAGGGCTTCTTCAATATCTCCAGGCTCTGTGTTCTCAGGTAGACATCTGATGGCTACCTTGAGGCTCTGCTCCGCTGGCAGGGAGTAACAGAACCAAGAGATACTCTCGGTCTTCTCCAACTTGGTGAGGTACCGTTGCACCGTCCGGTATTCCTCTTCGTCTCTGGGGAGGAATCTAATTCCTCTCCCAAAGGGTCTCGCGCTCGGGGGTCGCTTCAGGAGCTGCTTCAGCTCCTTGAAATGGCGCGCCTAGTCGGGCAGCCTCTCCACAACCAGGGGTGGGTACCTGCGCTGCGCAGAGGCCGCATGAGTGGGTGAGGAGGCAGGTGGTGTAGTGGTCGTGGGTTGGGTTGTCACCTCCATCGGTGACAAGTCGAGCCGCGGCAGCGAGAGCGTCTGTTCGTCCTCAGCCGTGGGCGAGGTCGGGTCCCGGGACCGCTTCGCTACCGGAGGCGGGAAAGGGGCTGGCAAATTCGTCGGCGGGGTGAATCGCGACGGCGATATTATTCGCACAGTCGGCGACGTTGGTGCGGGCGCGGAGGGCGGTTGAGCCTGGGCGATTCCCCTGGTACGCGGGTCGCGTTGCGGCAACGGCGTAGCCGGCGGAGCGCGGGCACTGGCTCGCGCTGCGGTCGCAGTCGGCATGGTCGACGCGGTGAGCTCACGCACGGGAGCTCTAACCGCGGACGCGGACTGCCGAGTTGCGGCGGCGCGAGAGGCGGTGGCGGATGTCGCGGGTCGCGCGGATGGTGCGGCGCGCGATGCGGACGCGCTGGAGGTCGCGGAGCGCGGGGCGGTCGCGCTGGTGACGGCGCGCGGTGCGGTCATGGTGCGCGCGGTGGTCGCGGTGGTCGCGGCGGTCGCGGCATAGGAGCGCGGCGGTGTCAGGCGCTTGGCGGGCACGGGCGCGCTCGCGGGCGCAGACGCGGGCGCAGTCGCGGTGGTCGCGGCGAACGCGGCGGGGCGACGGGTGGTGCGGGGCCGGGGGAGCTGCGAGTGCTGATCGGCGTCAGCAACTCGAGCAGCTTGGCCACCCCGGCTATGATGGGCTCGTGGCGGCGGTGGAAGACCCGCGGCCTGGTTGGCCTGCGGATCCCGGCAGGTGGTTGGGCCGGCATCTTTTTAAAAAGCCGGGCTTTTCGATATCAACAACTATGCGGAATGCATAGCTAGTGATATCGGAAAACACCGTCTCAGAACTTTTATATTACCTTTTCGAGTTGCCTCAGAAAAGGTAATATAAAGGAGGGTAGCTCCAAAAAGAGCTGTTTAAAATAAAATTTCGGTTTCTTCGCTGCTGCGTGGCGACCTCACAGGTAGCTCCTCTTCCTTCTTCCGCGGCTTCTCCCGGTGAGACCCGCTTGTGGGAGGCCGAGAGAGAACCGCAGCTTCTGGAGTTCGGTGGCTATCTGAGTCGCAGAGAGAGAGGTCCGTACCACTGTAAGTACTCGAGCGCAGCGGGCGAGTCCCGTGCTGGTGCATTCTGGGCTGTTTATTTATATATTTTTTTTTTTTTTGCAACCGTTGATTTTGTCACCTGTCGGTTTTTCACAGCGGCGATATGTTTGGCCTATGTATGAACTACCACAGCTGCAACCGATTTTTTACACACCCGGAGTATGTAGCGGCAAGACATCTTTTGGTGTGCGCAATATACTGTTTATCTTTCATCCCGGAGTGAAAACAGTGGGTATGGAGTACTTTCTTAATAGGAAACCGACCTTGTCCGTTACTTCTTTCACATAAGGTAAAAATGCGGGATGTCTGTTTACGCCTGGACTTTTACCTTTCTTAATCGGTTTTTGCAATTGTTTTGTTGTTATTTTGTATCCATTATTTCGTAGTACCTCCTGAACATGATCCAGCTCTTGCTTTATATGCTCAGAGTCACAGAGGTCAAATGCTCTGTTTCTATAGACTTAGGCTTTCTATAGACACAGTGCGATAGTGATCCATCAGATCGCAATGTTACTCTCTAAAAATGGCAACGATTTGTCCTTCTCCAATTCACTTGTAAATTTCATTTTTGGATGAATGGAATTAAGATATTCTAGATATTGATCTACCCTTTGTGTGCCTCCTTATACAATACTGAAAACGTCATCCACATATCTTTTCCAAAGTCTAATAATTTTCGGGCCCAGGCGTATCGCCTTCTCTTCAAAATGTTCCATCCAGAGATTAGCTAGTAAAGGGGCTACGGGACTTCCCATTGCGAGGCCATCAATCTGGAGGTAATATTGACCTTGGAAAAGAAAGTAGTTGCCATCAAAACAGTTCTTCAGCATATCATTATAATTAAAAGGCATTTCATTGTCACTCAACCTGTCCTTTACTATGTCCAAACACTCCTTAATTGGAACGTTGGTACGAGGGTCAAACTGAAAGTTCTTAGAACTGGCCACTTATAAACAATATAATAAAAAAAATATTCTAAAATTTGAAAATAGAACTCTTTGCCAATATTACTGAGTATATATTTCATTCATTTGTCATTTGTTTTACGACTTGGCGGCAAATTGAAAATTGTCTGTGTCACGTCAAAATGAATTTAACACGAGAAAATTTTCGTGCAATGATTTTTTATGACTTTCGATGTCATTTAAGTCAACAAGAAAGTTATGATAGACTACGATTGGCCTTTCACGATGAAGCCCCATCTCGTGCGACTGTTTACAACTGGTTTAATGAGTTTAAACGTGGTCGCACTAATCTCACTGATGATGTACGTGAGGGACGGCCTTCTACGGCGACGACTGAAAATAACATCTGTGTTGTGCGGCGTATGATAGAGACTGACAAAAGAGTGACCTATCAGCAGATTCGGACAAGCTTAGGCATCGGTATGAGTCAAGTGCACAAAATCCTCGACGAACATTTAGCGGTCAGGAAGCTTTGCGCCCGGTGGATACCTCATAATTTGACTAAGGCTCAAAAACTCCATCGTGTGGATTGGTGCCGTAAAATGATTGAAAGATTTAACGGAGGTGACTCAAATGCTGTGTTCGACATACTAACAGGTGACGAAAGCTGGATTTACTGTTATGATCCTGAAACCAAAAGACAATCTGCTCAGTGGGTGTTTCCTTTCGAGGAGTTGCCAACTAAAGTGAAGAGAGATCGAAGTGCGGGAAAAAAAATGGTGGCCTCGTTCTTTGGAAGGACAGGTCATTTCGCAACAATTGTGTTAGAGGATCAAAAAACAGTTTCTGCAGAATGGTACACTACCAATTGTTTGCCACTTGTCTTGGAAAAAGTTCGAGAGAAACGACCTCGCAGTAGGATCCTCCTTCACCACGACAACGCCTCGTCGCACACCGCCAAGCGAACGATCGACTATTTGGCGACATCAAACGTTGAATTACTGGGTCACCCGCCGTATAGCCCCGACCTCGCGCCTTGTGATTTTTATTTATTTCCAAAAATTAAAGAAAAACTTAAAGGAAAGCGGTTTATGAATGCTGAAGAAGCGGTGGCTGCGTATCGCGATGCCATTGAAGAGACCCCTAAGGACGAGTGGGCAAAGTGCTTTTCCCAGTGGTTCCATCGCATGCAGCGGTGTATTGACGTCAATGGACAATATTGCGAAAAGATATAATAAAACTAATAACTGGCTAATGTAATCAGTTTTTGATTTTCTAAGGGTCCTATCACACAGAGAGCGGTCACGCGGTCAAGCGGTCTGCGTTCGCGTTCCGCGTTCGAGCGTCCAATTGCTCACGAACCCCGCTGTTGAACGGTCGACGCGGTACCACTAGTATCACCATGATTTTTGACGATAGTTCATCGGAAGACGAATTATTGATTTTGTGGTCATTATCAGCATCAAGACGGAAAAGAAAATACTGGGTGCGCCCAGTAAATAAGGACAGAGAACATGATGGAGAATTTCATAGACTTTTTTCTAAATGGGTTGATGATGAAGAAATTTTTTATAATTCTTTTCGGATGACACTTGATTCCTTCAATGAACTGTATGACAAAATTAAACATGACTTAGATAAACAAGATACTAACTGGAGGAAAGCCATTTCAGCAAAAGAAAGATTGGTGGTATGTTTGAGGTAAGTTACTTTATTCCTTAAACAAATAATTGTATATTCTTAAGAATATTCATTATTATCATTATTAATTACTTCAGCAGCTTCTTCATAACACCGTCTAAGCTCAGAAAATTCAGATATATTTTGGTCTTGATTTACTTCATTTGACTGAACATGTTGTGTGTCATGTAATAATTCATCCATTTCGTGTGATGACAATTCAGGCAGATCTTGTAAGTTTTCAACATCTTGTACCATACTGTCTTCGGATAAATACATGTTAGTTGATGGTGAATTGACTGGAGTTATATTTATATTATCCTGGAGTTGCATTTCGTATTTTGCAAATAATGTTGCCATATCTAATTTGAGCATACTTTGCATGCGAGCTGGCATTTTTCTCATAGAAGTCGCATAACTTTGAAATAAATAATCAATATCATCAAGTTTTCTCTTGTTAAGTTTCTTCTCGTGTAAATATTTTAACAGTTGTTGTTGTGGATCTGAATCAGCTTTTTGTGTTACGTTTTTATTTTTGGCAGAATTTCTAGAGTAACTACTATTACTAGAACCGGGACGGGAGAGGTTTTCAGAGACAGAATTTCGCAAATCAACACTGTTACTTGGGCTTGATTGGTTGGTTGAGTCGACAGAATTTCGCAAATCAACACTGTTACTTGGGCTTGATTGGTTGGTTGAGTCAGAAACTTGTGAAGTGCTGTCTCTATTTCCACTGTTAATATTACTATCAGTTTCATTCAGAGCAATGGTGTCATCTAGAAAGCGAAGCTGATCTGCCCAAGGCCAATTTTTGTATTTTTTATATGCAGATCCAGAAGCAGTTTCTGTTGACTTTTTGAACTTCTTATAATTATCTCTTAAGCTTTTCCATTTAGTAGCCCATTGTTTACCTGTAAAAATATATGCACGATCAATTCGGATTTGCACATTTATAACAAACTTATTAATAATATTTCATAAAATATATTAATAATATTTTTTGTACTTGTTTCAGGTATCTTGCCACTGGAGATTACTCATCCACAATAGGCAATTCATATTGTATGGGAAAATCTACTGTTACAACAATAATCAAGGAAACATGTAGTGCAATTTGGAAAAATCTACAGCCAACATACATGCCATTCCCGTCTGAAGAAATGTGGAAGCAGTCTGTCATCGGATTTCATGAAAGATGGAGATTTCCAAATTGTCTAGGCAGTATAGATGGCAAACATGTAACAATAAAATGCCCATCCAACACGGGGTCTTTGCATTATTGTCATAAACAAAAATTCTCAACAGTATTGCTGGCAGTGGTTGACTCTGATTATAAATTTATTATGATTGACGTAGGCAGTTATGGCAAAGACAGTGACAGCACTATTTTTCAAAATTCTGTCTTTTACAAGAAGTTGATTGACAATGAGCTTAATATACCACCACCAAAGCCATTGCCAGGGATGGAAGTACCTGTGCCTCACATATTTCTTGGAGATGGTGGTTTCAAGTTAGAAAATTTTTTAATGAGACCATTTCCTACTGACATAGTAATTAGAGACCATAGAAAAGCAAATTACAATCGCAGACTTTGTGGTGCACGGCGTATAGTAGAGAGTGCATTCGGAATATTGGCTCAGAAATGGAGGGTTTTTATGAATGAAATTGAACTAAACACAGAAACAACAAACGAAGTAATAAAAGCTGCGTGTTGCTTACACAACTACCTCAGAATTAAGGGGGACAACAAAGTGGTAGATGAGGATATGATTCGTCGTTACTATATTAATGCCCGATCTTTTAATGATTTCGCACCAAATGCCCAGAGAAGTAATATGACAGCATATGAAGTTCGTGAACATTTTATTTCATATTTTAATTAACATTAATATAGTAAAGATCGGATATTCTAGTGCATATTTACGTAAACTTCGAGGAAGTGCGTAACATTGAGGGGCCATACCACTTTTTACCTAATATTCACATAAACAAATCCAATTTAGTTTTATATTACGTAACTAATACAAAACATTTTAATTTGACATAATTTTAGTACGGAACTCAAAAAAAATAAAATATTCTTCCAATAATATAATTTGTACCTAAGTTGAAGTTTAGGTAAGTATGCACTGGAATACCCGATCTCTGATAATAAGTGCCAAACTGCTTCATTATGTACCTACCCACAAATTGTAGGTATTTATGTATGTATCATAAATATGGTATTACAAGAAGTATAATATGCATTACAGTCTCTTCAGTGTTGGCAGCTATTTTTTTTCATTCATAACTTTAATAATCTGTGGACCGACTTTCATTGTTGACTGGAATAACGATGTAATAAAAATATATATTGTGACTGAGGTTTTATTTTTATTCTTCATAACCTAGCTAGTAAAAATACATTTCTATATTCCTTAAAAAATGTAGTTTCTGAACGAGTGGCAAAAAATACATGTTCCCCAAAACACTATTTTATGACTTACCATTTTCATTTCCCATTTCTCTGGCAATTTCCAACCATGCTTCGGCTACTATTCCTCGGTTTTTGTAATGGTTATCCTTCGCATCGTATAAAAAACGCTTTTCACGTACTAACATAATTAGCTTTTCGGTCTCCATCTTCTTTCCAATTTGGTCGCCGAAACAGCAGTGAACGCGCGAACGCGTGCGTTCCACTTGACCGACGCGGTCAGAATGCCTCCTGTGTGAGTATATCTATGTAACGTAATATAATACAAAGAACGCAAAACTGACCGCTTGAACGCTTGACCGCGTGACCGCTCTCTGTCTGATAAAACCCTAAGAACTTTCAGTTTGACCCTCGTAAACTCGACGTCAAAACTTACCATGATCTCATCTGGTTCCAATTTCAGGTTGCTTATAATCTGGACAAAGTGGTGAGAATCTTTTACTAAAGACGGTGTCCTTCCCACCAAAGGTTGTAACACAGATGCTACATGCTTTGCCAGGTCATAAGTAGGCGAAGCTATCTGACTGACAATTGGTGGCAACGTTAGTTTTGTGTACATTAAGCAGACCATACAGCTTCGGCAGTTGGTGTGGTTTAGGGCTATGTAGTTTTTCGTACTTGTCTTCTGTAAAAAGGTCTGGATTTTCTTGGATGAGAGCACGAATTCTACGCGTTACTCTGGCCGTGGGGTTATATGTTACTGGTTCGTTGACATTTTCATCACTTGGTAACCCACGTATCTTTTCCTCGTAATCGTTTGTGTTCATCACTACAGTGGAGTTTCCTTTATCGGCCTTAAGCACTAAAATGTCTCGATTTTCCCGAATACATTTCAGCGCTTGACGCTCTTCTGTAGTGATGTTACTAGCTGGAGGTCTTGCTTTGTCTAGAATAACTGCAACATCCTGTCGTAGAATATCTGCCTCAGCAGGCGGTATCTTGTTACGCACAATTGTTTCCTCCATGGCGTCGATTACTTTTTCGTGCGGAATTCGCTTGGGTGTTAGTGCGAAATTCATTCCTTTGGCCAACACGTTAACATCATCATCATCAGCATCATCGTTAAGACTCACGCATGATAGGTTTACTAGGCCGTGTCCCTTGAACTTACTGGTGACGTAGTATTATTCGAGTACTGCCGATTATACAGCTTCGAGACCTTTCGCTCATCGGTAGTGTTACAAAGATCAAAGGTTTGGCACGCTTGCAAATATGTTACCCTATCACACAAATCGAAATCTTCCCGAGATAACACAACACTGCAATCCAAATGTAACGCATACAAATCACACTGTATCCTATCTAATTCACGGTACTTGTTTTTTATTAACCCAGTTTTTTATTTTAGAATCTACCCCACATACGGGCTAAAGACATCGCAGTTCTCCAGCCAGTCTGCCTGTGACCACGATCAGTGCAACCCAGTCGAAACGTCAGGCAAAGTTAAAGGTAACTAAAGTTTTACCTACTATCCGTCGCGCTAATCCCCGTTTTAATGTGTTCTTAGTGTATTGATAGCAGATTTGCCTCTGTAGAGCTCACAACAGAGTTTCACCAGCATTGGCGATTCTATCAGGGATAGTGGACGGGCTTTTCAAAACTCATACAATATTATAATTATTTTTATAACTTAAGCAATTGTTTTGCAAGTTTTTACGAAATTAAATCAAATTTCGCTCACAAAATTAATCGACTGTGTCATCCGGTGGACTCGAACCCACGTCCCTTCGCTATCCGGGCGAGTGCTCTTACCAACTGAGCTTACAAAAATTCGTCGACTGACTAACATCCTCCGTAGCTCAGTTGGTAAGAGCACTCGCCCGGATAGCGAAGGGACGTGGGTTCGAGTCCACCGGATGACACAGTCGATTAATTTTGTGAGCGAAATTTGATTTAATTTTATACAATATTAATTAAGAGGACTACTAGAGCCAACTGAAATTGAGAATCGGCTCACACACACATTCGCAAATGTTGAACGCCATTTAACGGCGAAACTCATAACTATCAACTATAATATTGCGCTAGCAAAAAACACACTTAGAGATTATACGCAGTTTTTCCATAGATCTTACAAAAAAATAGACAGGACATTGACTTAATTTATTACTTAATTTTTGTTAAGTACTACTGAAACAAAATGATGATCTAGCTCAATGACATCGAGTTATGGAAAGTCAACATTATTTTATACATTTGTTTAGCATTGGAATGGATGTACAAACATCAACCTACTCAAATCTATCAAACTTCTTTAATGAATATTCGACGTAATGTTTTAGATATAGAGATCAATACAGATTAAGGATTTTTGATAGATTTGGATAGGTTGATGTGTGGCCGTCTGTACGTACAGGCATATTAAACTAACTTAAGGCTATGGCATACGCGAAAGTGCAGCCACCAACTGATTTAATTTATTACTGCTAAACTAGACCATTCTCAAAAACGAATTATAGTAACTCGACTACCTAATGACCTCTAGTATTTATTGAATTAGGTCTACCCGCTTTTCGTTTTGCAGTTTTTTCTTACCGCCTAAAACGGCCACTTTTAGCGTTAATTCAGCTAGCAAAAAAACTGCAAAACGAAAAGCGGGTAGGTATGCCATAGCCTTAAGACTGGGCTTCCTTTAGCGGCCGGTCCAGTGGCGCCGCCATTTGATTTTAATTAAATGTGGCTAATATAAGTTGTTTTGAAAAAACCTTAAACCAGATCTTAATAATTATTATTTACATATTTTTGAAAAGTACCTTGTGTCAAATGTATGAGGAGAAGAAACTAAAATTTGTATTATTGCCCAAAGTGGACACTTTTAGCAATAATACAAATTTTGGTGACTTCTACATAAACAATTGACACAAGGTACTTCTCAAATAATATGCTAATAAATACCTTTTATTAGCATCTGGTTTAAGGATTTTTTAAAACAAAAATTCACAATAATAATAAAATATATTTATTCATCACAATTAATTAAAATCAATAGAGGCGCCACTGGACCGGCGGCAAACGGGAGCCTAGACGTAATATGCCTGTATACACAGCGTCACAAAGATGAATCTCGATTCTATAGGGTATTATGAAGAATTGTAAATACAAAATAAAAGTAATTCAACTAATCAAAAATAAAATATTTTTATTTCACAACTTAGCAGTATATGGCAATATAATAACATAATAAAAGAGTGACTTAGATCTTGTTCCTAAAATTTGCTAAAGTCTAAGAAATGGGAAGAGGCGGTTAGCTGTTGCGAATCAAATAATCCTTCTTCTTCGTCATCTGCAGCTAAATAACAGTTCGAATTTTCTTCTACATATTTCCTTAAATATTTGTTTTGGTCTTCACATTTTTCGTTGCTTTTGCTTACCGTTCTAAACTCTTTGTCGTCTTTGTTTTTACTTTCTGATTGGTCTTTGTCTTTGGTTTCTTTGATTTCTCCAGCATTATTTTAGCTATAATATAGGGCTCGCGAATTTTCATATTTCTTGATAACCGGGGATCAAGAATTTCCAGTAATAAGCAGTCAAAATAGAATTTAGTTAATTTGTCTTTCATCTCTTTTTCCCACATTAAGTCTTCTCGCTGAATTATTTCAGTTTTTAATTTTTCGTTCTCATTCTCCCATACGGCGAATAGGCAATATTTTCTTTGGGTCACGTGTTTGGACCCTGGATCTGGAAATACCAAGCATGCTTTTTATTGATAGCTAGTTCGCCAGTTTTGGTTTTAAGCCAGAAATTTACTTTTTTTGGTCAATTGCTAATTGAAGGCCCATTTTACTGGCCGTCAAAGGACACTTCGACACACCCTACGTATAACTATGCATCTGTAAAAATCAAATTTTACAGGAGAGCGTTTTAAAGGTTCGGAAAAATTAACATCGTCATATCTTAGCAACTGCAAAGAATTTTTACCTGAAATTTGAGAAGTTGTTTTAAATTAACGTGAAGTTAACATAGGCAATAAAATTTTATTGGAAAATGTATAGGTTTTTGTGTTTTAGCACATACACACTTATACGTTGTTCCGAAAATGTTATCAATTTGTGTATGTACCTTATACATATTTAAACATTGGAATATTCTTAAATTTTAATCATGTAACTGCCAGACACCCAGTTAAATTGGGGATAAACATATTGAAACTGGTAGCGTGTTGTCGGGGTGCGGCAGGTCGGTTAGTCCGGTGCGGTCCCCGGTAGTGGACTGTATTTGGGTGTGTGGTGTGCTGGCCGGTCTGAAGCTGCCTAACTGGATGTACTGGGCACTAACTATAGGGTCCTGATTGAAACACTATTGCACTATGCACTTGCAGACTTTATTCACTCACTATTGCACTTACAAAGCTGTTATTTACTACTATGGCACTTATTGTCACTACTATTGCACTGGTATTCACTGTTCACTGTTCAGTTTCTTCTCTTCAGAAGTATTCTGAGAGCTTTTCAGAACTAAAACTTGAGAACTAAAACTTGCCATCCGGAAAAACCTTTTCCATATTTATATGGTTCCGGGTTTCTTTCTCCCTCCCTCGGATCATGCTATCTCCCTCTAATGCGAGGAAATCAGTTTTTCGTTAGTTTTCCTGGGTGGCAGTTAATATTCTTACAGAAACTTATTTTTCTAAGTTGAGTCATTATTTTAGCTATCTAATAGTACTAAAATCATTACAATGTTCTAATAAGTTTAGAAGTTATAGCTAAAAAACTGAAACGGCTTTCTTTACGGTATTGCCGCTTGCAAGGGACCTTTCATGCGGGAAAGGGACAAAACATATCTGCCTTTCACGTTCTAGAATATTCTTTCTGGGATTTCCAGCACTTTCATCCCCTCCCTATCCGTATCTCGAATTTTCCACCATTTTCAAGAAGATGTGTGAAGGAAATAGCTATATATGTGTAAATGGACTAGAAGATATGTTTTTTCCCGATATTTTCCTAACTTTCTGACTTGGAAAACTTGTTCTATGTACAAAGCATGAAACATTTTAAACCTAAACATTTCACATTATCAAATACATGCCTTCTTAACTAAGTTAACAAAATCATAATTTTTCTTTTTATAAAGCTACTTAAAACTAAGTTTTCTCGTCGCTAACACATATGAAATATATTGTGTAACTGTTACAAATATCTTATAATCCAAACACAAAAACTATTGTAATGTGTGTAAATAAATAATGATTATTTCATGCTTTGTTGCAGGTCATTTAAGTGATTTTTTAGACCCACTACTGTGACCTATTCTTTGAACGAGGCAATTTACTGTACTAAATGTAATGAAAAAGTTGATTAAATTAAAGTATTTATTTATTATTTTATATAAATTTAACATTTATCATTAGGTTTTAGGCCACAAAACGAGATCTATCATATTAAAAATCTTACACATGCAAAATCATCAGTCTTTTAATAGGTTTCAGTATAACATAAAAACAAAGACTTAATCATTAATATTATCTTTGTCTTCGATAAAGTAATAAAAAAGTAAACACAAATAAAATGTTACATGCAAAATAAAAATAAAAAATTTTTATAAAAAAAATGCGTGTTTTTTTAAGAAATAAGCATTAATAAAAGTTTTATTCTAATTAATACTCCTAAATAAAGAAAAATATGACTTAACTATTATGGCAACCGGTAACTTTAAATTCAGTACAATTGACAAAAACTTCTTCATTTAAAAATAGTTAAATATTTATATTAATTTATCGAGATTTGGCACTGGGCTTAAAACGACTGACTTAATCTATAATTAAACAACTTATACCCTATATCCTATAGTACTGAGATCAAAGTTTCAATCACAGGTAAACATTATAATATAAGGCACTTATTACAGGGTTTTATGCTTAAATATACCCTTATTTATATTTTAAACAATCAACTAAAATAATAATTACTATGTTTAAAACTATTCTGCTTCGTCGTCTATTTGATGCTCAAAATCTTCGTCTGCCCCAATCAAATTCATGTAGAAATCATGATAAATAGAAGGAATGATGTTACTTTTACATAAGTCCTTTAAATCTTTAAGTTTTGCTTGGGGTATCGGTAACTTTCCCGTATACGCTTCAGTTAGTTTTCTTGTAAGCGGAGATAGAACTACCGTTATCTAATCTAGTACGGTTTTTTACTCTGGTTTTTAGAGGGTTAATTATAATAATAGATTTAAATTTGTGCTCACAAAAGTCAGTTTTGTATGAAATTTTGAGTGATTCTGGCAATATTTGTAATTGCTTGACTTGCGACCACAAAACTCGTTTATTATCTGTATTTGTTGTCCAATTACCACCAGGAACCAAGTTTTTAAAATCAATAAAATCGCTGGTGGTCATTTCTTTTACTACGTACGGAGTTCCATCTTGCTTAGCCCATCTAATGAGGGCATACCATTGTTCAGGCGTATACACCGTCCTACTCTTGGCCGTTCGTTCTATGAGGGCATGGACGCTGTCGCCCTCGTTCTGGGTATGCCCTTTTTCTAAATATTTATAGGTAATGGATACTTTAAAATCTGTTGAGGCTCTCAAATAAGTGACAAAAACAATCCGATTCATGTTCTGCCCGCCACAGTTATCTGACCAGAAATTAAAATGTTTTATGCCTTTTTGATAGTTTTCCTTGATGAAATCATACAAGCAACTACTAACCTCATTCGCACCTCGTCTTGCTGTAGTTTCATCCCAAACGTAGCACTTAGCAACTTTACTTCCCATTTCATATATTGTAAAGTTATAGACCGTTAGCTTTCTTTTATAGTAAAGAATACTTGTTTCAGCATATGGCATGCCATGCACCTTTTGAAAATCATATACTGCTGTTAGAACTTCGTTGGTATTTTTGGAGCACTCTTTATCCTTAATCTTAAGCTCTCGCGCAATAGTTTTATTTCTCATGTGTGTTCTATAGCGATTCAGTTGTTTTTCGGTTACAGGACGTGGCAAGTTTTCATACACATGACAAACATCGCAACCATCTTTTTTGGGGACATGAAATCCCAAATTAATGTGTTTATTTATTATATCTCGGTATTGTCTTACAGTTTTGACCTTATTTTGACCTTTAGGATCGTCCCATTCTTTGTATAGCAAGAACATTCGAGCAAAAGTAAGACTTCCATCTAAATATAGTTTTTTTTTCGCTCTCGAACATAATGCGACTCTACAGGTACAAAACTGGCTTTGTCATAAGGTCAGTCGTCAAAACCTCTGTATCCATTTGCTCGTTTTCAATACCACTCGGGTCTTCGTCGTCAACCTCAACCATTCTCGTAAGCTGTTGTAAGTCTTCTTCAGATAAATCTTTGGAAAAACGAATTGGAGACTCTGTAAGAGAAAGCAAAGCGTGTAGGTATTGAAAAAAATCAAACCAAAAGTAAAACAATCAAAACTCAGGTTTTACGTTAAACATGCGAGAAAAAGAACACAAAAAATTCAAAATAATAATAATTTAAGCTTAGTAAGCAAAATAATGTCATTAACATCATATATTACAATTAAATTACTTTTTCTATAATTAACATGCTTAGATGTAAAAAAAACTGGCGTTAGTTAAATGCTTTATGGCTTAAATAATTTCGATGTTTAAGTAGGTAACTACAAATACACATTTTTCTATTTAACATGATTCCAACGACAAAATGTTTAACTATCCAGATACATTTTTTCATCTAACAGGATTCCAAAGACTAAATGTGTAACTGGCAGATACATATTATAATGAAAAGGCACTACAGTGAATAAGTGTGTATCTACGTAGTTACATACTTATACATCGAGATTACACCCAATAAAAGGTTACAATTTTGTTATATTTAATTTAACTATAGTATGTGAATTACTTTTGATAAGATACAACAACAATTGAATCTTAAGTTCAATAATAAATTTAAACAAGTTTGGATAAATAAGACTTACCTTGCCTTGGTGGTACGTTTATATTTCTGTCTGATGAAGTGTCTTCTTCTTCAGGACTGGGAGAATATCGCCCTTTTATTGCATCTTCTTTTAATGTAGCCAAGAACTGTAACCTTTTATTCGACATTTTTAAAATTAAAGCAGAACGCCACGGGTCACGCGTGCATCGCTCGATTACCGCGGTACAACTGACCAACGGGTAGTTCCCCGTCCCCCGCGCCCTTGTGCCCCGCGACTTAAAGTGTAACGGGCAGTTACTTATTTTAACAGCGACATATTTTAACAACTTAAGTAGGTACATATTAATACGTCTGCCAAAAAGTATGTTGGGGTAAAAATAAAAAAATAATATTTTTGTACAAGGTACATATAAGTGCATAGATGGTAAAAATGCAATAAAACCAATTTTGTGTATCTGGCAGACACAGCCTAATACGTAGGAGGTGTCGACTTAATTTCAACTAATCCATCTTCTCCAACCAATCCATCAGGCGCACTAAGGGGTATTTGAAGCCTAAATCCGGTCAAAAGTGTATTTTCCAAACTTTGCCAGATGGCACAAACAATGCACGTTTCATAAAGTCCAATAACCGGTCCATCCAGGGCGCGTCTCCAAACCCGTTTTCTACCTGCGCTCTCACCACGGAATCAGTCGGAACTCAGCCATTGTGTAAAACGCATGACTTTTTTCTCGGCGCTCTGGATAACTTTGCAATTTTTTTGGTGCTTATATGTGTGTGTGTGGTGAAAATTAATTATTGAATATGGAAGCTGAAGGTATGTACTTTATATTTTAATAAATTACAGTAAATTATTTCTTAAATTTCAGCATTTAATCTTATATTGCCATTCCATAACGTGCTATTTTTCCTAAAATTTTATAACATTAGTGTTTTTGTTTATGTGTCGGGCTTTGTCGTGCAACATTTTTATTATGATAATAAAGCGTTAACCTTCTCCTGACCAAAACAGAAATAAAATTATCCCCCTTTTTTAAAATATTATATAAGTTTGTAGGTGTAATTAAAAAAAATAATACAATGTATGTACATTTGTTCTCAGGTACTCCGCAAATGGTGAAAACTATGACTAGGCGGGAACTTTATGATATCCTAAAGGAATTTAAACGAAAAAGAATCGATGAGAAACTTAACTTGTTAGAAGATAGGCTTGCCGAGCTGACTTTTTGCGCGACATAAAATAGAAATGTGTTGTCTCGTTGTTTGAGGCATTTCAAGACAAGTTTTAAGCAGAAATGGACGGCAGCTATTTACACAGATGAACGATTTTTGAAAAATAATGAGGAATGGCTTAAAACATCACTAGAGCTTCCTTTGTGGTCGTCACACAAGAGCGGTCGCCCAGTTAAACAGTTTCACGAGTTGAGTGAAAGGAGCAAGCGGCGGAAAACTAAAGAATTACGGGCTCACGTACCAGTTGAGGAGTTGACTTTCGCTGCGTGTGTTAGTCAGGGCACTTCAGGGAAAAATGATACTTCGATGTTGATCAATGAAATAACTTCAACGCCGACAAGAGCCAAGAAGATCAGAAGAATAATTTCGTCTAAAAAAGACCACGTGAAGATGAAATATACCCCACGGGAAGCGTTATCATTATTTGTTGAAGGTAATTTCACAAGAAGCCAGTGGAATTTATTACAAGGTGGACGCAAAGATATCTACCCTTGTTACTCTTTGCTGCAAAAGGCGAAAAAAGAGTGCTACCCAGATGATGACAAAATAACTGTTACAGAGACCAGTTTTAATGTTGAACTTCAAGCTTTGCTCGTCTTTGCGCCTCATTCAATATTTAAAAGAAGTTATAGATACTTTAACTGACAATGAAAAGCAGCACTTACTCTTGATATCAAAATGGGGATGTGATGGATCTCACCAAACTCCATTTAAGCAAAAATTTGAAAGTGTCACAGATGATGATTCAAATATATTTGTGAGCTCGATTGTTCCGGTGAGGTTGGTTGTTTCTATTGATGGTCAAACAATAAAAACCATTTGGCAGAACCCTACTCCTTCTTCGGTGAGATTTTGCAGACCGATCAGAGCTCGATTTGTACATGAAACGAAAGATGTCACTAAGGAAGAAATAAACTACATCGAAAATCAAGCCAAAGATCTGATAAAAACTAAAGAAAGTGAAACATCAGTGCAAATCAGTCACAATATTTTGCTGACAATGGTAGACGGAAAGGTCTGCAACTCCGCAACGGACACTGCATCAACTATGCGATGTTATATATGCGGTCAAACATCAAAAGACTTTAATAAATTAAAAAAAATGCCATAAAAAAAGAAGCTCTAAGGTTCGGGCTCTCAGTACTCCATGCCAGAATACGCTTTTTTGAGTTATTGTTGCATTTAGCATATAAAGAACCCATCAAAAAGTGGCAAGCCCGTACACCAGAAGATAAAAAAATTGTTAAAGAAACAAAAGAGAAAATACAGAAATGTTTTAGAGCTGAAATGGGTCTGCTTGTTGATGTTCCCAAAGCTGGCTATGGAAATAGTAATGATGGGAATACGTCTAGGAGATTTTTTCAAAACGCAGAACTATGCACGGAAATTTTCGAGAACTGAATGTAACAGAGACTTTTAAAATAGATTACTTCTGACATCCGATCCTCTCATCAGCTGTAGTCGGTCAAAGAATAAGAAGAAAATCTTGCCATTTTCCAACGAAGCAAAGACGATTTTAATTGCAGCAACACCGAACTTAAACAAGTCTGATGACAATACTGTCGAAGATGGTGATATAGGGGAAGATTCTGATGTCATCAGCGAATAAGATTGCATATGATTTTTAACAAAATTCAATTTGTTTGAAACCATTGAAAAATAAATGTACTTATATGTTTTTCTTATGTTTATTTAATATTAAATCGGTACTTTGATCAAAAATTGTTTTTCATTACGTTTTGAGATAATATAGGCCCCTAAATAATTTTGACCGGATTTTTGCCTCAAATACCCCTTAGTGAGGCGTGGCACCCAAGAAAAACAATTCTTTGTCAATAAACAATCCACACGGCCTAATGGTTATATTTTCTTGTAAAGCCAGCTGAGCAAGGGCTACTTTTTCATTTTTCTGGCCATGGCTAATAGATTCCACACTATCTAATTTTTTTCTGTATATTATGTCCTTCACTAAATTAGCACATGGTGTTGTTGCACGCCTTTTTATAACCCTGCTGAAATTAGATGCGGTCAAGAGAGATCTTCTCATCTCAAGCCATTCTCCATTCGCTCTTTGCAAAACTGTTTTTCTTTCAATGATTGCTCGCTCTTGGTCAGATTTTTTTTAAATTTTACAGGAAATCCTCTTTGACTTTATTAAGCATCTCCTCCGGCATATCAGGGTTTTCACATTCTTGGCCATAATTTTTATAATTTCCTTTCTGATTGTAAATCAACCGTCTCTTTTTCTTTGCATACCTTTTGCTAAGTCCTATTCTTTGGTAAAAATAAGATACAATTATTTTGCTTTAAATTTCCGCTAAGAGACGCTAGCGCAGGCAACAAAACCACACCAACCGCAACCGCTTTGAGTACCAGTTCAGGCAAATGCAGAATGCACCGCCCTCCCTCCCTCAATACGCATGCACTACAGCTAATGCAGTTGTTAGTTACCAACACCAACGTGCAAAAAACCTCGACGCGTTTCGCCACTCCACGCGGCATCCTCAGGAGATGTTGTCGCCTCGGCTGAGCACGGACGACTGAAATGAGTCGCTGGCGAACAGGCCTTTTATACTGTCCCCACTAATGAGCTGACGCAATCGTTACGTTAACGCGATCGTTACGTAAACGCAAACAAAAAGTTAAAGTTAAAAAATTAAAAAGTTAAACCGTTGATGACTGATGGTTATTAATAACATTTTGTTGATTTGAAAATAGATTCAAAAGTGGGGAGGTGGTATAACTGACCTGTTCGTTCAACAATGTAAGCGCATTATCTTTATTATGTTTTATGATTTCTAATTGTTCCAGAACGGACAATTTAAAACTTTTTTCACATGTGTGTAAAATAGAAAAAGTATGATTATTAGGAATACTATGTCCTGAATCTAAAAGATGTTTGGCGAAGTGTGACTTTTCAGGATGGTTGTTTCGATACGCGGAAATATGTTCTTTATAACGTGTGTTGAAGCTACGGCCGGTCTGTCGTATATAAGTGGCGTTGCATGCACTACAGTTAAGCTTGTAAACACCAGATTTTTGGTGTTTATCAAGCTTATCCTTTCCGTTACAAATTAATCTTAAAGAGTTATTAGTGTTAAAAGCTACGCGTATGTTATGTTGTTTTAGGGTTTTAGAAATACGTTCCGACACCGTCCCTAAGTAAACTAAACTAGAATTATACCTGTTAACCTTTTCATTAGGAACAGAGTATAATAAACTAGTTATTATTTTATTAATTTTATTTTTTATTAAGCTGTCAATAATGCATCTCTTGTATCCGTTTGATATGGCGATGTGATACAAAATGTTTAATTCCTTCCTGTAATTGTCTTTACTAAGTGGTACAGTAAATAGTCTATGAATATAGGAATTGAACGCGGCCATCTTATGTTGCCACGGATGACAAGATGATGCATGAATGACAGTGTCAGTATGTGTTGGTTTTCTATAAATTTGGAATTGATGTTGACCCTCCACCCTTGTGATTGTTAAATCTAAGAAATTAATACTATTGTTTTGTTCTACTTCTAATTTGAATTTAATTTTAGGGTGAATATTGTTGATTTTATTAAGAAAAATATCTAACTGTCTATTAGTTCCGGTCCAACAAATCAAAATGTCATCAACGTATCTATAATAGTAAAGAATTTTCCTTTCTTGAACTAGGTATTTATTTTCAAAGTTATCCATAAAAATATCTGCCATTAAAGGACTTAAAGGAGAGCCCATTGCTAAGCCCTCCTTTTGCCTGTAATATTGATTGTTGAACCGGAAATAATTTTGTTTCATGCATAAGGAAGTTAATAATATAAGATCTTCTATCTCCCCCGGATGCAATCGTTGTTTTTCTAAGTGATTTTTTAGAATATTTAAACTTTCTTGGTGTGGTTCGTTGGTAAATAAGCTTTCTACATCTAATGATAATAACTTTGCATTCCGAGGGAGAGAAATAGGTTGAATTTTCTTAATTAAATCCAAGCTATTTTTTAAAGAATGTTTAGGTTTGAATGACGATTTCTCCTTCAATATTGAATTAAGTTGTTTAGCTAATTTATACGCCAGTGCGCCGATGTAAGAAACTACCGGACGCATCGGCATATTTTCTTTATGAATTACTAAATTACTAAAAATAATTAGTAAGAACCAGCAGGGCCGGTGACGTTTACGGGTACAACTTTCAGGAAAGTGGTACATAAACGAGCTGTAGTATGTGAAGTTGACAAACCTACAACCTCTTCAATCTGCGGTCGTGACGTTGATGAAAACGCTGGTGGTGCAGCAGTCGAGCCGTGCAGAAGTGCATGGTGCCGCCGAGTGCAGCCGTCGACGCCGCATGCTGCTGCTTTACAACTGTTCCATGTGTGAACGTTGCCCTTAAGGCACCTATAGCAAATCTTTTTACTACGTAGCCAACTCCATCTATCCTCAATAGACAGAGACTTGAAACCGGTACAATCTTTGACGTTGTGTATTTTGTCGCAGTAAGTACATTTATTTTTAGGTTTCGAGTCGCCTACTGCGTGTACAGATATTTCAGAGCGTCCGTTAGATTTGTTAGTAGAAGATTTAAATGTAGAGGCTGATTGGATGGATTCAGGTGACAAACCAAACTTAATATGACGGTCGAGCTCACGTAATAAGAAATCACTCAGTAACTCTAACTTACTTTTGTTGGTTTGGTTGTTAAATGCAAAATCAGTTCATCTCATTCGCATAGTATAGTTAAGTTTGTTCAGAATGCAATAAAATAGCTCTGGAGAATGTAAATATTCGTTTTGGTGGTGCAATAGCCGTATTGTAGCTACACTATTGCGTACTCGAGACGTAAAGTTAGCCAAACCCTTCAAATCCAGTGTGAGATTAGCCAAGCTCCTTAGGGACGTCACTTCGTGGAACACGATCACTTCCGGACGTGCGAAGCTGTGCTCGAGGAGCTGCAGAACATCCTCGGGCGCCTCCGCCGATAGCAGCAGCGACGCGACTGCCTCGCGTGCCGCCCATTGCAGTGCGTGTTGTAGACGAGCGACGTTCTCTAGCGGAGAAAAAAAAATCTTTAGTATTGCCGTATAAATCTTTAGTAGTGCCCTCTTAAATTGCAGCCAATGTGACGCATCGCCGGAAAATTGTGGCAAGTCTATGTGATGCGGCTTTTTGTGTTGCGTATGGCTTACAACAAGAGCCCTGGTAGCTGAAGCTGATTCGGTTATGGCCTTGACCATATCAGTAAAAGCGGGATACGTAGCATTGTGTTGTGAGACCTCAAATGTGTTGTTTGGTATATCAGTCGGCATGGCTCGGGTTACTGATGGTGCGACTACCGGATTTGCGTGTGATAGCCGCTCAGTGTTACCCTCGTGAGCGTTCGTATGCTCGACTAATGGAACATTATACTTAAAAGTCGATGTTTGTGCAACAGCCTGTGTTACAATCGGTTGTACAACCTGTGACTGTATTGGCAGTGCATCATTTAAAGAAACAAAATCATTTACCTTTGATCTTTGAGTTACATCTTTTACCTAAGTCTCAATCCGGCTCGAAGGACCAAAAATGTGCGCGATGTGGGGGATTTTGGAGGTTAAATTATAAACTTTGGTTAATATTTATAAGAAATCGTTGTAATTTGTATGAAGTAAAAGAAACAACTAGTAAAATAGTAAAAACGTCAAAAAGAGAAGGAAATTGAAACATTAAAAAAAAGTATAAAAACAGAAAGAGTTCGGTTTACCACATACATGTTATACAATTTTTTGTATAACAAAAAAATGGCCGGCCGGCCCGAGACAACCAGGATATCCCCCTCCCCACAGAGTATACAAAAATTACGTTCCAATACATGACACTTATCAAAACGGTTGCAGAGCAATGCCCAAGCTTCATTGTAATTTTTATCTGCAGCTTCTAAATTGCAAATTACTCGCGATGCTTCACCCTCCAAATAAGAACAAAGATAGCCGAATTTATGACTATTTTTATTTCTAGGATTATCGTGAATTGAGAGCAATAAATTTCTTTGAACTCTAACCATTTATAGTAAGTGCCGTCAAAATTTAGATTTTTTATTATAGGCAATTTTAACCCCAAATTATCGCAATCGTCGTGGCTGTTCATCACAGCCGTTTGAGTGAGAACAAGAGGAAATATCAGTCAGATCCTTTTTTAGGTTGGGTTTTGAGACTGGAGAAAATTTTGTGAAAGCGAAATACTGTTATCAAATTCTTGTTCTATAAGATCACGCGTTAGTAATTCAGTTTCTAGATTAGATTCATTTAACATTTCAATTTGACTCTGCAACTCGTCGAATTCAATAAATAACGCTTCAATACGAGTTAAATTTATTGCAGTATGTTTATTTACGTTAGACCTAAGTTTATTGGGGTGTTTCTTCAAAGTAGAGTGTTTTTGGCTAATCCGTCTGGCGCAACTTTTTTTTTGTTTTTTATCCTAAAAAGCACATGGAATAGGATTTGATCGCATAGAATAAGAACATGTGCCGAAGGCCGTAAAAGACTTGTAATGGTTTAAGATTTATAAAATGCAGATGAATTGCTTGGCCAGATTAATTATGACTATGGCAGAAAAATTAGATTTTGTAGGAATATTAATTAGGGTTTTGCAGTAAAATGAGATATTGATAGATTTTGAAAGAACTTTATTACTAAATCAATAAACTTTAACATCAATTATGATTCATATTATTTGTTTTTGGTTTCCCGTTTGTTTATTATTGATTCTTATTATTAGTTTTAAAGCGATAACAACAATTTCGTGTTTAACAACAAATTATGATGTTACATAATTCGAATTGTTTAACAACAAATTATGATATTACATATTTGTTTGTTCTATATTATAAAAAATCTAGATATAAAAATACACTCACTGAGAGTCATAAATGCTCAAAATTAAATTCACAAAACCATAAAGATTTTGGTTACATTATCATAATCAGTCTCTTGTAACAATTATAATCAGTTTTTTTTAACAGTACGTAGAAATAAATATTATTTATTATTAGGCAAGAATCCTCAGTGTCTTCATTCCTACTCATAAGGAAGAAAAGTCAATCAATTTTAATTTGATACTTATTAATAACACAGTTTTAACCTATTATGATAGGAACTTTAATAATACGATCACATGGTACCTGTAAAATCAAAATACGATAAACTAAAATATATTAAAATCGTCATCGCTATCTGATAGATACGAATAAATATTGTCTAACTCAATGTGTGATGAGCTTTCATCACGAGGCATCCAAAAAGATTTGGTAATATCTGCCAAAACCCTTGATGAACTAGACAGCGGTGTAACCGTTTGATTTTTCTGACATCCATCTTCCAAGTTATAAAACCCAAGATGTTTCATGTGGTTGCATTGGATGGCTTGATATAGACATTTTTTATCAGTGCAACTTAATTTTCGTACAGCAATAACAGAAGAATCCAAATTCCAGACAAGCTGGTGCATTTTCATGCAACCCGGAAAGCTTTTAACACTGCGGGAATAGCAAATCTTTTTTCTCCTACATCATAATCAAAAAAAATTTTTTAGTATTACTTTCTTTAAGTTTTGACTCACAACATTTATAAAATCATCAATATCTTTTATGTCTTGTCCTTGAGAGACAGCTCGATCTGCTGTTCTTTTCATGACAGCACCCTCTCCATCCGATGCTCCTTTTTCGTGTCCTGATTCACTATAGTTCCACAGTACTGTATGCACAGTTGTCAAGTATGTATGTAGGGAAGAAATCAGATGAAATGTTTTTCTATTGCGGTATTGACTGGAAGGTGAATCAGAAATAAAATGTATTGTATGAATGTTTGATATTTTTTCACCTATATATTCAAGGACAGGTATAATATGAGCCCATACCGCAGAAATATCGTGACGTAAACAGTCACTGACTGTACAAAAAGATTGCACTTGTTGTCTCAATTCGACATCCAGGAAATAGATTACTGACGTATGCAACGTTATCTGCTTTCGACTACCGCCGAAGTGGTAGGATTGTATTTCTTCATTGCACTTGACTGCATAGTTTTCACTAAAGTCAATGTAAATAACACATTCACCCATCTGAAGACTTTCTTTTATGTTTTTGAATGCTTTTTGCTGGGCAACTATATTACCGCAGTGAATGAAATATTCATTTAGTGTTGATTTGAAATATTCTACACAGGTTTCAAGCTCTTGTCTTATTTTTATTTTTTCAGCAGTTCTTATTTTTCTCTCCGACTCTTGCATTATATCTTGTTTAGTTTGCCATTGCCAGTACGTTACTTCAACTGAATTATCAAATTCCTGATAAGGGATAACCTTATTCCGACATTCTTTACACTCTCGATGCAAGCAGTTTTCGTCGTATACATCGCAACAAACTAAAGAGAGTAACTCTTGAGGGGTCTTAGCTGGTATTATCTTCCTTTGGTATAACGCATTGACAATCAACCCAAAATTAGTATGCAATCTGCACAAACAAGTGTCTCGTGATCGAACATCTGGTTGTAATACCCAAAAAGGTCTTAACTTACAAAATGATGAATAGCTTATGGTAAAGTTTGATGTTTTAAGAAACTTTTTATGCAGATTTAGGAGACTGTTATTAAGGTATATTTTCTGCTTACGGATCTTTTTTCTAACGATAAATTCTTTTTTACCAGAACAGAGACGACTGTTTTCATCGTCCTCAAAAAATTCTTCAATTTTGGTTTTCAGTTTATTTGGCACGTTTCTTGAATTTTGTGTTGGTATTAGTCAATATGTTTTTTTTTATTTACTGTGGATGTCATCGTAGATTTTTTCTCCTCGGTAATCTTCATTCTCTGTAATTGTTTTCGATAACGTTCATTTTGTCTCTTCATGTTAAATATAATTTGTTTTAGATTAGAAATCTCTTTATCTTTTTTGTAGCGTAAACGCCTTATAGGAGAAGAAACCGTGGGAGAAGATGTTGGTGGATGACGAGGAGTTGTAGAAATCGGTATATTTATGTCTGATTCTGGTAGATCATCTTTTTTGTGTGATGGTCCTGGTTTTCGTGACACCGAGTCTCTATTTATAAATGGTATTTCCAGTGGAGGCGTCTCTCGTATATTATGTTCTAGAGCTAGCATTTCATCATTTGATAAAATACTAGGACTCAGTGGGGGGTATTTTCAGCGAGCATAGCAGCAGTTCTTTTTTCTTGCTTTTTACGTCGGTAATACGCATTGTAATTTTTTCTCCATCTCTTTCGCTGCAGTCTTTGCTGTCTAGGGTTCATCTCACCTATCGACAGCTGTTTCTTTTCTTCTTTTCTACGAATGTAAATAAGTCTATTCTTTTCTTGCTTTTCTTTCCATAATTCTTCGTTGTTTTTTATTCGTTCGTATCTTCTTCTTCCTGCTAGCCTCTTTTTTCTCAACCTTTATTCTCTCGTTTGCTTCTTCGGCTTAGCCATTTTGTTGATCTAAAAAAAGAGAATACTATAGTAGATTAGTATAATAAGACTATTAGTATTTTATTAAGAATTTATATATTTTATTTTGTCTGCGCAAAAAAATAGCAATGTTGTAAACCTGATATTTCGAATTGTTTTGAAATAAATGAGACAACAACTTGGTATATGTACATAATTAATATTTTGAATCAATACTACATGAATGAGGTCACTCGAGTAACCTGTCATTGCCCAGCAAAAGCGTTGAAAGACTTAAAAGAAGTTTTCAAACAGTTAACACATTTTTAAAAACAATGAAGATATACATTTCTACCGCTTTGGCGGTAGTCCTAAGCAGATACCATTGTATATTTTCCTACGTCAGCAATCTATTATATATAATAGATTGCTGAAAAAGATAGGAGAGAAAGATTTTAGAATACCAGGGTATATATCGAGGATTAAAATCATTATCAGGAATAAAAACAAAGGTGGCGCTAGTTAGCCTTACCCTTCGTCTTAACAAATTACATCATAATCTCATTAGTCTGGTTTTCAAAATTCATCTGACCTAATGATTCTAATATTTTTCGGACACTTTATAATTTATCTGTCTGTTTCAAATTCATCTGGCTTTAAAAAAACTGGCTTTAAAAAGCCAGATGAATCCAGATTGATGAGTACCAGACTAATGAGAAATTCGTGGTAAATCCAATACTGGACTTTTAATATAGAATGTATTTAATCAAAAAGGATACTTACAAGTGTAAAACAAACACACAAAACATAATCAATTAGTCATAAACTCTAATCTAAAATACAGCATTTATAACTGAAGGTAGATTAATTATGCAGCTTACCTTACAATGCCCAGATGAAACGGTTTTGTTGTAGTATGTCACGAAAACTGGCGTAGAGACGTACTGGTCGCACGGCGGCTCGATGCCAACTGGCGCGACCAATCACGATTCGCCTCAACACTCCGGAACATTCGTTAGATCGATGAATATACCTATGAACGTTTCGCGCCATACGAATTATGAACTAAGTCTCGGACAATTTTTTTTTTTTATAATTTCGATATTAATGCTTCGATTGGGATCCCACCTATTTAGTATTGAAAATAGTTCATTAAAAGATCACTACAGTATATCAGATTAATAATATTGCTTTGATTAATTCCAGAAAAGAAACTGAGATTCAAGAAAAGTCGACATTAGGACGCGCCAGCAAAATTAGTTTTTACTGTTTTCTGTAACCTTTTTTTATATTTGTATTACTTATTTCATATTTTATTATATAGGCCACGATGCGCAAGAACCTTTTGAATAACACCTAAAAATATGTGTCAATTAGAAATCATTTTCATGCATTCTTTAGCCAAAAACATGTCAGAACGGCTATTCGAAGAAACACGCATTGATGATTTTCCCTCGTATTTGATCCCCTTTGATGTTTTCATGCAACAATTAAGAAAAGATTAGTTACCTGGCTAGACAAGGATAAAACTATATGTTAAAAAAGGAAATGTATATAGTGCCGAGTGCAAAGTTTTATGGCCACGATTGGATAAATATGACAAGTGCAATAGTCACTAACTGAACCGAAAATTTTATAGATAAACAGCCCATAACCTTGCACCAGCACGTTCACGCTCCTACAGTTGTTCCAGTTAGTTCAGTGCTCAGTGACTAGTTCTAGTACAATTTAGTAAATAAAATCAGTGAAAGTAAAAGTGCAGTTTCTCTCTGAGAACCTACCAGTGCCTATTAGTGCTTACGTCCGAACATTATACAGTCCACTTGCTAGGAAGTTCTATCGAAAGGCCACATTTTGGTCCATCGGAGACGGATTTTTAAGTACGCACCAGTGACTTAGTGATTTAGTGACTTTGCAAGTTTATTTTGCAAGTTTTTACGAAATTATAAACTCTATCTTTTGTAAGTACTATTGACTCTTGTTTTTCTGTGATTATTTCGTGACTTTGTAAATATCCTGAGACTCTATCGTGTGTAAATAATATCTGAGACTGTTACCTGCGACTATTATCTGTGACTTTTTGTGCCTTTTGTGTTAGTTAATTAAAATTCAGTGTGTCCGTGGGATATGGTAAAAACGCGAAGCCAAACTATGGATGAGCAACCTGTGCGTGTATTGCCGAAACCACCCCGGTCACCGTCCCCGTCGACGAGAAGCCGCACGGAAGCGGAACCACATACGGCCGCCCAGCCCACCGAACGTGGCGCCGCTATAGTGGGACCCGCCGCGAAGGCCGGTACGAGCGGAACTCGGCGTCACACAGCGCTCTCAACCAGATCTACGGCCAGTGCTGTAGCGCGGCAACGGTTTGAAGCGGAAGAGCGGCTCGCAGCTATCAGACGCAAAGAGTTGGAACTTGAAGCTGACATGGTGAAGAAAAGGCTCGCTGCAGATCTTGCAGAACTGGAAGATGATAGTGATCAGGAACAGATGCCCGAGATCAAGTCAAGAGAAAAAGTCAATGAGTGGCTGGACAAGTCCGCACCGAACGCGGACACCGAACGGGGGGAGCGTTTGGAGGCTCCAGCGGAACCCAGTAATGAAGAAACGCCCGTGACCCGAAGGGCAAGGTTTTGGACACCGGGACCCGTTAACCCCAAACCACGTGCGGAACTACGACGAAGGTCATCGACCCCGAAGGGACGCGGTATTGAACAGCTGGCTGACACATTATCTCAAATGATATCTGCACGGCCACCGCCGCGGCAAGTAACAGATCTTCCTATGTTTTCGGGATCACCATTAGAATGGTTACACTTTGCTACCGCTATGGAAGAAACCACAAAGCTGTATAAGTTTACGCCGTACGAAAACTTAGCACGATTACGCAACACTCTCAGAGGAGAGGCCAAGGAAGCCGTGACGCCGCTACTAAGCAGCGCAACGCACCCGGATCGCGTCATGAAGACGTTACAGCAGTGCTTCGGCCGCCCGGAAATGATCGTTAACATGGCATACGAGGAACTAAAGAAGCTGCCGAAAATGGGAAGCACAGCAAGTGAACTCAACACATTCGCGGTTAAAGTGCAAAACATAGTGACTACGCTTAGTAACGTCGACCCGGCATACCTATACAACCCGTTACTGGTTCGTGAAATCTTGGAAAAGCTAAGCCCTCACATTAAATCAAGGTGATGTGACTATGCGGAAGATCAGCCCCGATCGACGGTACAGATAATCAAGCTTTCCAATTTTCTCATGCAGCAGGCTGATCGCGCATTAAAACACAGCTACAGCGGTACAAAAAAGGAAATCCCGATGACAAAGAACGTCAAGAATGTTACCGAGACGTACAACGCGCCAGTAAACACGGAGAAGCCTGAAGCGTGCATAATATGCAATGGACAACATCGACTACCTGCGTGCACGAGGTACCAGGAACTGCCGGTGTCTGAACGCTGGCATGCCGTGAAGAAGGCTGGACTCTGTTTTTGGTGTATTATCAGTAAACACCGGAGGATGAACTGCAAACAGAAGGTTTGCGGCGTAAAGGGCTGTAAACGTCCTCAACACGCCACCCTGCAAGCTGAAGTCCCGGCTGAAGAAGTCGAACAGGTAGCTACCAGCCAAGAAGAGGTGGCCATAGCTACTGCAACATCCGGAGGGAGCGATGTCAAGCTGAAGATTTGTCCAATTATCCTCAGCGGCCATCGGGAGCCGCAACGAACTTTCGCGCTCTTCGATGAAGGGGCCACGATATCGCTCATCGAGATTGGAGCCAGCGGACCAAGCACCTGCCTCAAGCTGAGAGGTATTGACAAGGAGGTCAAAAACATGAACAGCAGAACCGGCCGCGTCAAGATCAAAGGAAGCGACGACAGCGGATAAAGCTCTGCCATCACACTCCGAACGATGGCTGATCTGAACTTATCGACGCAGTCGGTGCCTAGGGAGGCACTACAGCTGGAACACCTGCGAGGACTGGACGCCTCAAGACTGGCCTACCACAACGCCAAGCCGAGAGTCCTCATAGAAACCGACAATTGGCCGTTAATCATCACAAGGGAGCTGCGAGCGGGCAAGCCGAATCAGCCGGCAGTCTCCAAGACCTTATTGGGATGGGTAATCCACGGAAGGATACCAAGAAGTCGTCAAGCCGCGGAGAAGATCTTACACATCAGCGAAGATGAGAAGATCGAGAACCTGGTCGAACACCACTTCTGCATTAACTCACTGGGAATATCGCTGTCCACCCAATTTACCAAATCGGATGACTTGCGCGCCATGAAGATCTATCTTCCAAGAAACCGCAACCCGAAAGAACGGAAGATTCGAAGCAGGACTACCTTGGAAGAATGAAGATACCAAACTCCCGCAAAGCAACCACGCCGCCCTGAAGAGGCTGAAGACCCTCGAGACCAGCTTAGAACGTCGCCCCGAGGAGAAGAAGCAGTACCATGATCAGATGGAGAACCTGCTTAAGAAGGGATACGCCGAGCGTTGTAGTGGAGAAGAGGAACAAAGTGAAGTGGCATGGTACTTGCCGCACTTCGCTGTGAGGAACCCGAACAAACCAGGGAAGATAAGGCTTGTCTTCCACGCAGCAGCCAAAGCGAACGGAGTCTGCTTGAACGATTGCCTGCTAGAAGGACCAGACCTTCTACGATCTCTGCAGACAATCTTGTTCCGATTCAGAGAAGGAGCCTATGCAGTAACAGCGGACATAGAAGAAATGTTCCTGCGAGTCAAAATACGAAAAGAGGATCAACCGGCACAGATGTTCCTGTGGAGGGACCAACCGAGCGACGAACCTATAAAGATGAAGATGACATCGATGTAATTGGCGCATCAAACTCACCGTTCCTTGCGCACAGCGTCTAGAACAAGAACGCGCTTGATCACGCGCAGACGCACCCTGAAGCCCTACTACCGATCTTGGAAGCCCATTACATGGATGACTTCGTGGAAAGCTACAATGACGTCGAGAGCGCCAGAAGAATCATCAAGCAAGTCGACGCAGTTCATAAAGAAGCCGACTTTCATCTTCGTGGTTGGAACAGTAAAGACGAGAGGCTACTGGCGGTCACCCCAAGCGACAGCGAGCATCAGGGGGATCGACACCGCTAGGAGGCCCAAAGAAGACCTTGGGACTACTATGGAACCCAAAGACCGACGAGTTTAGCTTCAGTACGTCATTGAATCGGGTCCCAGAAGCCGTCAAGTCACGAGAGCGAAAACCAACAAAAAGAGAAGCCCTGTCTACAGTGATGAGCATTTACAACCCGTTGGGATTGCTGAGCTGTTATACCACAGCAGCTAAGATCAGCTGCAGAAGCTGTGGCGCCTCAAGACCGGATGGGACGGATAGATTCCAGAAGATCTCGCTACAGAATTCGACGGTTGGATCTGAGGTATGGACACGATCAAGAAGTTGCAGATTCCCCGGAGATACAACGGGGGAAGAATCGTGCAACGCCGGGAACTACATATTTTCTGCGACGCGAGCGAAGAAGCCTATGCAGCCGCCGCATATTGGAGACTGACATACAGCAAATAATAAATAATAATAATATTAATAATAATAAATAAATTGTTGTAACAAACACAGAAAGAAAGAAAAGCAAAGAAGACGTAGAAGTGGTGCAGCTCGCGCCAAAACCGCCGCATTGAAGACTCAAACCATTCCAAGGCTGGAATTTCAAGCGGCGCTTATTGGAACAAGATTAGCAAAGGCTATTAAACAAAAACACAGACTTCGCATCGATGATACTGACTCGCAGACAATCCTACACTGGCTACGAAATGGGAGTCGCCGCTACACGCCCTTTCTAGCACACCGGCTCGGCGAGATCACAGAGGAAACGAACCCAGCAGACTGGCGGTGGGTGCCAACTCACCTGAACATTGCTGACGTGGCAACGCGGACTGGCTACGTACCAACGTCGGAAGAGGATCCATGGTTTCAAGCACGGTCATTCTTGAAGAAGCCAAGAAGTGACTGGCCGCGACCCGAAGAAACAAGTGATGGCGTCACTGCGGAGATACTACACGTCACCACTAAGAAGACCAACGAGGATGCAGCACTGCCTGATATCAGCCGATTCTCCTCCTATGATCGGTTGATTGGAGCCATAGCAAGAGTACTGCACTTCATGGATTGCTGCCGCAACAAGAAGAAGACTTCGCTCAGCCACGAACACATCAAGAAGGCAACAAGTCTGTGGATGCAACGAACACAGCAAGACTCGTTCTCGCAAGAACTGGACTGCGTGAAGAAAGGCGGCGTTGTACCCCGATCAAGCCCTCTTCATCGTTACGACCTGCTGTGGGAAGATGGTCTGATGAAGCTCAACGGACGCGCAAATAAGGTAGCTGTGCCAGAGACTACGAAACGACCTATATTGTTGGACGGTCGTCACCCATTCACCAAGCTACTCATCGGGCGAGAACACCGAAGAGCAGGCCACGCGAACAACGAAAGAATAGTGAATGACGTCCGACAGAAGTTCTGGGTAACAAGGCTGCGACCCCACAGTTAAGAAAATAGCTGCCACCTGCCAGATGTGTCGCCTCAGGAAGACGAAGCCAAGAAGTCCACCGATCGGAGATCTACTAATGGAACGCCTACAGCCATACCATAGACCCTTCAGCTTCTGTGGTGTTGACTACTTCGGCCCCATCACCGTGACCATTGGAATGAATGATTATTTATTTGCATTAAAACATGGTAAGTATATATATCAGGTCTTCATATTAGTAAAGTGAACAATCATGTTTCATCGATGTAACGATAGGCAAACATTTCGTCGTCATGCAATATTAACTAATAAGCAACAATACGGTAACGAAAATATTTATATCCAGGATTGAGATTGGTTAAATTTAGATAATCAATAAAATTAAAATATAAATAATAACGTAAATGTCATAAAATAACAGGTATGATGTCAAGTTGTCAAAAATAAACAGAAATATATAACATGTCAGGTATTAGGTGATAACAATTCGTTTAAGATGGCCATCACGACAGAATTTTGTGAACTCATCTATGTCATAGAAACAGTTCTCAACCAGCACTTTAAAAATAATTCTTTTAAAAATATTAAATGACAATCTTTGAATGTGGTTCGGTAGCAAATTAAATAGACGGACGCACATACTGTGGCTGTTTCTGGCAAGACATACTGTATCTGCTACAGGGACAGATAACTTCCACGGGTATCTTCTTGAACCACCTCGACTACAATCGTCCCGTGTTTTTGTAAAGAGATGGGTATTTTTCTTCGTAAATAATAAAACTTCGAATATATACAGGGATGGCAATGTTAAAATTCTTAATTTTTTAAAGAGAGGCCTACATGATTCCATCAATCCGACATCACAAATAGATCTAATACACCTCATCTATAAAATAAAGACACGCGTAAGGGATGTTGAGTTTCCCCATAGAATAAGCCCATACCTCAGAATGGAGCCAACATAACCATGGTATGCCATCAAAGCTGTTTGGATATTAGACAATTTTGTCAGATGATAAAGCGCGTACACAAATCTATGTATTCTCTGACAAACCGCATCAATATGGTTCGTCCAAGTGAACTCGGAATCAATAACGATACCTAGAAAAGTGGCTGATGTAGTCATGGCAATTAGATCATCGCAATGCTTAACCGTTAGGTTTTGGGGTTTCCCGTTTTTTTTTGTGGAATTGTATATATTTTGTTTTATTTGTATTAATTTTCAAATTATTATCATGTAGCCAATTCGTAATATTTTTAATTTCATTGTTTATTTCATTATTGTAGTCAATTTTAGGTTTCTTGTGTATTGTCAAAGAAATATCGTCAGCAAAGAGTGTGACTGGAAGACGAAGAGAGAAGAGATGGTGCGCTCTGTTCACCTGCCTGACTACAAGAGCAATCCATCTGGAATTAGTTGCATCCCTAAGCACTGATTCCGCGATCATGGCGCTAAGAAAAATGGCGGCAAGAAGAGGCTGGCCCAGGACATTGTACAGCGACAACGGGACGAACTTCAGAGGAGCAGACGTCGAGCTCAAGAAGGCGTATGCTGAATGGCTACCTGAACTCTCAAGACTAGCCATGAACTACGGAACAGATTGGAAATTCATAGCACCCGAAGCCCCGAACCAAGGAGGAGCATGGGAGAGGCTAGTGCGCTCAGTCAAAAGCGCGCTCACTGCAGCTCTACGGGAGAGGGCGCCGAAAGAAGAAACCCTGATGACTTTGCTGGCAGAAGCGGAGTATTCAGTCAACTCAATACCGCTGACTCATGTCTCCACCGAACTGCTTCTTATTGCTCCTCAATAAAATAAATAAATAGAATGGCATAAATACAAATAATACCTATCGTTCTATCTTCATTAATAAAGTATGTAATTAATTCTACCACAGTTCGAGTTATTTTATCTTAATGGAGTATCTTATAATTTTTTACCACAAATGCAAACAATGCAATCCCCACACACACACCCACAACCAACACACACACACACACACACACACACACACGCACATAAATATACTTACTTACAGTTAGACCAGTATTATTTTATTTCCAATATGTTTCATTTCTCTTTTTCATATTGTTACCTAGTTATACCTACACTTTTCATTTTGGCTTCTGTATTTACGGGCGGGGCCTGGTGACCTGTATCACCGGTTTTTTTTTGACCTATCTCAGGCACCAGCCTCTCGCACGTTAGGAACCTTTTTAAATTGTAATTTACTAATTTTATGTACTTGTTAAGTACTTCCCTAATGTGCTTGAGAGAAATAAATGATTTATTTATTATTATTATTATTATGTCTCCGTTGACCGAGACGACCCGGAAGCCCTTACACCCAACCGCTTCCTGCTGGGGTCATCAGCTGGAATGCCGTACGTGGGAGCCTGCGAAGAAACAGATCGGCGGACCTGGAGAGCAGCAATGGCATTGGCGGACAGCTTCTGGCAAAGGTGGATGCGCGAGTACCTATCGACACTCGTACCACGCCTCGACCGTCACGAAGGCCAGAAAGCTGTAAGAAGAGGAGACCTGGTCATCATCGCTGACCCACTACTTCCACGCAACATGTGGCCAAGAGGGACCGTCACCGGAACCTACCCAGGGCCTGATGGAATCACGCGCATCGTGGATGTACAAACAAAGGGTGGGACCTTCAGAAGACCCACCTCAAAAATCTTCGTGTTGGAGACTACATCCGCACCTTCCCGGGACCAGCGGAAAGGGACGCGCTGCAACGACGAGGAGCTGTCTACCAAGGGAGGCTGCGCTACGCCTTCGCCGGGGGGAGGATGTTGACGATAGCTACAATTTGATCATAAATCATAATTTTCTATGTAATTACGTGAGACCTAAGTTTATTGATGATTTTCCCTTGTATTTGATCTCCTTTGTTTATGTTTTCATGTAACAGTAAAGAAAAGATTAGTTACCTGGCTAGACAAAGATAAAACTATATGTTAAAAAAGGTAATGTATATAGTGCCGTGTGCAAAGTTCCGAACCGAAAATTTTATAGATAAACAGCCCATAACCTTGCACCAGCACGTTCACGCTTCTACAGTTGTTCCAGTTAGTTCAGTGCTCAGTGACTAGTTCTAGTACAGTTTAGTAAATAAAATTAGTGAAAGTAAAAGTGCAGTTTCTCTCTGGGGACCTACCAGTGCCTATTAGTGCTTACGTCCTAACATTATACAGTCCACTTGCGAGAGAGTGCTATCGAAAGGCCACAACTGGAATGTGATGGATGCAGCTAAATAGCTAATAATGATTAGCGCGCAGTTATGCGGGAAGCGCAACGGGTTATTGGTATTTATGTGACCTTTGCATCTAGAATTTAATGAGAAAGGCTGATTGAATGACTTTAAATGGAATTTAGCAGTATGGTGAAATAGTGAAATGACTTTAAATTTAATTTTTTTAGCAGTATGGTGAATGAGATTCTAATTGTTTGTAAAAAAGAATAAGCACTCAAAATATTGAAGTTAATCGTTAACTTACACAAATAGAAAAGGACGCAAAGAGGAAAGAATAGGAACGGGCTCACGATTTGAAAGGCAGAAAGGCGTGTTTGTAGCGCAGCCTTTTTCGACTGCTCGTTGAGTTTGACACGTGGTTGACTTCTTCGACGACGTGGATCGTTGGTTTGCACAACGATTAGGCAGCTCGTTGCTGTTTTAGGCAGCTCGTCGCTGGTGCAGGCAGCTCCTGGGTTGCCTGGCTTCCCACCAGACAAAAGGTTAGGCGCTCCTTGAGGGGCACGCAGTCGACCTTCACGCGTAGAAACTGGAAATTTGAGACTACAGGTCCTGTCACGGTCGCCACTTTTTGTACGCGAAGGTACAAAAGAAAAAGTAGGCCTTTACAAACAAGAGATTTATTCAATGTTCACAAGCATAATTAAAGTAAATAATCATTTGAAGGGCGGTCAAATCTAATATCGCGTGCCCAGCTCATGCGGCGAGCTGATGTCGAGTGTAGAGTGGACTGTAGACGGGGCGCGGGGCTTCTTCTTGCAGGGCGCTGTGATAGGCTGCTGTCATCGAACGATGATCACGCCACATCTTGGCGATCCGATTGGTTGAAGCCTAGTGACTTAGTCGTCGTGGTGGACCACACTAGGCATGCGCAAAATCTTTCACTGATGTGAAACGAGCGATATAGTTCAGTGGGAGCTAAAGATATGTATCACTCATCGAGTTCAATTAGTTCAGCAGATCTACTATCAAAATCTCACTCACTACTTCATTCAGTTTAAATGTATCGTGTACTACAGAGAATTCTAATGACTAAAAAATAACATTTATAATATTTAGGCAGTAGAATTACGAATCAAAAATACAACAGAAATTACCCTAAAACTAAGCACAAATATAACTAAAAATTATAAACTATATATACAACTTATTAATAAAAATTAAGATAAATTACTTAATACAACACAAAAACAAAAATTATAAAAAGGGTCCTCGTGGTAAGGTTCCTAGGATGCTGGCAGCGTTACCGCGCTGGATAGCGATGCTTATACGCTGAGCAAGGTAGCTGCCAGCTCTTAGGTCACCACTGATGTCAACTAGCCTCTTGGAAATCTCTTTGAAAAAAGAGATAGCGTTGGGACCCCACGAACCCAGTGTTTCGACTCCAAACGGTACAAAGTAGTACCGGGACTCGATCTGCCTGTACTTGTTCTTTTTAAAGTTTTCGGCACCTCTCGCAGCCAAACCAGCATCACGGCTTGTCCCGGGCAGATGAGAGGCTGCAAGTGTGTCGACACAGGTAGCATCCCACACAAGAGCCCGACCCATCCGCCAAGAAAAACGAATTATAAACATTTTCATTAATTTCGAAGATATTGTTACACGCATTAACAAAGGATGTAAAGTGTTATTTATGTACGTACGTTACGTATTAAAAACGTATTAATTAGTATCGAAAAATTTACATAGAAAACTGCAGTACAGTAGCAGAATACTGCAGTCTCGCTCTTGCAGTATTAACAACTACGTTTAACTCTCATATCACTGAGTTACTGAACTAAATGAACTGCTTTGGACTATAGTAAATGGGTGATACATATGAACTAGATAGGTGAAGTAGTTCAATTATATCATTCATTCAGGTCTAGTCATAGGTATACCCATGTCTAGACCACACACTACTACGCAATGTGTGGCCGCGAGGAGTCGTCACTGAAGTACATCCCGGACCTGACGGAGCAGTAAGGAACGTCGAGTTTGGACCAAGGGCGGCGTGTTTCGTCGACCGACGCCAAGATTGGCTGTCCTGCCGGTAGAATGAAGAGGTTCGCACTTTGCAGCGCTTCACCGGGGGGAAACTGTTACGAACACCCAATCGGTTTCACTATGTTTATTTTTGAATATTGTAATTTAGTATAAGATGTTTTTTTGGATGCAATAAAGTTAAATTTTTCGATAGGGCTTAGCATAAGATAAATTGTAAGTTAGCTCAGGGCTTGTTTTATTTAATAAAGATAGCAAACCGGTTATCTATTAGGTGATACCCACTTTCAATTAGTTAGGCAGGCAGGAACTAACGTAGGTAGTTTGGTACAGGGGCGAAGGAGATCCTATCAGGTTGTCCCATTCAGGAAAACTGGGACCGGTAAGACCGATAGTCTGTCCCTGTCCCCCATCTCGCACATTCCGAGGGTAGGTAGGAAAACCCGCCGAGGTAGAATGTTGTGAGTGGGAATTGCTAGGCTATCTTTAGTTGCCTCCCTCAGTATTTCGATGTTTTGAGGGTGGCTGTCGAACGCGTTGGAAAGAGTAACGTAGGTGCTATCTTTATCCTGTCGCAAGTAAGCACTAGGGCGCTTTAGTTACTAAGTCAACTCTGTGTATTTAGTACTAGCGGTCCCCCCGCGACTTCGTTCGCGTAAATTTAGGATTTCCTGTGGGCATTGTTAGGAGCGGAGTATTTTTTTAAACTGTGATATCTTTTAAGATAAGAATCAAAACGCGTGTGAATAATATGAACATTTTAATTATAACGTTCCCCCGCGACTTCGTCCGTTCTTTTTGATTTAACTGCTTCCCCGTTGATTTCTAGGTAGGTATCATGCATTTTATAGCTCATACAAAGCGTTCCCCGAGAAATAAGCTATCTAACACAAAATATTTTTTTCAAATTGGCTCAGCAGTTACTGTGATTAGCATGTTTAAACAAAAAAAAAAATTCCTCCGTTTTTCCAGTTATAATGTGAGATACGGTGCAACCGACCCTAACCTCTTTATAATATTAGTATAGAAAAAATAGCAGTCCCCGAGGACTTCATGCGCACCTATTGATTTTACTCCATTCCTAAAAGACATAACGTGATTTTTTTTAAATTACCTCTTATAGCCTTGCTAGATACGTTGTACCTTACACAAAGGTTTTTTTCAAAATCGGACCATGAATAGATAATTCTGATCTAAGATAAGTGCATTCAAACAATCAATTAGACAAAAGTCAAGAAGAAATCAGCAATATTAAAGTACTATCCTGGTCACCACTGCCCTACCACGATGGCCAAAGAAAGAGCATTGCGTCTAGTCGTATTGTGTGTGCAAGCGACAATAGGTGAATGAAGTTAAGGCAGGCGGCAGAGACCTCTTTGCTTGAACTTCAGTTCAACACATCGTACGTCCTAGTAATTACCTACTTACTTATTAAGTTATTGGGAAAAACTCAAGCTGTCCCGCGAGTTAAATACGTACAGCGCCGTCAGGTACTCCGATCTTAAAAATAATTCATAGCCTAGTATTTGCCCAGATTTAAAAAAAGTACAAAAGTAGCAGTAGTAGTAGTAGTTCTGTTCAGGGTCGTTTAGGGCGACTCCTTTGGTGCGGGCGGCTGCATCGAACACAGGGCGTACCTTGCCTGGTTTCGCAGGATGTAGGATGGGAAAGTGCAGCAGGTACCAGGTTCGGTTCTCGCTTCTGTCTGCGTTGGCTTCCTCGGCGTAGCCCTTCTTGACGAGCTGCTCCATCTGGTGCTTGTAGGCCAGCCTGAGGTCTGTGTTTCTATCTATTTTCCTTTCGGTGCTGTGTAATCTTGACACCGCCTGATCATAGTTATTAGGCAGGTTAACTTCATCTGTTTTCCATAGGAGTGTGGTACTATAACCTCCTTCTGGAAGCTTCACTGTTTAGAGTATGCGGAGTGCGCGTTCGTTGGGATCGGCTCGCGTCGGACGGGGCGTTACTCCGAGCGATTCTATGGCAAAGTGCTTCTTAACCATCTCTACTATGCGTGTTTTACTTTCTGTTAAACGGTAGACGTGGTGGACGGCGTGTCCGAGGCTCCGGGTGGACGAGCCGTGTAGCACCCATCCGAGTGCGGTCTTGGAGGCCGCCGGCAGTTTGGAGGGCCCGCGGCGCACTTACACGGCAATAAGCAGCTCCCAGTTGTCTTGGCCGATCAGTATGGTAGGTCGGGCATCACTGTATTTGACGGAGTTGACGACTTCTCGCAGGTGACGCGATCTCACTAAATCTTGGTTACTTATTGTTTGCGCGGCTAACTGTAGGTTCTTGATTGTTCTAGCTTGCATCTTTATCTCATTTTCTTGGCCGCGCAGCCGCAGTGAAACTCGTCGGGAGTGGGCGCGCGATAAAGAGCCGGCTATCGCATCTAAACTCAGCGGTTCGACCGGGCCCCTCGCACCCACGTGATACGCCAAGTCTTCATCTATTAACGTCACCGTGGATCCGTCGTCTAGAAGCACGTACGTTACTTCTGTTTTTGTGTGCGAGCGGTAGCGACTGTCTGCGTCTCTGTTTCGCTGGCCGAGACGGCAACTGTTTCTGTCTTTCTCTCACGCCCCGAGGTGAAGTGCAGTAATGAGTGATGCATGCGCTTGCAGCCGTTCACATTGCAATTCTTTGGTTTGCATTCGTGCTTAGTGGCTCTATAAAATAAATAAAATTCATTTATTTCTGTACATAGGTCCCAACATAAAATAGAACCCTACCACTGCTTCGGGACAATTGTGGGCTAGTGCTGAGAAGAAGCAGCAAAGAAACTCAGTCACTATTGTCATAGCCTCTTTTCAAAGTTTTACAAGATTTGTGTTCCTTAAAATTATTCCATACATTTTTATTATTGTCATTTAAAAATTCATCTATTTTGTAATATCCTTTAGACATTAAAATACATTTAACAGTTGTTTTAAATTTATGTATAGGTAATTCAGCAATATGATCGGGTAGCTTATTGAAAAATTTTATACATCTCCCCTAAAATGAATTACCAACCTTTTGAATCCTATAGTTTGGAACGGCTAGTTTATTTTTATTTCTTGTATTATAGTTATGCGCGTCGCTCTTTTTTGAAAATAAATGCAAGTTTTTGCGGACATAAATCAGATTTTCATAAATATACTGGGAAGCTAGTGTTAATATTTTAACTTCTTTAAATATTTATCTTAGTGAATCCTGAGATTTGAGGTTGTAAATTGCTCGCACAGCTCGCTTCTGCAGTACAAATATTGTTTCTATATCTGCAGCAGATCCCCATAATAACAAACCGTAAGACATCAAACTGTGGAAATAACTAAAATATACTAATCTTGCCGCTTCAATATCAGTCAGAAGCCTTATCTTTCTTACCGCGAAAGCAGCTGAACTAAGTCTTCCTGACAAGGTCTCGATATGAGGACCCCACTTAAGTTTCGAATCTAGAGTAATTCCTAGGAATGTTGTGGAGCTTGAAGTATCAATTATTTCGTCTTTTACTTTAACATGTGTTGAGACTTGCCGAACATTTGGCATCGTGAATTTAACACATTTCGTTTTATTTGCGTTAAGTAACAAGTTATTAGCTGTAAACCAATGTAATATTTGTGAAAGGGTACTATTTATATCGTCAAAATTATTTTTACCCCTAGGGGTCTTAAATAATAGTGACGTATCATCAGCAAACAATACTATCTCACAAAGACCCTCGACAAAGTATGGAAGGTCATTTATATAGATTAAAAATAAAAGAGGTCCTAATATCGAACCCTGTGGCACACCCATAGTAAGAAGTGCCCCGGAAGACTCAGCTCCATTAACATAAACTTTTTGCGTTCTACTGGTAAGGTACGTATGAAATAAATTTAAAGAATTTATTGAGGCACCATAATGATGTAATTTTTTTAGTAAAGTCGAGTGATCTACACAATCAAAAGCTTTAGAAAGATCGCAAAAGACACCTATAGCATCTTGCTTATTATCATAAGCATCAAATACATGTTACAAGAGAGCAACTCTTGCATCGGTAGTATTTCTACCTTTCGTGAATCCGAATTGATTACTATGTAATAATTTATTTGATCTAAAGTGATATAAAAGTTGATTAAATATAAGCTTTTCAAAAATTTTACTTAATACAGGTAAGATAGATATTGGTCGAAAATTGGAGGGGTCACTTTTCTCACCAGATTTGAATAAGGGAACTATTTTGCTGAATTTCATTAAATTAGGAAACTGTCCTTCGTCGATACATCTATTGAAAATAACTGCTAAATGTGGGGCTATCGTGTCAATGATTGTTTGAATAATGTAAACAGATAATCCCCATTAGTCCTCAGTTTTTTTAATATTCAATTCTTTGAATGTTTTTATAATTTCACTAGAGCTTACATGCCTGAAATGCAGCAGAGAATCACACTTATCAACTTTACATTTAAGGATAGACTCGGCTTCTTCTTCTGAAGAAGCTAGGTCTTTGGTTGTTGCAGTTGCAATTTTGGTTGTTGCAGTTGCAATATTAGTAAAAAAACTTTTAAAGGCATTTGCAACTTCAGAGTTCGTTTTGATTAGTTTACTCTCAATTCGTAGTAAGTATGTACAGACTCTTGTTTTAGTTTTACATGTTTCTTTATTTATGATATTCCATGTAGCCTTTGCTTTATTCTGGGAACCTAAAACTAATCTACGGAGGTGGTTAGACTTAGCGACAACACACACTCTTTTAAAATTTTTAGAATAGTTTCTAACATATTCGATAAAAAGTGGGTCATTAGAATATTCTCTTATACTATATAAATCGTATAATTTATTCCTACCTTTATGAATACCAGGCGTAGCCCACTCAATAAACTTACAATTTCTTTTTGTTTTTTTGGTAAAAATTTGATTAAGTTCATTCTTAATGAGGTTAAAAAGATCTTCATATAGTTTATCCACATTGATGGTGGTGCTAGGTTTGACCAAATTGAGACTATCAATAATTCTGTCTTTGAATCTATCTAATCTATTAGCAGTGACCGGCCTAAAAACAGTTTCCACTGTATTGGGAATATGATTATATTCCAATGAGATCATTTGTCCCATATGGTCTGAACTGAGTTTTTGTAAAATTGATTTATTTGTAATTTCTGTATGATAAAAGAAGTTATCTAGACAAGTCGCCGTTGTAGGAGTTACGTACGTAAAAGACATTAAATAGATCAAAAGATTTGAAGAGACCTAAAAACCGAATAGTATATTGAGTGGATTTTAAAATATCGACATTAAAGTCTCCACATACAATTATTTTTTTATTTGATTTACAAAGTTTATCTAAAGCTTTTTCCATAGTGTCTTCAAAAAGTTGGTAACTTGCATCGGGGGGACTATACACACTCAATATAATATATTGTTTTTACTCGACACTTGCAAATTCAATAGTGCGCTCAATAGAAAGTGCCACTATATCCTTACGATCTTTACAATTTAATTCTTTTTTTAAAAGAATGAGTGACCCCCCTCTTGTAGTGGTCTCCCTAGTGAACGAACTACCGACTCTGTAGTTATCGATGCTAATCATTAATTCATGTTTAATGAACCAGTGCTCCGTCACACACATAACGTGCACATCCAAATCTTGTAAAAATAGAGATACTTCTTGTTCTTTGCCGGCCAGGCCTTGTATGTTTTGGTGTACAATATTGAATTTGGACCTGGCTTTTGTCTTCTCCCTCAGTTTAAATGCTGCGGGTTTGTCAATGGTAATACTAAATTACTTGTACTGATATGTTTAGTACATGTTTTTGATTTACTAACTAAAATATTAATATTATATGCTAACAAATTAGCAATTCGTTTTTAAAATTTATAAGGCAGGTGTAAAGAGCTGCCAGTTAAATAAAATCTATTGTCAATAAATTTATTTGTGTCAAAAAACACAAACTTGTCACTGTGACGTTAAGTCATATTATAAAGTAAAGTATTCAACAAATGAATACTGACATTTTCTTGTACTGTGTGGCACTTTGTATATGGAAGTGCACAAAAGATATTTTTTTGTACATCAAGCCTGGACAAAATTGCGTAATTATGTATAATTTTTGATTTAGTGAGTTTTTGGCTATCTCCTATCATTATTATAACTATAGAGTTAGAGTTTAGATTACTATTTTGTATACTGTGAACTATTTTATCGAGTGGTGCATCTGGCATACAATGGTTCACTATGTTACATTCATTTAAATTCTTATTTAATAACAAACCGTAACCGACTCCTAACCTGTCGGAGAATACAACTACATTATTAGAAAAATGTGGTTTGTTTGTAGCTTTACATTTTTCAACCCTGTTTACAGTGGGTAATGAAGTAGGCATATGCTGACCAACACCTCCCTGAAGAGGGGTAGGAGGTACTGAGTCTATTTTAATATTAGGTAAGGACTTACAATCTGAGTCAGAATTCCCCAGATCTAAAAGTTTGTTTGCAGCTAGGATGTGTTCATTTATTTGTTCCTGAGCTGAGGTGTACTTGCTGGTCATAGACTCTAATGACCCCTGCAACCTGGAGATGTCAGCCTGCAGACGCTCCATATCCTGATTATATTTGGACCTGCTTTCATACAATTTATTGTGGTAAATCTCTAAACTGTCTAATAATTCAATCCGTTCTTTTCTAAGGTGAATGTTATTATAAAAACATTTTTTTTATTATTATTATTTTGTTAGTTTTTGTGATAAATTTGTTAATTTTTATGTATTTTTTAATCTTATTTCTACCTAACAATATAGTTGGTCAACTTATATGTTTTAAGTCAGCTACTGCACGTCCACCAGGGCTCCCAATCAGCTCATCATAAAGGTTCAAGGTATCCGAGTAGGCTTGTTCCTTCTTTTCTTCTTCCAAGTGCAAGATGGTTTTGTTGGCATCCCGCAGATCACTTTCCAATTCATTATTGCGTATAAGTGCCTGCTGGAAGACACTGCTGCACTGGTCGAAGGTGCTTATGGTATTCAGAAGCTCATCTCGATGATCAGTGACCTCCTGGAGACGGACATGCAGGTCAGCTAACTCTTTTTTTAGTTGTGAGTTTTTGTCTACCATGTTCTTGATTTCTATTTCACTGTCTTCCCTCTCCCTAAGTAGTTGGTTACAGTGTTCTTGGTTTTCTTTTAATTCCTCAAGTGCTATTTTGTGTTTCAGTTGGATATTTTGGGTTGACATTTTGCGAGTAACGGTTCCACTTCGGGTATTCATTGTCAGAAGGTAGGTTATTCCTGGAATATATCAAAAGAAAGTGTACAACAAATGTTAGGGATGAGTATGAAAGCAGGTACCAATTAGATAATGAAGCTAACTTTGTTTTTGTATTGAGCTAAGTACCTATCTTTTTTTTTTACGTTGGTTAACTAATATTAATTTTTTTTTAAATATAAAGTGAATATATAATAAAAAATATATCTATTTTTATTATGAATGTATGACAACTATAAAAATTAATAATACATGTTGGAATTTAAAAATTAATAATATAAGTTCAAGTTGGATCCGTTACTGCTATGTTTACTACTGGAATTTAGGTAAGTAGGTAGGTAATGTACTTAATAGTGTGAAGTGAAGATGACTGTTGAGTGTTTAGAGTTTATTGTCTGCGGCGAAAGGTTGTTATCTTCAACTTTACTTCCACTAATACGTCAAGTAAAGAGAGGCACAATAGGGCCGAAATGTTGTGAAGTTTGACGTGTCTCACCTTGGTGAGGCTTGTACAGTGGGCAATGTTGTGTACGCAGCAATAAACAAACAGTAAACAGTATCCACTCAGTACTACGTTAACTGATGAATGTCGTAAAATTATAACCTCCAAATGCTTAAATTGGTTTACTATGCAGACTAATTAACACTTGACAAGAGTGATTAACGGCTAATTATTAGGTTTATAGGTTTTAGAAACAATACTCCCCTGGTTTTATGATCCGTTATCCATTTTTGGTTTAAAAATATGCTTGATGTTTGACGTCCGGCCGTTACAGATTTTGTTGCTTCGTATTTGTTATTTACGACCGATATTAGTGTTCACCAATATAACCACAAGTTCGTTTATGATCAAAGAATATGCTATTAACACTTTTATACGTAATTAATAGATATACATAATTAAATCTTATAAATTAAAAACAGCTGTATTGACGACAGCCAGTGTTGCCAGTTGAGTGACTATATCCGAAACAGCGGAAACATAGCTTGTTTCGCTTAGCTAATTTCCACCGCTCATCACTATTTTCACGGTTGAATCTAGCGCACTTAATAGCCGTGTTATGGCTCGTCTCGCTGCAAACCGGGCACTGTTTATCACTTTCACTCTTATTACTGTTATCACCGTACTCACCCGGGTTATAGTAGGAGCGTTGCGGTCTGTTGCGTGGTGCCGCACGCTGCTGTTGCTGTTGCTGTTGGGCGCTGCCGATGCTCGGAGGGTCGGCGTAGCGGCCGCAGGTCAGGGACTCCCTCTTCACGAACTTGAACATGCACAGTAGATCAGGTTCTTCGGCGGGGCGTTCGCGTGCAAAGTCGAACCATCGGTAGCGGAGCGACGGCGTTAGCTTTTCTGTTATGGCCTTCACTAACACTGGGTTGTAGAGATAATGTTGCATATTCAAGGCCCGGAGCGTTACTTTGCTGTTCTTGACTTACAACCGAAGTTGACGATGTCCCTCGGCGTATCTATGGGCCGGGGTAGGTTCTGTAGCCTCTCTACCTCGACTAGGGCGATAGTTTTGGGGCGTCCGAAACTGATCTCGAGCTCTACTATTATTTCTTGTGGGTTCGAGCAGCCTAAAAGGATGCTGCTCACTGTATCCTTCGCGGTAATCATAATCATAATCTTGTTCCTATCGTTGGGTCGGGCAATACTGTATAGAGAGCCGGTATTTCCCGACCCTCCTATCCATGTGTAGTGTGCCTATTTTGTTCCGGACGGCCGCACACACGACGTAGTATTTTAAGGCTATCATGTAAATAAATAACCGTAGTTAGTAGTCTTTTTTTCATCGTTTGTTTTGTACCGTTTTTCCGTTTTTATTATTCTGTTTGTGCCAACTAGATTTATAAGATCATTGTTATTATGTCTAGATAAAGTATGTAAGGCTAATAATATAAATCTAGTTGATAAGTAAATAGTATCTAAGAGTTTTCGTAAACATTGTAATTTTATTCGTCCGAAATAAAGAGGTGGGGGTGGCGGGGGTGGCCAGAATAATATAAAAGGCGGCGCATGCCCCATACAAGCGCGCACTCACCGAGAAGACACCGACGACTCAACTACCTCCGCTGCCCTCCAGTATACCGAAGAATTCTGAGTTCTTATTTACTGGCCCCCGCTCTCGCTGCATACCAACGCACTACAGGTGTGCGCATATACCGATCCCGCACATCGTCTGGTCCTTCGCGCTGAACTCTTCTGGCGCGGTGCGCCCGGCTACCCCCGAAGAGCGAGCGACCACGCCGCCGTCAGCGCGTTCCCCTGAGGAAGAGGGGACCGCCGCTTGGTCAGCCGAGCCTGAGTCGGCCCCGTACGTGCCGCCTACCGCGGTGCCTGAAGTGGCACCGACACACCGTCCGGCGCGGTCTATACCGCGCACCGCCTGCAAGTCCGGGAGGAGCCGCCGTGCCGCCCGGCTCGCGCAGGCCAAAGAAGAACTGCTCCGACTCGAAATCGAGTATGCCTCGGCTCGCCTCGCACGTATCGAGGCCGAGTCCGAGGAGTCTGATGCCGACACAGCCGTGTCGAACCTAGAGACGACGCGAAGAGTCGACAACTGGGTGGAAGAAAGCCAGCGTCAAACGCTGGCCATCGCCGAGCGGCCGCACGACCGTCCCGAGGTCGCAGCCGCACCCTCCGTCGTTGCACAACCGCAACATCTACCGCAATCGCAACCGCCGCCGCCGGTCCCGCTGTCGAGGCCGGGGCCCACGCAACCGCCGCCGCCAGCACCTCTACTGAGGCCGGCGCCCACGTACAACGCTGCTCTCACGACGACCTATGAGAGAGTCACATCGCAACACCAGCCGCAAGAAGAAGATCATGCTAGGGCCGTTGTTGCGCCACCGCCGCGACGCCTGGCCGAAGACGACATGTCGGCCGCCATCGCGCGCGCCGCCTACGGCGCGCACCCCTACTCCGTGCACATGATCGAGCTGCCCGCCTTCACGGGCCTACACACCGAATGGCTGGCGTACAAAGCAGCGTACGTGGAGACAGCGCGAGCTTATACGAATTTTGAGAACGTCGGACGTATACGCCGCAGCCTGTCAGGAAGAGCAGCCGAACAAGCTAACTCCCTTTTCATTAAGGGAGCCACCGCCGAAGAAATCGTCAGCGCGCTGGAAGCGCGCTTTGGGAGACCGAATGCCATAGTCGCGACCGAAATAGATCACATTCGGTCGCTGCCCCGCCTGACCGACAACCCACTTGACATCTGTATCTACGCGAGCAAGATGGCCAACATCGTGGCCACCATTGAAGCAATCGGCCGTACGGGCTACCTGTACAACCCCGACGTCGTGAAGACCACCGTAGACAAGCTACCGCCGGCACTACGGTACCGGTGGTACGACTTCGCGGCGGACAACTACGAAGAGGAGCCCGACCTGTGCAAGTTTGTGCGCTTCCTAGAGAGGGAGGCGCGCAGATGCCAGGCCTTCGCTGACCCCGAGACCGATCACACGCCGACCACGAAGAAACCTCAGCGGGCACTCGCCACGACGACGCCCGCCCCACCGTTTTGCGTCGTGTGCGGACAAGCCGGACATGGCCCGTCCGCGTGCGATAAATTCGAGCAGATGAACTCCGACAACCGTTGGTGTGCCGGATGACACTCGTTCTGGTGTGGTGCGAATAGGAGGGAAGCCAGACACCCGTCTGCTCTGGTACGAGGGGCGAAATGATAACGCCTATGTCAGGTCACGGTAGTAAACAGCCAACCCAATTTTCTATCGGTAGACTGTATTGTGTAAGGTGAGGTGGCTGTTCAGTTCTTCCTATGTGCAGTGTTTTCTTCCTAGTGTTCTTCCTAGTGTTCTGGATAGGGCTCTTCCTTTTCCTTAGGAGAGATGTTTCATCTTCGATACGCCAGTAGATCGCGGCCGCGTAGGCAGCCTCGCTAGCGTCGACGAACGCGTGGAGTTCGATGTTGTTGCTGTGGCTGTAGTTCGGGTAGCATCGGGGTATGCAGACCTGGTTTAGCTTCTGGAGGTGTGTTGTCCACTGATCCAATTCCAGAGTCAGGTCTTCTTCTAGTTGCTCGTCCCACGCCGTGCTTCTTCGCCATATCTCCTGGAGGATCTGCTTCGCCCTGATAGTGACAGGTGAGGCTAACCCCAGGGGGTCAAATAGGGACATGACGATCTTCAGGGCTTCCCTCTTCGTCGGCCTCTTCTTTAGCATGTCTTCAGGTAGGCTCGACAGGTCCAAGTTGAAGCCCAAATGGTCGCTCGACGTTCTCCAGGTGAGACCCAGAACTCGTTCCGTTTTTCTGTCTTCCGCCAGGTTCATGTTTTCTTGTCTCTTCCCCGGGTCCAGTTGCTGCAGTACTACATCAGAGTTCGATGTCCACTTCCTCAGATCAAAGTGTGCTCGCTTGTGGATGTCTCTGACTTCTCTTGCGATCTTGACCGCCTGCTCTTCAGTCTCGAAGCTCTGGATGTAGTCGTCCATGTAGTGGTTGCGTTTGATGGCCTCAGCAGCTTCGGGATGTGTTTCGGCGGCTTCTTAGGCATTGCGGTCCTTCACGTAGATCGCTGTGGCAGGGGACGAGGTGGCTCCGAAGATCAGTGACTACAAGCTAGTAGTACAATAACAATTATTTAGTAGTTACCTACAAAATAATTGATATTATAACAACCATCAATATTTAAAATGGATGTCTGTCCTTGTCTGTGTCTGTCTGTCTGTAGCGTCCTACCCAGGGTCTATCTGCGCGCCGGATCGAGATCCGAGCGCAGCAGACAGGTCCTGGGGTCGCCGGGGACTAACCTGACCCTTGGGACGGGTCCAGGACGAGGCTGGGGACAAGAACTGGGCTGTGAGCGTATCGTGTCTGAGTGTGCGGCATGTCGTGAGGTGTGTTGTGGAACATCTTCCTCCGCGTGCTGTGGGAGTAATAACTCCCGGGGCAGGGCACGCCCGGATCTGTCCGGCGGCCGGGCGTGGAGTGGCGCGATATTACAGAGATGCCTTTGTGGGCCATTGTCCGCTCTATCGTACATACGACGAGCGGAATGAACCACAAAGTCCTCTATCGATTGCAACTTCACGTCCCGGGCGATGACGTCATTCCTGACGTAGCGACCCGCCCCTGTGAGGACGCGAAGGGATATGTTTTGCTGGACTTGTATGCGTTGGCGTGTGTGTTGTGTACATAAGCCATACCAGGCCGGCATGGCATATGTTAGCCTACTGCGAATGTAAGTCTTATAAACAGCAAGTTTTGTGCGTAGTGGAAGTCGTGACGTAAGGACCGGTCGCAACACCGCGCGTGCCGCCTTCGCCATATTAATGGCGTGGTTGGCCTGGGGCACCATACGCAGCGACCGGTCTATACGACACCCTAAGTATGTGACATGGGTTTTCCACTCAATCTCCTGCCCGCGAAGTTTGAGTGGCGGCACCGCTTGCCTGCGACCGATAAGTAGAGCTACGGTCTTACCCACATTGACCGCCATGCGCCACTTATCTAGCCATTCCGGAAGCAGGTCTAAAACCCTCTGCAATCGGTTGAGTGTGAATTCCAACTTCCTGGTGGTCGCGAAGAAGGCGCTGTCATCAGCGAAAAGAGCGAGCATTACATCTCGCTCTCCCTCCCTCCGGTGACCCTCAAGAGTTGGAATGTCGTTAGTGTAGGCCGCGTAGAGGATTGGGCTGACACAGCTGCCTTGCGGCACGCCGGCCTGGATAGGATAGACGGGTGAAACCGCATTCTCTACTGCTACATAGAACCTGCGGTTTTGTAGGAACGAGTGAATGAGATGGATGATGGCGGGATGTGGTGGGGGGTCGAGTTGGATTAGCTTATACAATAACCCCGGGTGCCATACTCTATCGAAGGCCTTCTCAATGTCGAGAAAGACTCCGCCAGCGACTAGCCCCCGGTTCTTCGCATCAGCCAGGTGGTGGAGAACTCTAGTAAGTTGGAGCGTGGTAGAGTGGTCACTACGGAAGCCGAACTGTTCATCCCGAAGGTGAACGAATGGTCTTAGCCTCCGTAGGAGCATACGCTCGAACAACTTAGCAAGGTGGGAGAGAAGGGTGATTGGCCGATAGCTACCGGCAGCTCTACGGTCCTTCCCAGGCTTGGGAAGGACTATAACTCTACCGGTTTTCCATGACTCCGGAAAGTGTCTGGTGCGAAGGAAACTGTTAAACAGTCTGGCCAATGCTACCATACACTTTCTGGGCATGTGCTTAATCATCATTGTCGTTACTTTGTCATCACCACGGGCCTTCCGCTTGGGCAAGCGGAGTATGGCCTTGCGCAGCTCGGAGGGGGAGACGAACTCGTCCCCCCCGAGCACAGGCACTGGCCGTGACAGGTATCCGGCAACGTGATTTTCGACCTGGGAGTGGTGCTCTAGGATATGAACGGGGGTGGAGGGTGTCCCGTTTACTTAAATAAAACAACTAGTAAACGCGGCAAACTTTTAATTTAATTTAAGGAATAAGGCCGAGGGTTAACAGGCCAAGGTCGCAATTTAAAGTTGCCCGCTCTGGTCCAGAAATACCACACTCTCCTCGGCCTTCCTTTTCACGCATCCGGGCTCCTGCTTCTGGGTCCAGGGAAGTTCTGGCGAAGGCGAATAAGTAGGTATAGGTGGGTAACTCTTCTCCCAGCGGTGTTCCTGTAATCGTACCATATGGAGGGTTACGATTTTATAATAGCAGGTTTTAATAGGTAGACCTAAGAGGTTTGCGAAGCATTCTAGAACTACTGAATTAGCTAGCATAAGGGAGAAAAGTCTAGACGGCATAAAAATATATATAGATTTACTGTCAGTAACGGATAGGCGGCTGACCTTGTACAAATGCAAATTAATGTAACACCTAGCAAGTACATCTTACAAAAATAACATTTAGGTACGCCTCTAAGTTATAAGGTTACCCAACTATTACTTTAAAATAATTATTATCTACAGAATATGGTGAAAGCGTGAAATCGTATATAACACTAATTATCTAAGGTCTAACAAGTGTCCACTCATCTAAGTATCATTGGGTACATGTCGCGATAACAAAATGGCGTATTGGCGTGTCTCTGATTTCGTTCTATTCTAAGCTACAAACACTCAAACATAACATTCCAAACATAAAGCATAATAAAATGTTTTGCACAACTTACCCAGTATGGGAATGGAAGATAATCACTTTTATAGATAGTAAACAGTATAGCAAATATGTCCAACTATGCATTTATTTGCATCAAGTTAACGAGAATAAATATGTCCGTTTTTATTTTTGAAAATGCGACTGCAGCGCAATCAACAACAAAACACGTCCAAGCAGCTAGATCTCAAATCAGAGTGAAGTACGTCCGTTTCAGTGACTGCCAGCGCAGCGAGCCGACCGGTTACGTTTGCATTAGCGATCCGTGACATGAGACCGCGTTATACAAAACCCTTTTGCGTATCGATTCGAAAATCAAAGGTTTCGTATTTCTTTTATTGTTAGTTTATTAGTTAGGTAGTATTTTATTAGATATTAATTTGTATTAGCTTAGATATATTATTTAGCAAGTATATTAAAGTATTTTATAATTAAAATTTCTTAATTTTAAGTTTGATTTTACGGTTAAATTAGATTTTAGTTTTTTTTAATAATTAGGATTAACATATATAGTTATAGAAAAGATATGATAAAATACACTACGTTACAGTACTCCCCTCCTTAGATAAGGATTTTGCCTAAAGTAAAATCATTTGAACTTTAAAAAAAAAACTCAACTTTACTATTTTGGTTGCCTGCCAACAATTTTCAGATCTTTGATGTGCCACACGCCTAGGTTGCGGCCATCTATGTCTTCTAGTACGTATACTAATGGAGAACGTTTTGAGGTTACACGGCATTTTTGATATTTTGGGGCTAGTTTTTACTAAAGTAGGCATCTTTATCGTTCTGAAAGTAACCTTCTTCCAAACAATATCTCCTACATTAAACTTGAATTCCTTTCGCCGTAGATTATAGCGCTGAGTGTTTCTCATGTGCATGCCACAGTGCTGATTGGACCTTATCAAAAATTTTAGACAATTGTCCCAGATTTTCAGCGTAGGCGTCGCGTGGTAAGAAGACAAAATCGTCGGGAACATTATCATTGTCTAAGTAATGAGAGCCACATGTTACTAGTTCCCTACCATGTACTAAAAATGCAGGTGTGAATCCCGTACTTTCGTTGACTGAGTTGTTAACCGCGAATTGAATTTGAGGTAGGTTCAAGTCCCATGATCTATGATCGTTGTTTATGAAGGTTGATATGGCTGTGACTATAGTTTTGTTGTATCGTTCTACAGTATTTATCTGAGGTGTATATTTAGGAGTAAAGTGTATTTTAGGGACTTTGTATTTTTTAAAGAGTCTGTCTAATTCATGACTTATGAATTGACAGCCATTATCGAGAACAATAGTTTGAGGAATACCATGCACGAGAAATACGTCATTTTCTAAATGTTTGGATACTAGATCAGCAGTTGCTCTACGAAGTGGGAAAATCAGGCAGTATTTGGAAAAACAACAAGTTACTACGAATATGTAACTGTTTTGCCTCCTAGTATTTGGTAAGGGTCCGACTAGGTCAATAGAAATAACTTGGAAAGGTCTAGAAACGTCTTTAGGCCTACCCGCATCGCAGCGAGATAAAAAATCCACAACATCACCATACATACCAGGCCAATAAAAGCGAAGTGTCAAACGCCTATACGTCTTAAAAACTCCAAAATGCGCGGCAGTGGGCTGAGCATGACATTCCTTTAATATTTGCTCCCGTAGTTCCTTGGGAACAACCTCTTTCCAGTCAAACTCGGTTGTAAGCGAATTTTTGTTTTTCATATAGCGGTATAACACTCCACCTTCGACGCAATAATTTGGAAAGCTTATTGGAGACTCCTGACAACCATTAAATTTATTTAGGTACCAGTTGTCTTTTGTTGCATGTTTAGCAGTAGATGTATCTATGTCTAGAATAGCGTGTACAGGTACACATCTTGATAGGGCATCAGCTATCACATTGTCTTTTCCTCGACGATGTTCAATATTGAAATTGAATGAGGAAAGACGGACACCCCATCTAGCTAATCGGCCCGTAGGGTTCGATAAAGACAAGAACCACTTTAGAGCAGAATGATCTGTAAACACATTAAATGTTTTGCCATTTTCTAAATAGCACCGCCAATGCTCAAGAGCAGTTAACACAGCCAAAGCTTCTCGTTCAGTGGTGCTATAATTTTGCTCTGGCTTTGTTAGTGAACGGCTCATATATGCTATTGGATGTTCGGTACCGTTAATTGTTTGTGACAACATGGCTCCGACCCCAAAACTGCTTGCGTCAGTGTGCACCTCGAAGGGATAGTCAAAATTGGGACAAGCCAGTACAGGTACTTGGACCAACCGTGACTTTAGTTCTAGAAAAGCCTTATCAGCATCAGGGCTCCAACAAAACGGGAGAGATGTTTTCTTACTAGATGTAAGTTTGTTTAGAGGACCGGCGACTGTGCTAAACTGAGGTATAAAGCGTCTGTACCAAGATGCAGTGCCAAGAAAACGTTTAACGTCTTTTTTGTTACAAGGGGTAGGATAATCCAAGATTACCTGCACCTTTTCCGGGTCAGTGCGCAAGCCCTGAGCATCGACAACGTAGCCCAGGTAACGCAATTTGTTCCGGAAAAAATTACACTTTTCAAGGTTTATGGTGAGATTAGCGGTACTGAGCTTCTGAAGGACTCGCTGAAGGAGTGACACGTGTTCGCTAAAGGACGAACTTACGACGACAATGTCATCCAGGTAGGCAAACACTTTGCACTCAAATTCAGGACCGAAAAGGAGGTCTACTAATCTCTGTTGAGTGGCTGGGGCATTAGTAAGACCAAAGGCAGTAGTCTTAAACATAAAAGTGCCCCTTCCAGGTACATAGAAGGCTGTCTTCTCACGATCAGGTTCATCTATTAAAATCTGCCAAAATGCTTTGGAAAGATCGATGCTAGACAGAAATCTAGCATCCTTAAGATTATCTAAAATCTCGGATATGTATATGGTAGATTATAAGCATCTTTTATAGTTACAGGGTTCAGTTTTCTACTATCCAGGCAGAAACGAGGTTATCCATCCTTTTTGCTGACTACTAACACCGGAGAAGACCATGGACTTTCACAAGGAGTAATAACGTCTAGGTCCAGCATCTCGTCAACTTGCTGGGTGATAATCTTAAGCTTGTCTGGAGACATTCGATAATAGCGCTGTCGAATGGGCTCTGCATTCCCGGTGTCAATGCGATGTGTAATAAGATGCGTTCTACCCAAACCCTTTTCAGAAAAAGATATCCTTAAATTGTTTTATCATATCATCAGCGACTATTTTCTGGTTTTCATCAAGGTTTTCATATGAGTGTAAGTGAATGTCAGGTGAGTTTGTTATTTCAGATAAGCCGGGATTGGTATCAAAGAGGTTGTCAGAGTTAGCTAGATATTTTGGACAGATTTGAAAGACATTCAAGAAATCAATTCCTAGAATCAGTGCGGTATCGATCTCCGGTATGACATGAGCTTTAATAATCGAGAATTTATTTTCAAACGCTACAGGTAAGAGAATATAACCCAGTGAAGCTATCTTATGACCGCCCGCAGTGGTGATGTTTATTTTTTGACTAGTACATAATGTTAGGCCATATTTAAGAAGGTGTGTATGTGAGTTATTTCCTAAAATAGTAACGGATGAACCTGAATCAAGTAAACCATACATACTCAGTAAATCATTGCTTATAGAAATTTTAACATAAGGGCGGGGATCTTCAATCGGCTTCGTATTGAAAATTGCAGAAACGGAGTAAGTTTAAAAAAAATATTTTATATATGATAACCAATCGTTCCAATCATCTCTATTAAAACGATTAGCCGTTGGCTTTCTGCAATTTTCTTTAATTAGTTTTTTGGATCAGAACTAAGGGCTGATGATTTTGTACACTTAGGACATTCTGGTTTACGAACGCCTTTTTCACCGCATCCAAAACAGAAATTTTTTCTCTCCGCCGTGCATTCTTTCATCGAGTGAGTATTGACACGGCAACGGTAACAGAAAGGTGTCGAAATCTCTGCTACCTTGAATGCTGGAGAGTTAGTCTGGCTGTAATTTTTAAAGCGATTAGGTGAATTAAACGTTTTTCCTTGTTCCTTTTGCTTGTTGGGCTGATAACAAAATTCAGGAGCCAACATATTTGAGTTTAGCATAGGTGGTTCACGATAGTTATCAGTACGAACCTTAATGCGTTCATAGTTTTTGCAAACGCTACGCAAATCCTGAATTGTTTTGATATTGGGACTTGCAGCAATTATATTTGAGTAACAGGGACGAATATTGTGAAGTATAATTTCGAGTTTATCTTCATCCGTCAATGATTTACTGAGCCTAGAAAACATACCATCCATTATAGACAGATACACAATTATGCTTTCGTCATCTCCCTGTGTTCGATTACGAATTTCTGACGTCATGCGATAATCAAAGTCTAGTATATCAAAATCGTCCTTAAGCTGAGCGATCAGAGATTCCCAATCTTCAAAGATACTACTAACGCTACGATACCAATGCAATGCATCACCAGTAAATATATCTATCGCCGATTGCATCATTTTCACTTCCGAGACGCCCTTTGAAATACGAAACTCTTCAACCTTCTGAATAAAAGCACGCACGCAGGATTTACCATCATACTTCAATTTAGAGAGATCATTAGAAATGCCACGGTCACAAGTCACAGAAATGTCCGGAAGTACCTGCACTGCCTACGCCCTCGTTTACCGCCGTGGGTGCTGGCATATTAGAATCGTTATCATTAGTTACCAGTTTCGAAAAACTTGACAAGGCAATACACTGTTTGTCGAAACTACTACGAAGTTTTGATAACGACGCAGCGTCCTCGGGATTATCAGAGGCTTGTATTCTCTGAATTCTATAATGTACATGATTCAGTAAGGATTTAGTCCTATTATAAAGAGAATGATTATTGGCCTTGAGGGTATCTAAATTACTTTTGACCTTATCTAATGTCTCGTTGCAAGCTCTTATATCTTCAGCTAATTCGAACACGGATTCGAGAATTTCTTCAGAAGGATATAGTTGAGTTAATTTAGTGACTTGTCGTCGCAATCCTGCAACATTATCAGACGGAGACTCGCCACGAATAGCAACTTCATAGCTTAACTCTGATTTTTGTATAAGCAAATATTTTATTGTGTAAGACATTTTAATCAATAAATGAACTGAAACTAGGTAGGTTGTGCACGTGAAAAGCAATACAAGTTATTTACATAAAAATAAGGGAAGGCAGAGAAAGTAAAAAGAAGAAGCCAGTACCTATTCCGCTCTGTTACAATAATCAACTTTGTTACAGAACGAAATGCTACACAAAACAAAATACTAGTGTGAATAAATGAAACAATAAGACTTAAGCAACACGGAAAGGTATAAATATTATTATTATTATTGAAGGTAATTTAACAAAATGAGTTTTTTTTTTCAAATAGTCACACCAGTTAAAAAAACGCAAAAGAATGATAATAAGATAGCAAACAGCACACCAACAAATCAACACCTTAATGCAGAACTAACTAGTAAGCAGAAATCGGGCAGTACTCCAAATTATGACCTTTAAAACCACGTATATGGGCGCCATTGTCCCGTTTACTTAAATAAAACAACTAGTAAACGCGGCAAACTAGATTTAATTCAATTTAAGGAATAAGGCCGAGGGTTAACAGGCCACGGTCGCAATTTAAAGTTGCCCGCTCTGGTCCAGAAACACCACACTCTCCTCGGCCTTCCTTTTCACGCATCCGGGCTCCTGCTTCTGGGTCCAGGGAAGTTCTGGCGAAGGCGAATAAGTAGGTATAGGTGGGTAACTCTTCTCCCAGCGGTGTTCCTGTAATCGTACCATATGGAGGGTTACGATTTTATAATAGCAGGTTTTAATAGGTAGACCTAAGAGGTTTGCGAAGCATTCTAGAACTACTGAATTAGCTAGCATAAGGGAGAAAAGTCTAGGCGGCAAAAAAAAAAAATATAGATTTACTGTCAGTAACGGATAGGCGGCTGACCTTATACAAATGCAAATGGGGAAGCAAACTGTCAAATTAGTTCCTTATAGAGGGCGCCAAATGTTTGTTACTTAGGAACTGTCAAAACCCATACAAATATTTGTTGTTTTGTTGTTATTAGTTAGTATTTTTTTAAATGGGGCGCTGTGCAGCTATGGGGTGTAGTGAAATAGGTTCCTACAAATTCCCCAGTAATCCACAGCAAAGGATAAAAATGGGAAAGACATTGAGAAGAGGAAACTTTAAATCAAGTGACTTTTCAAGGTTATGTGGCAAACATTTCGAAGAAACTGATTTTGAGACTACTTCTAAGACTACAGGTAGGTAAACAATGAAAGCTAAAGATACATACTATTATAACAAATACATTATGCTAAGCTTATATTTATGCTTTTAGAGGTTATGTGGAGTTTACAATTTTTTAACCTTTACAAATAATAAAACTGGTATTTTTGTACAGGAAGCTTTTAGTTTAGACTTTATTTTAACAAATTTAATCCTTGATTTGCTATGAAAACGTGTAAAAGTATAAAAAAACACTGTTATCTTACCTGTCGACTAGGTCAGCTTTTTTTCCTTTTAACGAAGCTCCACGTTTTCTCAATTCTTCCTTTAGCCTATCCACACGCCATCAGAAGGAATACATTGTAGTAAGTCCACAAAAAAAGGGTCTAGAGTCAAAAAAGTTCACAAATCCACAAAAGCAAAAAAGTATTCAGAGTAACAATATTTGACATGTAACAAACACACAGCGCCCTCTACCAAAAAGTTTTGCGTAATCTTCCCCATTAATGTAACACCTAGCAAGTACATCTTACAAAAATAACATTTAGGTACGCTTATAAGTTATAAGGTTGAAATCGTATATAACACTAATTATCTAAGGTCTAACAAGTGTCCACTCATCTAAGTATCATTGGGTACATGTCGCGATAACAAAATGGCGTATTGGCGTGTCTCTGGTTTCGTTCTATTCTAAGCTACAAACACTCAAACATAACATTCCAAACATAAAGCATAATAAAATGTTTTGCACAACTTACCCAGTATGGGAATGGAAGATAATCACTTTTATAGATAGTAAACAGTATAGCAAATATGTCCAACTATGCATTTATTTGCATCAAGTTAACGAGAATAAATATGTCCGTTTTTATTTTTGAAAATACGACTGCAGCGCAATCAACAACAAAACACGTCCAAGCAGCTAGATCGCAAATCAGAGTGAAGTACGTCCGTTTCAGTGACTGCCAGCGCAGCGAGCCGACCGGTTACGTTTGCATTAGCGATCCGTGGCATGAGAACGCGTTAATACAAAACCCTTTTGCGTATCGATTCGAAAATCAAAGGTTTCGTATTTCTTTTATTGTTAGTTTATTAGTTAGGTAGTATTTTATTAGATATTAATTTGTATTAGCTTAGATATATTATTTAGTAAGTATATTAAAGTATTTTATAATTAAAATTTCTTAATTTTAAGTTTGATTTTACGGTTAAATTAGATTTTAGTTTTTTTTTAATAATAAGGATTAACATATATAGTTATAGAAAAGATAGGATAAAAAACACTACGTTACAAGGGTGGTATGGGGTGGGGGGTAAATTAGATAGAAAGGTGGTCGGCAAGGATTTCCGCCCTGTCACTCGCCGCGTAGCAGAGACTGCCGGCGGCGTTGATCAGGGGGCATACGGGGGCGGGCGACTTTGAAAGCTGTCTGTTGAGAGTGGACAGACTGACGGGATAGTCGGAGGCCAGGTCGATCCGGGCCTCCCACTGCTCCCCACGCCACGTCTTCATGTCATCAGACAGCTTCGCAGACAGCTGGTTCAGCTCGCGCTTGAGCGCGGGGCAGCGGGTCTCCTGCCACAGTCTGCGAAGTCTCCGCTTTTTGGCCAGCAAATCTCGCAGTTTCACTGGCAAATCGTCCCGTTTGTGAGCAGTATTGTGTGTAGTGTTGTGCCGGTTTGTGTTTGTAGCGGGTGGGGCCTCGGCCCGAGCACGGGCTTGGGATAGGCGCTCCGCTATGTACCTCGTGGCCGCCTCCACCGACTCCGGAGAGTCGAGGGGGCCGTCCAGAGCCACATCGCAGAGCGCCTGGGAGTAGGTATCCCAGTTTATCCTGGGGCGATGGGGGCGGGAGGGGGCGGTGATGGCTTCCATATCAACCCCGACCCAAATAGGCGCGTGCGGGGTGTCCGTATCGTACAGCACCTCGATATCCAGCACGTCAGCCCTGTGGCCGGGGTTGGTAGGGAAGTGGGTAGGAGAGTCGGGTCCTAGTTCCTCTATGTCTCTCGCGAGAGCAGCCCCGTGCAGCGCTCTCCCGGCCGGCGATATCGAATGCGAGCCCCACGAGGGGTGCTTCGCGTTCAAATCGCCGGCCAGCAGTGTCGGCGTGTTACCGCCGAATATGCTGTCGAGGTCGCTCTCCCGGAAGGCACAGGCGGGTGGTCGGTAAGCCGCATAAACGTGGAGCTCGTGAGAACCCGCGCTTATGCGGACCCCTAGGGAACGGATGCTGACAAACTCCGGTTCCGCAAGTACGTCGTGTACGACGTCGCGCCTGACAAGGACGGCCACACCCCGACAGGTGCGGCCGGGCCCGGGCAGCTCGTCCCGTCTGTACACGTGGTAGTTGGGGACCTTGAGAGTTTGTCTTGGAGCTAGAAGGGTTTCGCCCAGCAGTATAATATGGGGCTTATACGACTGGGCGAGGAGGCGGAGATCGTTTACCCGGGTCGAGATCCCACCCGGGTTCCAGTAAATGATGTTCAGCGGCTCGAACTCGACCTAGTCGCTCGCGCGACCGAAAGCCTGCCAAGCGCTGCATATATGGTGACTGTGGGGTCGTCACCACGTGCGATTGTATCCAGGATTTCATACAAAATCCTGGTAAACATATCTTCCAGATCACACATCACCTGCGAGAGCGATGTGTTATCCGGATCGTGGCAACTACGTGGGTGTGCACGTTCCGTGTGTTGTGTTGCGTTGGAACGTGTGTGACCGGTGTCTTGGGACCCAGCGGCCGGTGCAGTGCTGGCACGCTATATGGGACCCATGAGTGTGTCCTGGTTTGTGGTAGGTGGTGGGGCTTGTACTACTACCTGTTGTGTAGTTGAGCGCTCGGGGGGGGGGGGGGGTTGGGTGGTTGGTGGACAAGGGGGCTCGGAGGAGAGCGGCGCGGGGGCTGTCTTGCGGCCTTTCCTCGCGCGTCCGCGACGGCAGTGGCCTCCTCTGCGGGCCCCCTTGTCCAACGGGTTGTTGGCGGGGGGGGGCTAGGGTCTGCCCGGGCGTTGGCTCGGGCATCTCCACCGTCGGGGGCACTGGGGCCTTAGGTGGAGGGCGGACGGTGGTGGACTTGGGGACGGGAGGCGGAACGGGTGGCGGGATAGCAATCCCCCTCTTGCGAGCCTCCTTACGGAAATGCACACAGCGACGATCGCTCGCCGCGTGTGCACCGCGACGCAGCCTTGGCTGCGTACGTCGGTCTGTCCGTCGTGGGGGGGGACGTCTGTGTCCTGGGCGTCGGTGTAGGGGTAGAGAAATGGGGCTGGAGGCCATACCTGGTAGCAATGGCACCATTGCTGGTCTTGGTTGGCGTCATCTGCGGCGGTGGTGGTGAGGGTGAAGCCGGCGGTTGCGGCGTCTCGACCCTTGGCTCCGAGCCAGGGGAGTCGCGGCGCTGGCGCTTGGCTGCGCCCTAGGTGGAGGACGCGGATCCTGGGCTGCTGAACAGCGCCGCCCGATCCATCGGCCGGTAAACAGGAGAAAACTCGGGTTCGTCACGAACCCGGTCTGCCCCTTCTACGGCGTCGCTCGGTGCGGCGTTCCAAGCAGCCAGATTCTACGGTGTCAGGCTGTAAATGGTGGTCGTGGTCGTCGGCGTGTGTAAGGAAGGCGACCGGGGAGAATTTCTCCTCGGCGCAGGAACCGGTGGTTTACGCCCGGTCATGTTGGCACAGAACACGAAACAGAAAGGGACACTGAACAGAAAGGGACGGCACACTCTGGACGGATAGTACTAGACACAAAACGGATACCCTCAACTTATTAATAATAATAAGTGAGGGTAATCACAAGGTTTCCCCGCCAGGCGGTGTTGTGTGCCTTGGGGTGGGTACACTCGCGGCGGGAAAGGGACGGCTGCCGGTTTACGCGCCGGCGCGCGATACGGAGGGTAGGCACAGGGGGGCTCGACGCAGAGAGCGGAGCGTGCGCGCACAACCGATCGCGACGACGGTAAAACCAGAACTCGGGGAGGCAGAGACTGTTTTGAGGGGAGATGGCGCGCGCGTGATTTTCGCGGTAAAAATAAAACTATGCCGTGGAGAGAGCCGCGCGCCATCTCGCAATTAGAAAGAGAGGGAAATAGAGCGGGCTTGAATTTTGAGTTGAAAAGTCAATACCGTAAAGAGAGCCGCGCCCTATTTCCCTATGACCTAATTATTTCTAAGTCCTCCTATACGAGGGTGTGTACCTAAGTTATTTGTGTGCCTAATCCCCCCCGGCTGTTACTTTATTTATTTACAAATACATAATACAATTTCAACACAAACAGAACAAATTACAAACTTATAAATATTTATAAACGGTCATACCTACAAATCTATAACAATAACAAAACAAAACAATACTATCTACTATCTACATCGTGGACGCCGTCCTGTACAGTTGGGATGCCGCAAAACAACACCGGCTGTGCTTCGGATGCCTGCGCCTGCGAACGCGCACCCATCACTGCCGACGTACCCCATGCGGGGTTAACGGGTGCCAAGCGCGACATCATAACAAGCTACATCATACAAGGAAGATATCACGTGCGAGCGAGACAGAAGACAAGAAAACCGAGTGCGAGAAAGTGACGTCTACGTGGACAGAACGCTCGAAGACTTTCATGAAGATAGTGCCAGTGTCACTGTCGGGACCGGCGGGAGAGGTGCACACTCATGCGCTATTGGACGATGTCATTGTCAAATGTCATTATTATGCTGTTTAAATCAATGATCATTATTAAAAAATAAGATAGTAGCCGTTTAAAAGTAATACAGATTTTAATTTTCTAAATATTCAGAACAGAACTAAAACTAAAAAAAGATTTAAGTAATGATACACGAACACGTAAGACAAATATGACGACCGTCTTGGTGTAGTCGTTCGCACACCGGACTTCTAAGCTAGGCGGTTGCGGGTTCGAATCCCGCAAGGGGCAAATGTTTGTGTGATGAGCACGAGCATTTGTACCTAAGTCATGGATGTTTATATGTATTTAAGTATTTCTATCCGTTATCCTAGTCACCATAGCACAAGCTCACGCTTAGTTTGGGGCAAGGTAATTGGTGTGTTTGTTGAAACAATTTATTATTATTATTTGTATCTCTCCTGCGGGAAATCACGGCACGAGGCCTTTTGGCAGGCGTACGAGGGGATTAGATCCAACACGAAGAGGCCCTTTTGAGATACGCCTAGTGGATAATTATTTTTATAACTTAAGCAATTATTTTGCAAGTTTTTACGAAATCAAATTTAATTTCGCTTACAAAAATTAATCGACTAAGGTACGCATAGTGCACGACGCCGCCGCGAAGACAGCGGGCACGTCGCTCAACGACCACCTGCTGACTGGCCCCGACCTACTTCAGTCTCTGCCCGGGGTCATGATACGTTTCCGTCAACACGCCGTCGCTATGTCTGCCGACATAAAGGATATGTTCATGCAAGAGAAAGTGAAGCCCGAAGACCGCAACGCGCTGAGGTACCTGTGGAGAGGAGACAGGAGAGATAAGCCGCCGGAGGAATACCGCATGACCTCCCTGATTTTCGGTGCGAACTGCTCCCCAGCCATCGCGATATTCGTGAAGAACCTCAACGCAGAACAGTTCGATGATACCTACGCCGACGCCCGCGTCGCGGTGGTGAGGAACCACTACATGGACGACTTCATCCACAGCGTCCCCAGCGAGGAAGCCGCCGTCAAGGTTGCCATACAGGTGCGCGACATACACGCGCACGCCCACTACGGACTCCGACGCTGGGCGTCAAACTCGCAGCGCGTGTTACTCGCTATGGCCGCCGACGCTGACGCCACCGCTGCGGTAACGATGAGCCAACCGGATGAACGTGTACTCGGGCTGATCTGGAAGCCGCAACAAGATCAGCTCGCCTTCAACATGGACCTTGCGCGGCTACCGACGGGCATTATTAGCTACGCACTCGAGCCAATATATAGATGATCGTTCCCTCGATGTTATGGACTGTATTCTTCAAATAAAACGCTTCTTGTTTCTTTCTTCTTTTATTGGAGACCGATGACCGTGAGAGCAGCTAAACAAAATCCGGCGCTCACGGCCCTATACTTACACTAATTACATAGGTCTTACTTAGTGACTAAAGCACCCTAGTGTTTACTGGCGAAAGGATAAAGATAGCACCTACGTTACTCTTTCCAACGCGTTCAACAGCCACCCTCAAAACATCGAAATACTGAGGGAGGCAACCGATGCGTATCACCTATCTCTTTCTACAATATTTCATACTACCTACCAATCAATCGGTCTTTGACCTACCTAATTGGGGCGGTGCGGGCTTCGGGCTCTTGCCCCTTGCCCGGGCGGAGCTCCCCTACTGTCCAGCAGGGGGTGTATGGCCTCCTTGTACAGGATACCCTCCCTTGGTGCAAGGCGCTGCCCTCGGCGCAGTGCGCCCACCGGGTGAGACCTCATTCGAGGAGGCCCAGCGAGCGCCGCGAGCGGGCTACGGCTTACTTGCGGAAGAGCAAGGGAGGGGGGAGGACGTGTCATGTCGATGGTATTGATGGTAGCTACAATAACAATTATTTAGTAGTTACCTACAAAATAATTGATATTATAACAACCATCAATATTTAAAATGGATGTCTGTCCTTGTCTGTGTCTGTCTGTCTGTAGCGTCCTACCCAGGGTCTATCTGCGCGCCGGATCGAGATCCGAGCGCAGCAGACAGGTCCTGGGGTCGCCGGGGACTAACCTGACCCTTGGGACGGGTCCGGGACGAGGCTGGGGACAAGAACTGGGCTGTGAGCGTATCGTGTCTGAGTGTGCGGCATGTCGTGAGGTGTGTTGTGGAACATCTTCCTCCGCGTGCTGTGGGAGTAATAACTCCCGGGGCAGGGCACGCCCGGATCTGTCCGGCGGCCGGGCGTGGAGTGGCGCGATATTACAGAGATGCCTTTGTGGGCCATTGTCCGCTCTATCGTACATACGACGAGCGGAATGAACCACAAAGTCCTCTATCGATTGCAACTTCACGTCCCGGGCGATGACGTCATTCCTGACGTAGCGACCCGCCCCTGTGAGGACGCGAAGGGATATGTTTTGCTGGACTTGTATGCGTTGGCGTGTGTGTTGTGTACATAAGCCATACCAGGCCGGCATGGCATATGTTAGCCTACTGCGAATGTAAGTCTTATAAACAGCAAGTTTTGTGCGTAGTGGAAGTCGTGACGTAAGGACCGGTCGCAACACCGTGCGTGCCGCCTTCGCCATATTAATGGCGTGGTTGGCCTGGGTCACCATACGCAGCGACCGGTCTATACGACACCCTAAGTATGTGACATGGGTTTTCCACTCAATCTCCTGCCCGCGAAGTTTGAGTGGCGGCACCGCTTGCCTGCGACCGATAAGTAGCGCTACGGTCTTACCCACATTGACCGCCATGCGCCACTTATCTAGCCATTACAGAAGCAGGTCTAAAACCCTCTGCAATCGGTTGAGTGTGAATTCCAACTTCCTGGTGGTCGCGAAGAAGGCGCTGTCATCAGCGAAGAGAGCGAGCATTACATCTCGCTCTCCCTCTCTCCGGTGACCCTCAAGAGTTGGAATGTCGTTAGTGTAGGCCGCGTAGAGGATTGGGCTGACACAGCTGCCTTGCGGCACGCCGGCCTGGATAGGATAGACGGGTGAAACCGCATTCTCTACTGCTACATAGAACCTGCGGTTTTGTAGGAACGAGTGAATGAGATGGATGATGGCGGGATGTGGTGGGGGGTCGAGTTGGATTAGCTTATACAATAACCCCGGGTGCCATACTCTATCGAAGGCCTTCTCAATGTCGAGAAAGACTCCGCCAGCGACTAGCCCCCGGTTCTTTGCATCAGCCAGGTGGTGGAGAACTCTAGTAAGTTGGAGCGTGGTAGAGTGGTCACTACGGAAGCCGAACTGTTCATCCCGAAGGTGAACGAATGGTCTTAGCCTCCGTAGGAGCATACGCTCGAACAACTTAGCTAGGTGGGAGAGAAGGGTGATTGGCCGATAGCTACCGGCAGCTCTACGGTCCTTCCCAGGCTTGGGAAGGACTATAACTCTACCGGTTTTCCATGACTCCGGAAAGTGTCTGGTGCGAAGGATACTGTTAAACAGTCTGGCCAACGCTACCATACACTTTCTGGGCATGTGCTTAATCATCATTGTCGTTACTTTGTCATCACCAGGGGCCTTCCGCTTGGGCAAGCGGAGTATGGCCTTGCGCAGCTCGGAGGGGGAGACGAACTCGTCCCCCCCGAGCACAGGCACTGGCTGTGACAGGTATCCGGCAACGTGATTTTCGATTTGGTGCTCTAGGATATGAACGGGGGTGGAGGGTGGTATGGGGTGGGGGGTAAATTGGATAGAAAGGTGGTCGGCAAGGATTTCCGCCCTGTCACTCGCCGCGTAGCAGAGACTGCCGGCGGCGTTGATCAGGGGGCATACGGGGGCGGGCGACTTTGAAAGCTGTCTGTTGAGAGTGGACAGACTGACGGGATAGTCGGAGGCCAGGTCGATCCGGGCCTCCCACTGCTCCCCACGCCACGTCTTCATGTCATCAGACAGCTTCGCAGACAGCTGGTTCAGCTCGCGCTTGAGCGCGGGGCAGCGGGTCTCCTGCCACAGTCTGCGAAGTCTCCGCTTTTTGGCCAGCAAATCTCGCAGTTTCACTGGCAAATCGTCCCGTTTGTGAGCAGTATTGTGTGTAGTGTTGTGCCGGTTTGTGTTTGTAGCGGGTGGGGCCTCGGCCCGAGCACGGGCTTGGGATAGGCGCTCCGCTATGTACCTCGTGGCCGCCTCCACCGACTCCGGAGAGTCGAGGGGGCCGCTCAGAGCCACATCGCAGAGCGCCTGGGAGTAGGTATCCCAGTTTATCCTGGGGCGATGAGGGCGGGAGGGGGCGGTGATGGCTTCCATATTAACCCTGACCCAAATAGGCGCGTGCGGGGTGTCCGTATCGTACAGCACCTCTACCGTGGTAGGGTGCCGCACATTGTGCGTTAGTACGATATCCAGCACGTCAGCCCTGTGGCCGGGGTTGGTAGGGAAGTGGGTAGGAGAGTCGGGTCCTAGTACCTCTATGTCTCTCGCGAGAGCAGCCCCGTGCAGCGCTCTCCCGGCCGGCGATATCAAATGCGAGCCCCACGAGGGGTGCTTCGCGTTCAAATCGCCGGCCAGCAGTGTCGGCGTGTTACCGCCGAATATGCTGTCGAGGTCGCTCTCCCGGAAGGCACAGGCGGGTGGTCGGTAAGCCGCATAAACGTGGAGCTCGTGAGAACCCGCGCTTATGCGGACCCCTAGGGAACGGATGCTGACAAACTCCGGTTCCGCAAGTATGTCGTGTACGACGTCGCGCCTGACACACGTCGGGTCACACCCCGACAGGTGCGGCCGGGCCCGGGCAGCTCGTCCCGTCTGTACACGTGGTAGTTGGGGACCTTGAGAGTTTGTCTTGGAGCTAGGAGGGTTTCGCCCAGCAGTATAATATGGGGCTTATACGACTGGGCGAGGAGGCGGAGATCGTTTACCCGGGTCGAGATCCCACCCGGGTTCCAGTAAATGATGTTCAGCGGCTCGAACTCGACCTAGTCGCTCGCGCGACCGAAAGCCTGCCAAGCGCTGCATATATGGTGACTGTGGGGTCGTCACCACGTGCGATTGTATCCAGGATTTCATACAAAATCCTGGTAAACATATCTTCCAGATCACACATCACCTGCGAGAGCGATGTGTTATCCGGATCGTGGCAACTACGTGGGTGTGCACGTTCCGTGTGTTGTGTTGCGTTGGAACGTGTGTGACCGGTGTCTTGGGACCCAGCGGCCGGTGCAGTGCTGGCACGCTTGATGGGACCCATGAGTGTGTCCTGGTTTGTGGTAGGTGGTGGGGCTTGTACTACTACCTGTTGTGTAGTTGAGCGCTCGGGGGGGGGGGGGGGGGGTTGGGTGGTTGGTGGACAAGGGGGCTCGGAGGAGAGCGGCGCGGGGGCTCCCTTGCGGCCTTTCCTCGCGCGTCCGCGACGGCGGCGGCCTCCTCTGCGGGCCCCCTTGTCCAACGGGTTGTTGGCGGGGGGGGCTAGGGTCTGCCCGGGCGTTGGCTCGGGCATCTCCACCGTCGGGGGCACTGGGGCCTTAGGTGGAGGGCGGACGGTGGTGGACTTGGGGACGGGAGGCGGAACGGGTGGCGGGATAGCAATCCCCCTCTTGCGAGCCTCCTTGCGGAAATGCACACAGCGACGATCGCTCGCCGCGTGTGCACCGCCACAGTTGGCGCAAGTTGGGGTCGCTTCCCGGGGGCGGGGGCAATCCCGACCACATGCTCACCCGAACACCTAACACATTTCGGCACTCGGTGGCAATTAGCCGACGAGTGCCCAAATGCCTGGCATCGGTGGCACTGGCTGGGGCCTTGGCGTCCCCTCCACGCGACCACCCTCACGCCCGGCATATAGAGGAGCTCGTCGATGGCATAAAGCCTTGACTGCTCCTCCTCTGTAAGGCGCGAGAGCACGACGTGGTGGACACAGCCTGCCCTATCGCGTCTGGGTGGGATATGGCGGACGTGCTCGACATTAAACCCTAGGTTTTCTAGGGCGACCTTAATGTCGGCCACGGGGGTTGAGGAGGGGAGGCCCAGAACTGCCACTTTGGTTGGCCTCTCGTGGGAAGGGCTATAGCAGTGCCACTGCACACTGCTATCCTCCCTCGTGAGGTCCACCAAGTAGCGCTGGACCAGGCGGTGTTGTGTGCCTTGGGGTGGGTACACTCGCGGCGGGAAAGAGACGGCTGCCGGTTTACTCGCCGGCGCGCCATACGGAGGGTAGGCACAGGGGGGCTCGACGCAGAGAGCGGAGCGTGCGCGCACAACCGATCGCGACGACGGTAGAACCAGCAATGGACCAGACGATATTAGCTACGCACTCGAGCCAATATTGACGATCGTTCCCTCGATGTTATGGACTGTATTCTTCAAATAAAACGCTTCTTGTTTCTTTCTTCTTTTATTGGAGACTGATGACCGTGAGAGCAGCTAACATAATCCGGCGCTCATGGCCCTATACTTATACTAATTACATAGGTCTTACTTAGTGACTAAAGCACCCTAGTGCTTACTGGCGAAAGGATAAAGATAGCACCTACGTTACTCTTTCCAACGCGTTCAACAGCCACCCTCAAAACATCGAAATACTGAGGGAGGCAACCGATGCGTATCTCCTATCTCTTTCTACAATATTTCATACTACCTACCGATAGCCTAACAATTCCCACTCGCAACATTCTACCTCTGCGGGTTTTCCTACCTACCCTCGGAATATGCGAGATGGGGGACAGGGACAGACTATTGGTCTTACCGGTCCCACACTGCCTGAGTGGGACGACCAGATGGGGTCTCCTTCGCCCCTGTACCAAACTACCTACTTTATATTTTATTATTAGTTCCTACCTGCCTAACTTTTGCAAGTGGGATTAACCTATAGATAACCGGTTTGCTATCTTTATTAAATAAAACAAGCCCTGAGCTAATTTACATTATTTCTTATGCTAAGCCCTATGAGAAAATTAAACTTTATTGAATCCACAAAATATCCTATACTAAATTACAACATTCAAATATAAACATAAAGTAACTGATTGGGTGTCCGTAACAGGCATATTAGTAAAACGGACGCCCACCAAACGCGACACTCTGAAGATAATGATGTCGCTATTCGACCCACTCGGCCTCGCCTCACCTGTCACTATCCGAGCGAAGCAAATCGTACAAGAACTCTGGAGACGAGGGACCGACTGGGACCAACCGATCGACGAAGACTTAGCCCAGCCGTGGGCTACGTGGACAACGCACTTGCGCAACATGCGAGACGTCACGGTGCCCCGATGCTACCGCGACTACACCGACGCCTTTGCACGAGAGCTACACGTCTTTGTGGACGCGAGCGAAGCCGCCTATGCCGCAGTGGCCTACTGGCTCGTAACCACGCCCCACGGTGCCATCGCCGTGTCACTTGTGGCCGCCAAGGCTAAAGTGGCCCCGCTCAAGCTGACATCCATTCCCCGCCTGGAACTACAGGCTGCGGTGCTGGGCAGCCGCCTAGCCGCAGCCGTGGCCGAGGAGCACGACCTGAAACCGTCGAGGAAGGTTTTCTGGACCGACAGCCGCACGGTACTGACGTGGCTGAAGACTGGGGCCCGCTCGTACCGCCCGTTCGTCGCGCACCGCATCGCCGCGATAGAAGAACACTCCGCGGTCGCCGAGTGGCGGTGGGTGCCGACCTGCATTAACGTGGCCGACGATGCCACCCGAGACGTCCCAGAGGACTTTGGCACCGGCCACCGCTGGTACCAAGGCCCAGACTTCCTCCGAGGCCCCGAGTCCGCGTGGCCTACCGACACGTCGTCCTCCGCTCCCGAGACTACAGGCGAGGAAAAAGTGAAAACCGTGCGTGTAAAACTCAGTGCAAGTGACTTTATAGTGCCCGATCCGAACCGTTTCTCTCGCTATGAGAGACTTCTGCGAGCAACCTCGCGCGTGCTCCAGTTCGTGGAACTGTGCCGACCGAACCGTGACCGTATAAACTATAAACGCACGCGCCGTGCCGCGGAAAGTGACCGTGAGTGGAATAAGAACCGTAGCCGTGACAGTGATAGTGCTAAATGCGCCGCGACGCCCGCTAATAAAAACTTTACCGTTTCCCGCAAATACCGACCGATATACGTAGACATTCTGCTCCGAGCGGAATCGTTGCTGGTGAGAAAGTGTCAGGCGGACTCGTTTAGTACTGAAATAGAAAGACTGCGTAAAGGAGCCGAGCTCCCTAACATGAACCGCTTTGGGTCAATCGCCGTTGAACTAGTGAACGATGTGCTGCGCGTACGACCCCGAATAAACGCCGCGAGTGACGTTACCGTGAATAAACAGCCCGCGGTGTTAGACGCGCGACATCGTATAGTCCGGCTGTATATAAACTATGTCAACCGTAAACTGCACCACGCCGGTGTAGAGGCCACGATCGCCGAGTGCCGCACGCGCTTCTGGGTGCTGCGGTTGAGAACCGCGGCCCGAAGTCTGGTACATCAATGCCTGCCATGCCGCAGACGCCGCGACGTGCCGCCGACGCCGCCGACGGGTGATCTACCGAGTTGCCGCCTTGCCCACTATCGGCGCCCGTTCACCTACACGGGCGTAGACTACTTCGGCCCCCTTACCGTGACCGTAGGCCGAGGTACTCAGAAGAAGTACGGCGTGCTCTTCACCTGTCTGACGACGCGGGCCGTGCACCTGGAGGTGGCGGCCAGCCTCACCACGCACCGATTCTGCAGTCATGGCGCTGCGACGCATGGTCGCTCGCCGTGGCTACCCCACCGAGCTGTGGTCAGACAACGGCACCAACTTTCACAGTGCCGACCGTGAGCTACGTGAGGCGGCCAACCGACTCCTTAGCCAGGAGGCTGCGGAGCACCGCATTCGCTGGCGCTTCATCACCCCGGTCGCGCCGTTCATAGGCGGCGCCTGGGAGCGACTCGTCAGAAGCGTCAAGACCGCACTAGCGACCGTGCTCGACACCCGAAGCCCCCAGGAAGAGGTCCTCTCAGTGTCTCCATCTCTGTTTGTCAAAATTACGGTGTTGCTTGTCTAAAAATACGGTATATGGCGAAAAATAACGGGAGATCAAAAATTAAAAATACGGTAAATTTACGGTAACTTCATTTTAGAAATTAATCATCAAATTTCAGGCGTTCCAGACTTTTTGTACATGGAAACATTTATAAGTAAAAAGTATAAAATTGCAAGTTGACAAAACACAGAGGTATAGCTAAGTTCAACTGGAGTACTATATTAAATAACTTTGTAATTTGGTTCCCTAAATTTCGTCGAGGGATACCCCAATAGGGAATGATAATGTTGTCATTTTAAAACATTGTTTCAAATAAAAATAAACTGTGTTTAGTGTGTTAGATTGGGTAATCTTAAGGCGCCACTCATAAATACGAAATTACGATAGAATTGAACATATCTACGGTAGGTGGTAGATATGTTCGAATTACGGTAGGTTTACCGTAATTACGGCGTGGTTGGAGACACTGGGTCCTCTTGACCCTCCTGGCCGAAGTCGAGCACACGCTCAACAGCCGACCCCTCACGCACGTGTCCACCGACCCGAACGACCCGGAACCGCTTACGCCGAATCATTTTCTTCTGCTGACACCGACTGCCAAGCCACCCCTGGGCTCGTTTGACGAGTCCAACCTGATCGGCCGGACACACTGGCGCGCCTCACAACGCCTAGCCGACCTCTTTTGGACCCGATGGGTACGCGAGTACCTACCCGACCTCCAGCACCGGCGGGGTGTCCATTACTCCAACAGGAAAGGGTGATCTACAGCAAATTGAAATATGCAGAAAAATAGTGCGTAATCTGCTATTAATGTGCGCCAAATAAAAAAATTGTGGGGGTTTTAGTTTGCCAATAAAAGCGAAAAAACGGAACGAACGAACGGAGGAAGATTTTGAAATAGTGGTCTGACAGTAAAACAAAGTATATGGGCGTGTAGATCTTACTTTTCTACGAATGTGGCACCTAAACTCAAAACTGTGGGCCATACCTCGATAGAGATATTCCATTTTCTGCTGGAGTGACGTTTCGCAAAATCTTCTACCTCGGATCCCATCGCATGTGCGGCCGTAGAGTAAACGGATATGGATAGGCTGTAACTAGTGACGATAAGCCCAACGATTAATTTTCAGGAAATATATTCAGTAAAAAAGCTATAAAGATTTCTTAAATTAAAGAACCAGTGAGTTCATTGATGACAGTAATTGAATGGTCTTGTTCTTCTTAACAACTGTGAACCGTTGAAAGACCATGTACACGTCTTTTCTTGAATTAAATAACTTTTGACTCCTAACTGATAATGCATAAATATGACGTGAAAATGCGAAAAACTGAATCAACTAAAGATATTCTAGTATAAACGAATAACTAGTGAGTAAATCAAAGCGTACATGCTGTAAATTTCAGCTTAAAATATGGCCTATTGAAGAAGATATCCACCAAAACCCAAAACAACAGCTAATGACTGGTTGTCCGACCAAATTGGAATGGTCACAAAAAAGCGACCGTTTCATACATATGAGTGACCTACTTAACTATGCATTACAATTAGTTGTCAAATGTTGGGCCAAGTACACTTATGTAGGAAAAAAATAATTAATAATAAAGAAATCTGTAACAACGCTGGTAGCATACGCCCAGACCCCAGGAAATAAAGAAAATTTGGATTTCTATATTAGACCCGACCGGATCGAATCCGGGACCTCAAAGACAGTGACACTAGAAACCATTCTACGAGCCTTTCGAATGGAGATATCATACAAAGCTATGCTTCAGGTATGTATACTTTGATTTATTAATTTTAGGAAGAGGTAATCCTATCTAAAATATTTTTATCTAAAATGCACCCAAGACGAGGCCATATGACTCACACAAAATTAAAAAAGTTATCAGATCTTATGTAGAGCCAAGCTTCTAACTCTACACGCCCTAACTGGACAAGCCCTTATACCTATTAAAAATATGTGGGTTGGCCGTTCGGCTACCGTGATATAAATTGAAGTCCCTAAATATAATATGCCTCATTTTTGCCCTATTTACTGTCGTATGGGTGCATATGAGATGTCTGCGGGTAGGTCTTGGCATGGGTCTTGGCCAGACAAATAATATTGCCGAACAAAACATATAGGTGAACGAACAAAAAATTTCAATATTACTGTACTGGGATGCCGTAACAGTTTGATGGGGTTGATTTGAAATGATATAGAGAATGTTTGTAAAATATAAAAATCTTGTATATTGAACTTGATTTATGCTAGAAATGGATTTTGATGGTAAGTGAGAACGCGCGACTTAATGGTTTGATGGATGCGAACGAACTGAACTGTTTGTACAAAAAGTAATGAAACGTAATTTACAAAGTAGGGCGAATTTATGCTGACGAAAAGTGTTGTACGTGCTTGCCCGTACATATTCCCGGGCGAGAAAGATGAGGTTAGTAGGAGTGATGAGATGCTGAAATGATTACAAGGGTGAAACAATTTATTCTTATAATTAAAATGTTTACCCGGTGTTAGTTTTGATGTATTTACAAGGTGATTGACATTTTAATTAACCTAATTGGCTACGTTTTCCGAAATACTAAATACGGAACGCAACACTACAGGGGACGAGCACTTATTTTGTTTTAACACTCGCGCACTTGAATTGGGGATATTTTTAGGGATTTCACACACTTTACTATATTGATCATTGGATGCACTGCACTGAACACTTTGCACTGCACTTTCCCGCGATGCTGGAAGCGGAGCTGGCGTTGACGCCGGCGCAGCGCAGGCGGGCCCGGCCGGCCTGTGAGCGCAGCGCCGCCACGCCCACACGATGACGATGATGCTCACCACGGCAACCAATACGTATATGGCCGAATAGTGATGAACGTCATGAAAGGATACTCCGTCTGATAAAGCTTGGCTTTCTTTCATGGCTTTGAGTTTATCCTCAATTTCTTGCAGCTGATTATTGTGATTGTTCCAATCGAAGTCTGACTGATTGCTCGATGAAATGATTTGGGGTATTGATATGTTGATTAAATGGTTGATAGGTGATATCTCTAGTGACTGAATATTAATTAGAACTTACACTGATTCTACTGACCTCTTTTCTGTGTGAATATACAAAAAAATCAGCTGATTTTATAATACAACCTCGGTCAACATTAAATAATCCTGAGTGAGTCATTTGTATAGCTGAAACTTGATCATCGCATATAAGTTTCAATTGGCACTGTCCACAACAAACATAAAATAGGTATTGATATTGTTTAGTTCTACCCATCTATTGTTACATGGACTTGTGAAAGTTTTGCACTGTCTTGAATAGGGCAAACGCTCACAAAAATTTTGATCGTTCTTGATGATGAAAATTGGCCTCTTGATGTGACATAGCATAGTTTGGGAGTTACGCTGCAAGCATGTCTTTAAATCTTGATCTGTTATAGTCATGAATACGTCTTTGTTTAGATTGATTGCCACGTAATCTGCTATGGGTTGCATGACTATCTCTTGATTATTTGCCGTTAGGTGAGGGATAGGTATGATTTTTAGGACTTCATACAAATCGCCACCAACAAGTGGTATTGTCATTTCAAATATGATAAATTTGCTTGTTATTCTTGCACGAACTTGTAAAAGGTTGTAAATCTCTGACAAGTCTCCAAAATTATCGATCGGTATGAATAGATCTTTGGCCAGTTTTCCGCTTATGACGCCAAGTTCATGTCTGAGTTGATCTGGCGGTAGCAGATGGAAGTTGAATTTTCCGTTGTAGATGTTGGTTATAGTGCTCAGTAATGTTTGTTGAATGTCCTTTAAACGGAGTAGGATGTTATTCGCCATAATAGAAGTGGTGATAAATTCACTAACAAGAGACATATTCTGCACAACATTCTGAACTCTAATTACTGAATTTTCTAAGAGATTGAGTTTTTTGTTTATCATTTTATGGTGATTGTCAATAATGTTTTCCGTCCGTTTCAGTAAATTGAATTCTGCCTCAACCACCGAAGTTTGATTTTTCCAGAGTGCCGCTAAATGATTTTGATTTTTCCTGATAAGGTTGATGTCTTGTTCATATTAGTCTGCGAAGTTTTGATCTAAGACGCCGAACAGCTGTTTGCAATGTAACCGACACCGTTGATTAGACCACGCCGCCTTCGGTGTCCTGTGGGTTCATTCATGTTGTTATTATGACTCATTAATATTGTGTTGTAGTGTTCCAGTTCATTTACCTCCTGATGTAACTGTAATACGATACCGTTGCAATATGATTTGATAAACACTCTCGAGCATAGGCCCTCGAGGTACTCGATGTATTTCGCTAACGCCGCATTCCCTTCTTGATAAGGTTGTGTGTCATAGTAGACGATGAGGCGCCAGTCGTCTCGTATTATGTTCATGTTTGTAATGCGATCGAAGTATAAACTGTTATTACTAGGTAATGGGGTCATATTGTACATGCCATTGATCGGCGTGATAATGAATAATAAGAATAGCATCAAAGATAAAGCCATTGACTTCTTTTTGCATGTTTTTGAAGGTGATCTTTCTGATGATGATTGTTCTGTTTCTGTTTTTGAACGCTGTTGCTCTTCCTCAATTGAGTTGACTGGTAAAATGGAAAGCTTCACAACAGGGCGCGTGAGCAAACCATTTTTTATTTTCAGTGTGACGACTCTTGTGTAGCCGTCGGCTCCAGGGTGTAATTGAACAACACGACCTAAAGCCCACTTCCCAGCCGGAAGATTGTCATCCTTGATAATGACTACGTCATTTATTTTGATGTTTTTTTTTGAAATTACAAATTTCAGATTTTCTTGAACAAAACAATGTTATTTTTGATGTGCAATACGGGTTTAGACCGAATAGAAGTACAAACATGGCATTATCGAAATTTACAGACGACGTTAACAATGCCCTTAGTGACCAAAAATAGTTGATTATTTTTATTGACTTTAAAAAGCGTTCGACACTTTGGATCATGATGGCCTGTTACAATCTATGGAAGAGTGTGGGATTCGAGGCCCGGCTAACGCGTGGTTTCGAAGTTACCTAAGGGATAGGACTTTACAGGTTAACATTAGCGGAACTAGTAGTGAGTTAGGTAGAATTAAGTATGGAGTCCCGACTGGATCGGTCTTTGGACCAGTAGGGTACATTATGCATGTAAATGGCATGCATAATGTCATAAAGTCGAGCACAACATATATGTACGCTGATGATACCTGCCTTTTGTACTGTGACAAAAACCCAGAAAACATACAAAAAGTTATGCAACAAGATCTATATAATATCATCATGTGGGGGCACGATAACGGCATAATAATAAATATTAGCAAAACAAAATGTTAGCTACGAGAAAACTTAGTTTTAAGTAGCTTTATAAAAAGAAAATTATGATTTTGTTAACTTAGTTAAGAAGGCATGTATTTAATAATGTGAAATGTTTAGGTTTAAAATGTTTCATGCTTTATACATAGAACAAGTTTTCTAAGTCAGAAAGTTAGGAAAATATCGGGAAAAAACATATCTTCTAGTCCATTTACACATATATAGCTATTTCCTTCACACATCTTCTTGAAAATAGTGAAAAATTCGAGATACGGATAGGGAGGGGATGAAAGTGCTGGAAATCCCAGAAAGAAAATTCTAGAACGTGAAAGGCAGATATGTTTTGTCCCTTTCCCGCATGAAAGGTCCCTTGCAAGCGGCAATACCATAAAGAAAGCCGTTTCAGTTTTTTAGCTATAACTTCTAAACTAATTAGAATATTGTAATGATTTTAGTGCTATTAGATAGCTAAAATAATGACTCAACTTAGAAAAATAAGTTTCTGTAAGAATATTAACTGCCACCCAGGAAAACTAACGAAAAACTGATTTCCTTGCATTAGAAGGAGATAGCATGATCCGAGGGAGGGAGAAAGAATCCCGGAACCATATAAATATAGAAAAGGTTTTTCCGGATGGCAAGTTTTAGTTCAGAAGTTTTAGTTCTGAAAAGCTCTCAGAATACTTCTGAAGAGAAGAAAGTGAACAGTGAACAGTGAATACCAGTGCAATAGTAGTGACAATAAGTGCCATAGTAGTAAATAACAGCTTTGTAAGTGCAATAGTGAGTGAATAAAGTCTGCAAGTGCATAGTGCAATAGTGTTTCAATCAGGACCCTATAGTTAGTGCCCAGTACATCCAGTTAGGCAGCTTCAGACCGGCCAGCACACCACACACCCAAATACAGTCCACTACCGGGGACCGCACCGGATTAACCGACCTGCCGCACCCCGACAACACGCTACCAGATTTCAGTTGGTCCTTCGAGCCGGATATCGGAAGAAAGAAGATGCCTGTCACGAGATCGGAAAAGCAACGAGAGGCCGCAACAGGGTCTACCACGGACTGGAGTATGAACACGCCGACGGATACGGAGACTTCGTCGACGCTGACGCCCGGAAGAACCTCTCCCCAACGCGACGTCACAGAGGACGCCACGGCAACAGCTTGCACCCGGGTCGGATCTCCCACACGCTCTTTGGGGGACCCCGCCGTGCTGGCAGAACGGAGGGAACCGGCCTTCTCCAGTACGACGGATTATGAAATACCAGCAGACACTGTGAACCCGCACGAAAAGCTGAGAGCCCGCATCGCAGAAGCAGAAAGGAGACGAGGCGCGGCTGCTTTGGGAACAACCGCCGCGCCCGCTGCCGCAACCACTACTCCTGCGGGTACTACTGCTACTGCAACTGGTTGAAACTGGTAGCGTGTTGTCGGGGTGCGGCAGGTCGGTTAATCCGGTGCGGTCCCCGGTAGTGGACTGTATTTGGGTGTGTGGTGTGCTGGCCGGTCTGAAGCTGCCTAACTGAATATACTGGGCACTAACTATAGGGTCCTGATTGAAACACTATTGCACTATGCACTTGCAGACTTTATTCACTCACTATTGCACTTACAAAGCTGTTATTTACTACTATGGCACTTATTGTCCCTACTATTGCACTGGTATTCACTGTTCACTGTTCACTTTCTTCTCTCCAGAAGTATTCTGAGAGCTTTTCAGAACTAAAACTTCAGAACTAAAACTTGAGAACTAAAACTTGAGAACTAAAACTTGCTATCTGGAAAAACCTTTTCCATATTTATATGGTTCCGGGATTCTTTCTCCCTCCCTCGGATCATGCTATCTCCCTCTAATGCGAGGAAATCAGTTTTTCGTTAGTTTTCCTGGGTGGCAGTTAATATTCTTACAGAAACTTATTTTTCTAAGTTGAGTCATTATTTTAGCTATCTAATAGTACTTAAATCATTACAATATTCTAATTAGTTTAGAAGTTATAGCTAAAAAACTGAAACGGCTTTCTTTATGGTATTGCCGCTTGCAAGGGACCTTTCGTGCGGGAAAGGGACAAAACATATCTGCCTTTCACGTTCTAGAATTTTCTTTCTGGGATTTCCAGCACTTTCATCCCCTCCCTATCCGTATCTCGAATTTTCCACCATTTTCAAGAAGATGTGTGAAGGAAATAGCTATATATGTGTAAATGGACTAGAAGATATGTTTTTTCCCGATATTTTCCTAACTTTCTGACTTAGAAAACTTGTTCTATGTATAAAGCATGAAACATTTTTAAACCTAAACATTTCACATTATCAAATACATGCCTTCTTAACTAAGATAACAAAATCATAATTTTTCTTTTTATAAAGCTACTTAAAACTAAGTTTTCTCGTCGCTAACAGTCTCCCCCGCAGTGCGAAGCACTCCATCTCCTGGTTGCCACGGTGCAGCAGGGACCAAAACTATGACTCGACGAGTCGGTCTTCTTAGGACTCCTCCCGGTGTTCGTACGTCGAGGATTCGCGTTCTTCCATCTGGTCCGGGGTAGACTTGTTGCACTTCTCCTCGAGGCCATGTGTTCCTTGGCATCGAGGCGTCGACGATGAGGACTATATCTCTGACTTGTGGGTCCTCTGTGTCTCTTCCGGTTATCTTCCTCGGCATGAGAGTAGGTAAGTATTCTTTTAACCATCTTTTCCAAAAGTGATCTGCGAGCTGTTGTGCTGTTCTCCAGTTCGCTTTCCCGATGAGGTCACGGTCTTCAAACTCCCCTGGAGCTGCCATCCCACATGATCTTCCAAGGAGGAAGTGGTTCGGCGTGAGGCTTTCTTCATCATTGGGATCCGCACTGGTTTCTGTGAGAGGACGCGAGTTGATGATGTGCTCTACTTCAGTAAGAAAGGTGTGGAGGACCTCTTCAGGCGGCGTTTTGGTTTCCAGGACTGCCATTAACGAAGTCTTCACTGAGCGAACCATTCGCTCCCAGGCGCCTCCCATATTCGGGCATCCTGGTGGGATGAACTTCCACTTGATCCCTTCTTGACATGCTGCCTCTTCTAACTCTCGGTGTGCTCCGACGAAATTGGTGCCGTTGTCGCTGAAGATCACTTTCGGCGTTCCTCTTCGTGCTGCCATTCTTCGGAGTGCCATTATCATGGAGCTGGTGCTTAACGAGTTAGCTAGTTCTAAATATACCGCTCGCGTAGTTAAGCAGGTGAAGAGGGCTCCCCATCGTTTTTCTGTTCTTCTGCCGATGGTCACGTTCATTGGGCCGAAATAGTCCACCGCCGTACAGGTGAACGGTGGTTGATGGTGCTGCAGTCGCTCAGCAGGTAAGTCGCCTGTAGGTGGAATCTGCGGTGTTCCTTTGCGTACCTTGCACCATTGACACCGGAAAATGATCCCTCTGGCTGTGGTGCGTAGACCCAAAATCCAATATCTCTGCCTTACTTCATTGATGACCGTTGCAGTGTTGCCGTGGTAAAACTTCCTGTGGTAGAATTCTATTATCAAGCGGCAAATGTGATTTTTCCCGTCCAGCACCACTGGATTGACTCTTTGATCTTTAGTGATCTTCCTTGTTCGTGTTCTTAGCTTCATTATACCGCGGTTGTTTAGGTACACGTCTATCTTCTTCAGCCGACTTGATTTTTCCACTGGCTTTCCTTCTTCTAAGCAGGCTATTTCCTTGCTGAAACTCTCGCGTTGGCTCCTTCTGATGAGTTCTTCTTCAGCTTTCCGGAGGTGTTCGCTTTCCAGCTGCAGGTAACTTCTTGCTTCCTTTGTTTTGTAAGGCTGGGGAACACTATTCTTCTTCTTCGTGGCGCGTTTGTAGGGCTTCCAGTCGTCGTGTCTAGCAGCGTTCACTTGTTGTTAATTTTTGACCCGTGTCTTCAGCGCATCGATGAACTGGAACACGCGTGCTGTGCTGCGTAGTAGCCTTGTCCAACTAGAGAACCTTTCCGGAGCTGGAGTGAATGGTGTAGTTGTTACTAATGCGGCCACAGTATAAGTGTTCTTCTCTTCCCCAGTGTTGGTTTCTGCGGCTTCGAAGCGCCTGGTCGGCCAATCTTCTTTTCTCTGATACAAGAAGGCGGGACCCTTGAACCATCTAGCGTTCTCGTCGAATTCATAGGGTGTACCTCTTGTTGCGTCATCCGCGGGATTTTCCTTGGTTGGGACCCATCTCCAGTCTTGCGGTCTCGTTTTCTCTTCAATCTCTGCAAGACGATGAGCTACAAATATCTTGAACTTTCTTGGGTCCGACTTTAACCACTGAAGGACGGTGCTGGAGTCTGTCCAGAAAACCTTCTCTTCTATTTTCAGGTCAAGTTCATCTTCTATTGATACAGCCAATCTGCTTCCTAATAGTGCTGCCTGAAGTTCCAATCGCGGGATAGACACTGGCTTGTTCGGTGTGACTCTGGCTTTTCCGGCGATTAATGTGATAAAGACTTCTCCGTTAGGTCTCACCGTCCTCCAATATACGGCTGCAGCGTATGCTTCTTCACTGGCGTCGCTGAAGGTATGGAGTTGTCCCCTTCTGGTGCCCGGTGACAAACATCTTGGTATCTTTAACTCCTTTAGGACGGCAATTTCTTCCAAGTATCTCAGCCACATAGCTTGTTGTCCTTCCAAGATTTTGTCATCCCAACCAATCTTCGAGCGCCATATTTCTTGTAAAAGTTTCTTCCCTTGAATGAGGACCGGTGAGGCGAATCCAAGTGGGTCGAATGTTGACATCACAGCACTGGTGACTTGTCTCTTCGTCGGTGTTCTTTCCCCATTGAGGATTTCCACCGGCGCGCTTCGAAGTCCAACATTGAAGGCCAGAGCGTCTTCCGTAATTAGCCATCTGAGTCCAAGTGTCTTCTCTTCTTTACTAAGTTCTAGGACTTCCTCTTTTCGTTGGTCTTGTATCCCCTCGAGTACTTCCGGACGATTGCTTCCCCATCCTCTCAAATGAAAGCCTGCCTTGGCATGGATTAGTTGCACTTCTTTAGCTATCTTCCTTGCTTCTTCGATGGTTGAGAAACTTTGGAGGTAGTCGTCCATGTAGTGGTTTCTCTTTATTGCTTCCACGGCTTCTGGGTATTCATCTGTGAAGTCTTCTGCATTTTTATTCATCGCGTAGATCGCTGTCGATGGCGATGATGTTGCTCCGAAGATTACTGATGCCATGCGATATTCCTCGGGTTTCCCGGTTCTTCTGTTTCCACGCCACAAAAATCGTAGGCTGTCGCGGTCGTCTTCTTTCATCTGTATCTGTAGGAACATTTCTTTGATGTCCGCTACTACCGCGACTGGTCCTTCCCGGAATCTGACTAGCACACCGAAGAGAGACTGGACCAGGTCAGGGCCTGGTAGTAGGGCGTCGTTGAGGCTCTTCCCATTGAACTTGGCAGCAGCATCGAGAACTATTCTTGGCTTCTTCTTGACAGGGTGCATCACTGCGAAATGTGGCAGGTAAAATGTTCTTCCCGGTGTGGAAGTTGGAGGCGCCTTTTCTGCATACCCGTTCTTCAGCAGGTTATTTATTTGTTCTTCATATGACGCCTTCAGTTCCGGATCCTTGTCTAGCTTCTTCTCGATGCTGACGAGACGCCGATGTGCTTGACTGTAATTATTTGGTAATGCCTCTTCTGGACTCTTCCATAAAAGTCCTGACTCGAATTTCCCATTTGATAGTGTCTTGGTGGTTGCTTCCAGGACATCCAAAGCCCTCTTATCGGCATCATTACTCGGGCGGCGTGGTTGTACTCCGATCGAATCTAGCTCGAAGTGTTGTCTGACCAAGGCTTCCGTTTCATCTTCTAGGGTTCTGACCTGGCTGATGAATGTTACTGGTCTTTGGTTTCTTCCGTCACAACCGTGTAATACCCATCCTAGACTGGTGAGTGAGGCTACAGGTTCTGAGGGTTTCCCTTTGCGAAGTCTTCTTGTGACTATTAGCTCCCAGTTGTCTTGCCCGATCAACAGTTGTGGTTCTTCGTTGGCGTAGACCAGCTGTTCCTTGATCTTTTGTAGATGATGGCATCTTCGGAGAGTTTCTTCTTCGACTCCTTGCTTGGCTAGCTTCAGGTTGTCGATGGTTCGCGCTTCCATCTTGATACCGTTCCGGCAGTGGGCACCTTTTATCTTCAATTGAATCCTCTGTGAGTCACTCTTCTTCATGCCTTTCCCTCCGACCATTTCAATAGTGATTTCTTCCGTTCTTCCTTCTGCTCCAATCTTCTTAGCGACTGTAGAGTCGAGTAGCGAGACAGTGGATCCTTCATCCAGTAAAGCTAGTACGCGGACTCTTCCTTTCGGCCCGTACAAGTCTACTGGGACCATCTTCAAGTAGGCCTTCCCTCCGTTAGTCGCGTTGACCGAGGATACTATTTCTTCTGCGTCGCTTGATTCGACGAGAGCGTTGCAATTATTTTTCGCTGGGGGTTTGTTGGAGTGAAGAGTGGTGTGGTGCCATCTAGAGCACTTCTTGCATACGGGTGCTCTGCAGGTGTTCCTTGCGTGCCTGAAGCGTAGACACTTGAAGCAAATCTTTGCTTTCTTCACAATTTCCCATCGGTTGTCAATGCTGGCATCCTTAAACTTCTTGCATTCGTATAGCCAGTGTTCTTCTTCACATTCAGGACATTTCTTACCCTTTGGCTTCGTGTCACCGCCCGCATCTTCATTTTCTCGTACATTATGGACGGTTCTTCTGAATGTGCTTCTTCCCGATTTCGATCCCCAGGCCAGTCCAGGGGGAGCATACTCACTGTTCATATCAGCTTCTATCTCCATGAAGTCGTACATCAGCTCAAGCGCGGCCTTTTCACTGCTGCGGTGCTCTCGCGAATACATTAACCATCTTGACTTCATAGTCGGCGGCATCTTCTGCACGATGCACTCTATTGCCCCTGGTGCATTGAGGTAGTCGAATCTCTTGAGCGCTTTTATCGTTGCTACAGTGTTGCGGATCCTATTGGCGAACGTGCAAATCTCCTTGGACACGTCGTTTACCTTAGGTAGCCTTTCCAGCCTCTTCAATTCTTCCAGAGCTATTGCTGACGGTCTTCCGAAGGTTGATTCCAGGCTCTTCATCACCTCTTCGGGTCCCTCCGCTGTGAACAGGAGGTTCTTGACAGCTTCTCTTGCTTCGCCTTTCAGGCATTTCCTGATCCTGGCTAAGTTCTGTGTGGGTGTGAAGGACTGCGCCGTGTCGTCGTATGACCTCTTGAACGCCAGCCATTCTTCGCAGTCGCCGTCAAAATATGGTAATTCAATCAGCTGCTTTGTGAGGTTAGTCTTGCTGATAACCGCGGCTAATTCCCTTATATCTACCCGCTTTTCCTCAGGTGGCGCTCGGTCTGGCTGTGGTGGCTGCGTTGGTGGAAGCGGCGGCGCTGGTGGCAGCGTCTGCGCTGGCGGGAGCGGTTGCGCTGGCAGGAGCGGTTGCGGTGGTGCGAGTCGCAGCTGTGGTGGCGGGGGCAACTGCGGTGACAATGATGGCTGCGGTGGCTGCTGCGGTGTCCTCCCTTCCGTTGCACTTGCCTGGTTAATCCAGTTTTCGACTTGCATGTGCTGGTATCGTAATTCTTCTTCTTCGTTTTCCAGCTGGATCAGTTCTAATTCGGCTCTGGAGAGTTCCAACTCTTGCTGGGTGATTCTCATCTTTAGCTCCAATTCTGCCCTTCGTCTGGCGGAGCGTATTGAGCGCGTATCTTGGCTCATCCTTGACGGCTGCGGTACCTGCTTATACCCTTCGAAGGCAGGCGGCGCGAACTGTCTTTCGTGACCAGTTGCAGTAGCAGTAGTACCCGCAGGAGTAGTGGTTGCAGCAGCGGGCGCGGCGGTTGTTCCCAAAGCAGCTGCGGCTTGTCTCCTTTCTGCTTCTGCGATGCGGGCTCTCAGCTTTTCGTGCGGGTGCACAGTGTCTGCTGGTATTTCATAATCCGTCGTACTGGAGAAGGCCGGTTCCCTCCGTTCTGCCAGCACGGCGGGGTCCCCCAAAGAGCGTGTGGGAGATCCGACCCGGGTGCAAGCTGTTGCCGTGGCGTCCTCTGTGACGTCGCGTTGGGGAGAGGTTCTTCCGGGCGTCAGCGTCGACAAAGTCTCCGTATCCGTCGGCGTGTTCATACTCCAGTCCGTGGTAGACCCTGTTGCGGCCTCTCGTTGCTTTTCCGATCTCGTGACAGGCATCTTCTTTCTTCCGATATCCGGCTCGAAGGACCAACTGAAACTGGTAGCTTGTTGTCGGGGTGCGGCAGGTCGGTTAATCCGGTGCGGTCCCCGGTAGTGGACTGTATTTGGGTGTGTGGTGTGCTGGCCGGTCTGAAGCTGCCTAACTGAATGTACTAGGCACTAACTATGGGGTCCTGATTGAAACACTATTGCACTATGCACTTGCAGACTTTATTCACTCACTATTGCACTTACAAAGCTGTTATTTACTACTATGGCACTTATTGTCACTACTATTGCACTGGTATTCACTGTTCACTGTTCACTTTCTTCTCTTCAGAAGTATTCTGAGAGCTTTTCAGAACTAAAACTTCAGAACTAAAACTTGAGAACTAAAACTTGAGAACTAAAACTTCAGAACTAAAACTTCTATCCGGAAAAACCTTTTCCATATTTATATGGTTCCGGGATTCTTTCTCCCTCCCTCGGATCATGCTATCTCCCTCTAATGCGAGGAAATCAGTTTTTCGTTAGTTTTCCTGGGTGACAGTTAATATTCTTACAGAAACTTATTTTTCTAAGTTGAGTCATTATTTTAGCTATCTAATAGTACTAAAATCATTACAATATTCTAATTAGTTTAGAAGTTATAGCTAAAAAACTGAAACGGCTTTCTTTACGGTATTGCCGCTTGCAAGGGACCTTTCGTGCGGGAAAGGGACAAAACATATCTGCCTTTCACGTTCTAGAATTTTCTTTCTGGGATTTCCAGCACTTTCATCCCCTCCCTATCCGTATCTCGTAATCGTCTCTCTAATTTTCCACCATTTTCAAGAAGATGTGTGAAGGAAATAGCTACATATGTGTAAATGGACTAGAAGATATGTTTTTTCCCGATATTTTCCTAACTTTCTGACTTGGAAAACTTGTTCTATGTATAAAGCATGAAACATTTTAAACCTAAACATTTCACATTATCAAATACATGCCTTCTTAACTAAGTTAACAAAATCATGATTTTTCTTTTTAGAAAGCTACTTAAAACTAAATTTTCTCGTCGCTAACAAGTGTTAATCCTAGATACTTAACCTCTTTGGACCATTGTAGCTGGGTTTCATATAATGTTATCGTCCCAAGCCCTTGGAGATTTCTCATTCTTGTAAACGGAACCACTGTTGTTTTGCTGGGATTGACCATCAGATGATTGCTTCAGTTCTGAAGGATGTTCAGCGCTCTTTGCATTAGTTCCGATACCGTCCTCGGAAATTTTCCGTTGACCATTATTACAAGGTCATCTGCATAACCTACTGTGTAGTAAGGTCCTTCATTTAGTCTGGCCAGTAGCGAGTCTACAACTAAGCTCCACAAAAGAGGCGATAAGACTCCGCCTTGGGGGCATCCTCTAGTGGTTTTCAAAGTACGATGTTCTCCCACTAGCTCAGAGTGTATTATTCTTCCTTTGAGCATGCAATCTATCCATCTGCAGATAGTTTTAGATATGCCGTGCTCATTCGCGGATGCTCTTATGGATTCGAATGTTGTGCGGTCGAAGGCACCTTCTATGTCCACAAAAGCCCCTAGGCACAGTTCCTTATGTTCTAGAGCGTACTCTGCTCTTTTTGTGACATAGTAAATTGCGGTCTACGTTGATTTGCCGGACTGATAAGCGCATTGTAGACCGTGTAGAGGAAATTTTCTTAATGCACCTTCCCTGATATGCCTTTCAACCATTTTTTCCAACGTTTTTAGTAGGAATTATTGTAAGCTGATCGGTCTGAACGCTTTTGGTTCCTCATAATCTGCTTTACCTGGTTTAGGAATAAAGATTACTTTAACTTGTCTCCACCTTTTTGGTATATATCCAAATGCTATGCAAGCTCTATAAAGTCTACATAGGTATGGATTCAGGATCGAGACACCTTGTTGTAGTACAATGGGGTAAATGCCGTCTGGACCAGGCGCTTTAAATGGCTGAAAGGATTTAAGCGCCCAGCTTACTTTGGCAGCATCTACTACCTTCTTTGCCACTAGCCAGTCGCTTTGCGTGGTCCTTCTCGCTTGGTCTTCCTGGCTAATGGCATCTTCGTTTTCACCTATAGTTTTGGCGCCGGGAAAGTGGGTTTTAATCATTACTTCCAGCGTTTTGGCTCCGACCTTAGTGCGTTCTCCATTCTCATTTCTTACTGTTGACAGTGGAGCTGATTTTGTGGTAGAGATCGCTTTTGTCAGTCTCATTCCTTCTGGTACTGAGCTGATCTTCTCGCAGTGGGCTCTCCAGGCAGAACGTTTTGCCTTTCGAACCGCAGTGCTGTATCGCGTTAGTGCCTTTTTGTATTCTCTGAAGTTATTCGTAGCTTTAGCTACATTGAATGCCCTTCTTGTCTCTTTTCCGATTTGAGCTACCTCTTGGGTCCACCATAGTAGTCTCCTTGCAATTGCTTTATTTTCCGGGCAGTTGCTTTCCATGTAACTTCTAGCGCATTATTAATTCTGTCTGCCTCGAATTCTATATCTAGTATAGAGTTCAGCTCAACTCTTTGTTGATTAAGTTCAACTTTAAGTTCAGTCTTGAAGTTATCCCATCTTGTATTCCTGGGATTCCTTCTGCGTACAGTTTCGATAGGCGTATCCAAACTGTACCCAAAGCATATGTCAGCCAGCTATTAATGTTCTTGGCAGCTTTGTTGTTCGCTACGGTTATGTCGATCACCTCCGCCCTACGAGCATTGAAGAATGTCGCCTTATTTCCTGAATTTAATAATTGAAGGGGAGAGCTTACCACATAGTGCCATAACTTCTCTCCTCTATCGTTGATGTCCGAGCTTCCCCAGACCACGTGGTGTGCATTCGCATCACATCCGATGACCAGGTTGTCATCTTCTCGACTGCAGAAATCCACCAGATCCCGTAAAAGTGGTGTAACTGGATCTTTATCTTCATAGGGGAGATAAGCTGACGAGAATATTAAAGAGAGGAACTGCGTTGAGGTCATTTTTGACATAGACACAGCTCCTCACATCATTAGTAGAGCAGTTGTAGTAAATTTTTCCTGCTTGGCTACCTAGACCCTTAACTTGCCCCTTATACCGGGTTATAAAAAAACCCTTAGCTATTTTTATTCCAGAGAATCAGTATCTGTAATAGAACATTTCCGTGAAGAAAAAAAAAATTTTTTTTTTTTCAATTTTTCTTACTTCACTGTCCCAAATAATTTAAACGCTAAAACACCCTAAAAAGCGAATGACCTAAGTTCATTCACTTCCACTATGCGCAAGCTAAAGCACAAGGAACAAACAATAACAATGCTAGAGACGCGGGGATGCGCGGGAGAGGGGCGCGCGTGCATTCGCCGCATAGAAAAAATGTAAACAAACAATGAAGGAATGAACCTGCTGTACAAACAGTCGCCGCCAGTGTCTACTCGGGACGCATGTGCGTACCGCTTCCGCCAATTTTTGCGAGTCGCGCGCGCACTTTAGTGATTTCGTGAGTAAAACATGTACAGCAACCGCGAATATTATGAGATGGTGCGAGTGTACATCGAGAGTGGTGAGAGCCTCTATGAAGCTCGGAGGCTGTACGAAACTGAGAGTGTCCCCCGGTTACGAGCCCAAGGGCTCGTAAACATTACAATCCCGCACCGGAACACGATCTTGGCGGCAAACCAGCGGCTTCTAGATTACGGCCAGTTCACCACACCGACTCACGCGTACGGCTCTGGACGACCGCGAATGCCTATCGAGTTGGAATCGGCGATCCTAGACTTTTTTGAACGGGACCCCAGAGCGAGTACAAATGACGCAGCTCGCCGTTTTGATGTCAGCCAGCCAACAGTGTGGAAGTTATTGAATCGGTCTGGACTTCATCCATACCACTATCAGAGAGTCCAGCAGATAACCGAAGCCGACGCGACACCACGCCGAGTTTTCTGTGAATGGATTACTGCAAACCCAAACGTCAACATTCTGTGGACGGACGAGGCGCTATTCACGCGCGTCGGGCTCTACAACCACCATAATGAGCATTGGTGGTCGTTTCGGAACCCACATGTAATTCGCGAAGATCACTATCAAGTGAGATTCAGTGTCAATGTGTGGGCAGGCATCATTGGGGATAAGATACTCGGGCCGTATTTTATTCAAGGGCACCTTACAGGAGGCACTTACTTAGAAATGTTACGGAGTGTAATAACAGACTTTGTGGAAGACGTGCCAATCGCATATCTCCGTGACTTTTATTATCAACAGGACGGTGCACCACCCCATTATGCTCGCGATGTTCGAGAGTACTTGAATAGTGAGTACGGAAACCGATGGATAGGCCGTGGCGGACCCGTGGCTTGGCCTCCTAGGTCACCTGATCTCACGCCGTGTGATTTCTTTTTGTGGGGTGAAATCAAACGTCGCGTTTATTGTAACGAAATTCGAAACATTGACGAATTAAAGACAAAAATAATTAGTGCATTTGACGCTGTGAAAAGTGAGAGTGCAATGTTAATAAGATTAAGAAGAAACGTTATAAAACGCGCAAGATTGTGCCTCGAAAGAAATGGACTCCACTTCGAGCAATTATTGAAATACTGTTAGAAAAATAAGGTATTAGAAACAGTTGATTTTTTCTTAATTATTGTACATAAGCTGATTGCAATTTTTTAAATACGCCTAAACGCATAAGGTAATGTTGTGTTTAGACGGTCCTAAGCCCGTAGAAGTATGAAGGAAAAATTGCACCTTTTGACGTACGCATAGGTAAGAAAATTGCATGGCTAGCGGCGCATGTTTTACACAAAGTGATACCTCCACACTGCTGAGAGCAGATTATAGCGAATACGCGGCCGATGACCTCGGCGGGCGACTAGAAATTTTGGCATTTTATTGGAAAAGATTGACAAGTCACAATTTTTTATTTTGATAAAAACATATATTTTTTTCTTCATGGATGAGTTCTATTAATGGCACTGATTCATAACAACAAAAATAGCTAATGTTTTTTTTATAACCCTGTATAGATAAGGTTCTTAAATGAGGGCAATATCGTATTTATTACATTGAAGCTCTCGTGCCAGAAGGGCAGTCGCAGCTCGACATTGATGTAGATTTATCTGCACACACCTTAAATTCGCCATTTCTGCTAGCAGTCTGATAGGAGGACCTCTTCGTCCTCCTGTGCCATCGGCGACGAATGACCCAGGTAGAGCGAGTCCATGGCACCAAGCACCTCCTCTGACCTTGGGGACCCCTCACTTGGTCGTCCCAGAGGCAAGCACTCAGCGCCACATTCTCGCGCCAACCCTGATGGGCCCGGAACTGCAAGGTCCTGGGTGCCAGCGTCAGGCTCCTTATTTGCAGCCTGTACCTCGCTGTTCTCTGCATCGACCTGAGCAGCCGCAGGCTTCACCGTCTCTTCCAGAAGCTTGAAGGTGCTCAGGTCGATGCCAGTACTCAGGCAGTAGCCTCTTGCCCCTATGTATTTCGCAGAGGCTCCATCCATCAGTACGATCCGACGAGTGGTGCGACCCTCCTCCTTCGTGTCCACCACCCGCCAGTTCGCAGTCTTTACTTCCGGATGTATCGTCTGCACAATACCCAGAAGCCTCGAGACGTCTGCCTTCGTCGTCTTGGTCTTCCAGGCCATCTTAATGGGCTTAGGAAGGTCCCTGGCTATGACCACTTTTAGCTTGACTCTCTTAATGGTCTCGCCATTAAAGGATTCAAGCCATTTCGCGGAGTGGTCTCCATTGCATGAAACGGGGATCACCCTATTAGAAGTGAACCCCATGTGTACTTGAGGAAGGGGATCCGGTGTCGATTCCAGCCTGTCGAGAATGGCAAGCTGGATGTCATCGAATATCTCTTCCTCAAGCATTGTCGCTGGATAGTTGTCAGGGATGATCGCCATTTTGATAGTCCCCAGTGCCTCTGCGTAAGAACTCGATGTCTTAACGCGTTTGGCACTGGTTTCCACAGGGCCCTCATCACTGACCTCTCTCACTCGCTTTGAACGATCGCCCGAGGCGGCATCCTCAGCCTGCTGCCTTTGCAGAATAGCCTGAGCATGCCGCCTCTGGGCTCCCGTTCTACCGCGTTTCTTGTCGTTCGGCCCATCCCTGGACAGATCCTGTCCCGGAATCGGCCGAGCGGGCGCCGATGAAGTGTCAGGTAGCGGGGCCCCACCCCTGGAGTTACCGGCACCTTCGCGTGGCAGGCCGACGCTCCTTTGGTCACCGTCCCGACCGCGTGACGGTCCTAAGTCCCCTTCACGCGGCGGTTCCCGTACCGTCCGGCTGACGTGGTCCCCTCCACTTGTCGGTCCGGGTCTCCGTTGTGGTGGTGCTGTGTGCTGACCCCTTCCTTTGGCCTTGGCGGAGCCCCCACCTGGCGGTCTGTCAGTCTTCTGACTGGCAGAGCCTCCAGGTTTCGTCTCACACCCCTGCCTCTGGAGTTGCTGTCCTGGCACTCTACCACCTCTACTTGCACCAGAACCGCCTCGTTTCGCAACTGTACGCCATCCTCCACGCGCCAGTTCAGAGTCCGATAAGGATTCCTCCCTGTCACGGTTGGTGCGTGTACCTGCCGGCTCGGTGGTCCTGCTTGGAGCATAATAACCCGTGATGTCTCTGCTGAGACCTCCAGCTCCCCCGTAGGATTGCCGGTGCCGCCACCTGCGGCCGCATGGGTAAGCAATTTTGTGCCCCCCCAGAATACGTGGGGCAGCCCGAGCTTTGCTCGGGGAGGGATTCTCCAGCACCGCTGGTACCCTCCTGGGGTAAATTCTTTTTCAAATTTGCCTCCATATTTGTTGTTGGGATTAAGAAAAGTTACGCGTAGCCCCTTCCCACAGAGCTACTGCCACACTTTTAGGGGCGATTTCCCGCGCTCATGGCACAGACTATTGGTCTTACCGGTCCCACACTGCCTGAGTGGGACGACCAGATAGGGTCTCCTTCGCCCCTGTACCAAACTACCTACTTTATATTTTATTATTAGTTCCTACCTGCCTAACTTACTGCAAGTGGGAATCACCTATAGATAACCGGTTTGCTATCTTTATTAAATAAAACAAGCACTGAGCTAATTTACATTAATTCTTATGCTAACCTAACAATAGCTTGAACAAAGACTTTAACAATAATATAAGGGAATTAATGGAAACCATGAAACTAATGATGGAACAACTGACAACAATGACAAACTTAATTATAAATTTAACGACTAAATTAACTCAAGTCTGGATTCCATAAAAATGGTACTATGGAACGCCAATGGGCTGTCAAAACATACCCTCGAGGTTAAAAAATATATTAAACTAAATGACATTGACATTATGATGATCTCAGAGACGCACTTTACACAGAAAAGTTTTTTTAGCATGCCAGGATATACATTTTATCACACCATGCACCCAGATGGTAAAGCCCATGGGAGTAGTGCAATATTTATTAAAAACAACATCAGACATCACTCAGGTAATAATTACTGCACCGAAAAATTCCAAGCTACAAATATTATATTGGAAGACTGGTCGGGGCCTGTTACAATATCAGCCGAGTACTGTCCACCAAAACACAAAATAAAACAAGAGGACTATGACAGTTACTTCAAATCCCTAGGAAAAAGGTTCGTGGCTGGCGGTGACTTCAATGCAAAGCACACATACTGGGGCTCTAGGATAATAACTACGAAAGGTCGTCAACTATTTTCTACCGTAACTAAGTTGCAACTTAACGTTGTATCAACGGGCGAACCAACATATTGGCCCACTGATACAAAAAAGAAGCCCGATCTAATTGACTTCTGCGTCATTAAAGGCATCGGAACTAACTACTTCAGTTGCAAATCTAGCACTGATTTATCATCAGATCACACTCCTGTTGAAATAATACTGAGTCGAAAGATCTTACAAAAGGAAATACCATGCTAGGCGTGGGTAATATCAGATTTTCACAATATCGAATCGAAACTATATATCGATATTCGATATCGGATTCTGAAACTATATATTTTTTGAAACTATATATTGGTGTATCGGTCTGTATTTCGTAATATTGAACCTATGAAACGATGTGTTCTGAAACTGTATACCGACTATACCGTATCATTACATGATATGATATCTAGTTACGGTACTTTGGTTGTATCACAGTAGAATTGCAAGCCGAAAATGTTTCATACTTACGACAAAATAAGGACTACTAAAAATGTGCCAAAATACACAAGAAAGTATTCAAATAACCTTAATTCCCATCCATTAAGGTTTGGAATCCTACGAATACCAGCTTATTGCTATTTCACTCACTCACAAATCCTTTTAGTCGGCCTGCATCGGTTCTGTTCATATCTGTATCCGATAGCCCGTATTGCAATGCGATACGGGCTGATATCCTATATCTATAATACTTGGATATCGAGCGAGATACCGAATCGAGCCGAATCGAACCGATGCAGCAATATCGTGTTTCAAAAAATATATAGTTTTGATACGCACCGATATCGGATATTACGATATTGATAAAATATACGTTTCAATATCTATATACAATTTGTATCGGTCATCCCTATACCATGCCGACTACATACTCGTAGAACCAACTGGGATTATTATCGTAAATTGATAACAGATTCCATAAATGTTAAGATACCACTACAAACAGATGATGATATCATAAATTCGGTAGAACACCTTAACTACGTTATTCAAGAGGCAGCATGGGAAGCAACGCCTCCTCCATCCTTTACCCGTAGTGGGGCTCAATGTCCACTTCCTATTAGGAAACTGATAGCGGAAAAGCGGAAAGCCAGAAAACGATGGCAGGCAACGAAGTAACCTGGAGACAAAACAACCTTAAATAAACTGGCTGCACAGCTTAAGCAGCTACTAATAGACGATCGAAACCAAAACCTTGCTACATATTTACAACATCTGGATGCAAAACCCTCCACAGACTACTCGCTATGGAAAGTAACAAAAGGACTCAAGCGCCCAATAAGTCACCAGTCACCTCTGCTTAAGGGAAATAATACCTGGGCAAATAATGACGTCGATAAAGCCCACGCGTTCATGAAACATTTGCAGGAGGTTTTTAAGCCAAATCCTGACACTGGCTCCACCCAGATTAGGATCGTCTCCGAATTTTTGAACAAACACACCAACTAGAGTTGCCAATAAAGAAATTTAGTAAAGTCGAAATAAAATGCGCAATCAAAAAACTAGATTTGCGAAAAGCACCAGGCTACGACCTTATCACAGCAACTACATTAAGAGAGCTACCAGAGGATAGGATCACATACCTCACTCAACTGTACAATGCCATTCTACGACGAGAATATGTACCGATGCAATGGAAAGTGGCCATAATTATAATGATACCCAAACCAGGAAAAAGCCCTGAAGATGCCAAGTCTTATCGCCCGATTAGTCTACTCCCTATTCCCTCTAAAGTACTGGAAATACTGATCCTGAGCAGACTGAACCCTATTATTGAAACGTCAAAACTAATACCTGACCACCAGTTTGGCTTTAGGCAAAAACACAGCACCATTGAGCAAATCCATCGACTCGTCGACAATATTGCTAAAACGTTCGAACAGAAGAAATACTGTACAGCTGCCTTTCTCGACATATCCCAGGCGTTTGTTAGAGTTTGGCTTGATGGACTCCTATACAAAATAAAGAAGACACTGCCTATTAACTACTACAACCTGATTAGATCATACTTGGTTGGTAAACACTTCTTTGTCAGTCAGGGAGAGGCAACTACTGGACTCAAAGAAACTCTAGCAGGAGTCCCACAAGGGAGCGTCATGGGACCTACATTGTATCTGCTTTATACTGCTGACTTGCCAATAGCTGATGACGATGATGTCATAATGGGAACATTCGCTGATGATACAGCCGTTATGGCCTCTGACGACACGCCATATCAAGCTTCTCTGAAACTTCAGAAAAGCCTAGATATAATTACGGCATGGCTTAAAGACTGGCGTATTAAATCCAACGAAACAAAATCTGTACAGGTCACGTTTACTACCAGACGACAGACCTGCCCACCGATCACGTTAAACGAAGTCCAAATCCCACAAGCAGACGACGCGAAATACCTTGGAATGTACCTAGATCGACGTTTAACGTGGAGGAAGCATATTTTCACCACACGCCTGGCAATGGGGCAACAAGTACGCAAAATGTATTGTCTCATTAACAGACACAGCCAACTCTTAATGGAAAACAAACTCTTGTTATACAAATGTATAATAAAACCAATTTGGACATACGGCATACAACTGTGGGGCACAGCCGCCAACTCAAATATTGAAATTTTGCAAAGGTTCCAGTCAAAAATGTTAAGAATGATAGCTGACGCTCCCTGGTATGTCACTAATGAGAGGCTCCACCATGAACTTGGCATCAAAACGATTAAAGATGAAATAACGGCTATAGCCAAAACATATAATAAAAGACTACAGGAACATCCTAACACACTGGTGCAGAACCTGATGGATGATATATTTCCGAGTGCTCGGAGACTAAAGAAGAGTGTACCACGTGATTTACTTTAATTTTAAAGAAATTATGAGGACATGTCACTGGATATGTACCTCGCATACTATTACATACATACATCACAAAAATTGCTTAATGTCCAATAGACATATTGCAGTTAATAATTTAAAAAAAAATCTTATGCTATGCCCTATGAGAAAATTAAACTTTATTGAATCCACAAATATCTTATACTAAATTACAACATTCAAATATAAACATAATGTAACTGATTGGGTGTCCGTAACAATTACATAATTTACATAACATAGCTAACAAGGAATTCTATTTTATGCACAAATTATGCAAGGCAATTAACAAACTATAAATCTAGAAACTGTAAACTATACATAAACAACTTCGGCCGTCGTGTACAATATCTATTATTTTATAATGAAGTATCCTTATTGTTTAACATGTATAATTGATTATATGGCTTGGCCTTTCTTTAACAATACCCGTATAATATAATAAATAATAATAATGTGGCGTGCTGTAGGTGAGTGGCGACACCTCGTACTCCCCGACTCCCGAGGGCCCGGCTTAACTTATTTGGCCCTCGCCTCTTGTGCTTAACCGGCCGGCCTAGAGTGGAGAACGCAAGAGCAGAACCTATGCTCCAGGTTGGAAGTGTAAAATGTCAAAACGCCGGGGGCCTGCTGCCTGGTGCGCTTAACACTAGCCACCTGCACCCCGCAGACTCATCTCTCTACAACCTTAGCCGCTCACACCAATGTTGCTGCCTTGCTACCCACCTGGTAGCTATTATAGGTGGCCCATTTAGTGAGCGGCGAGTCACCGTCTGCCGTGATTATCGAGACATTAGATATGGCAGGCGTCCCGTTGTCTCATCAATATCCCGGCAACCAGTCCAGCAATTTCCCATCCATAGAACCAGTATTAGTTCCCATCTTCTCCGCAATAGTCCTTGCACCTAGCGGGTGCTGTCTTTGGCTGTATCTTCTCAATAGTGCAGGCAGAGATAGTATCCACTAGGTGAAATCAAATTTATCGACTGTGTCATCCGGTGGGACTCGAACCCACGATAGCGACGAAGGGACGTGGGTTCGAGTCCCACCGGATGACACAGTCGACTAATTTTTGTAAGCGAAATTAAATTTGCTTTCGTAAAAACTTGCGTAAAAAAAAATTATCCACTAGGCGTATCTCAAAAGGGCCTCTTCGTGTTGGATCTAATCCCCTCGTACGCCTGCCAAAAGGACCGGCCTCGTGCCGTGATTTCCCGCAGGAGAGATACAAATAATATTAATAAATTGTTTCAACAAACACACCAATTACCTTGCCCCAAACTAAGCGTGAGCTTGTGCTATGGTGACTAGGATAACGGATAGAAATACTTAAATACATATAAACATCCATGACTTAGGTACAAATGCTCGTGCTCATCACACAAACATTTGCCCCTTGCGGGATTCGAACCCGCAACCGCCTGGCAGAAGTCCGATGCGCGAACGACTACACCAAGACGGTCGTCATATTTGTCTTACGTGTTCGTGTAACATTACTTAAATCTTTTTTTAGTTTTAGTTCTGTTCTGAATATTTAGAAAAATAACATCTGTATTACTTTTAAACGGCTACTATCTTATTTTTTAATAATGATCATTGATTTAAACAGCATAATAATGACATTTTATCAATTTTTACATAGTCAGGTCATAGAATGCTGGCCACAAAAAAGTTTATTGAATTCGAATTTCGAACTTTCATGAAAATAAAAATGTGTACTTTTTAAAATTTTCCTCATTTTTAAATATGGAGTGGACACTTATAAGGACCGTGTCGCGGTTATTGCGTTGCATCATTGCGGTCACGCGCCAATTCCGATTTTCGACTTACTGAAAAATTTGAATATAATCAAAAGATTTGTTTATCGTACCATAAAACGATACAATAAAGACTCTAGTGTAGATGACAGGTCAATAAGTGGTCGCCCTTGCTTCGTTAGGACTCCAGCAGTGATAAAAGCTGTAAAGGCGCGAATTCAAAGAAATCCCATACGTAAGCAGAAACTGTTGGCCCTTCAGATGGGGTTAAGCAGGACCACGGTGAAAAGGGTGTTAAATGAAGGCTTAGGGCATATTGAAGAAAAATAGGACATCGTTTGGACGCTCGTTTAATGGACCTGAGACTGAAGAGAGCCGCGCTTTGTTGAAGCGGCATGCGGGAAAAAAGCATCGGGAAATTCTTTTTTCGGATGAAAAAAAATCACTGTGGAAGATAGCTATAACAAACAAAATGAGGTGTACGCACAGAGCAGTGAAGAAGCGAGCAACCGTATTTCGCGTGTCCAACGAGGTCATTTTCCATCCTCGCTCATAGTTTGGTTGGGAGTCTCTTATTGGGGCTTAACTGAGTTACATTTTTGTGAGAAAGGCGTAAAAACGAATGCAGTCGTGTGTGTATCAAAATACAGTCCTCAAGAACCTTGTGGAACCTGTTTCTCATACCATATTTAATAACAGGCATTGGGTATTCCAACAAGATTCTGCGCCAGCTCATAGAGCGCACAAGACTGGCTGGCGGCGCGTGAAATCGACTTCATCCGGCACGAAGACTGGCCCTCCTTCAGTCCAGATTTGAGTCCGTTAGATTACAAGATATGGCAACACTTGGAGGAAAAAGCCTGCTAAAAAGCCTCATCCTGATTTGGAGTCACTCAAGGCATCCTTGATTAAGGCAGCCGCCGATATTGACATGGACCTCGTTCGTGCTGCGATAGACGACTGGCCGCGCAGATTGAAGGCCTGTATTCAAAATCGCGGGGGTCATTTTGAATAAACTTTATTACCATATGAATCTATGTTTTATTAAGTTCATTTTGTTATATAAATGGTTACATAAATAATAAACATGTCTAAATTATTTTTATGCTTTTAACTCAGTCTCCAGGAAATCCTTGTTAAACGAGGTCAAAATTAACTCTCCTGAAATTTTCAATTACGTTAATCAATGTTATTACAACCCTTCAAAATTATTATACAAATGTAATGAAATTGATTCCGCTATAGGCTGTCAACAAGGTGACCCTCTTGGACCTGCCATTTTCAGTTTGGCTATTAACCCCTTCATTTAAAATTTATTCTCAAAATTTAATGTATGGTATTTAGACGATGGGACACTAGGAGGTGACGCTGACACTGTTTTTTTAAACTTAGAATAATTCAAAAATTTCATACAATAGGCCTTTCTTTAAATTTTGACAAATGCGAAATTTTTATTTCAGAACATCTTCCTCTTTCAAGAAGATCTGAGATAATTTCTAAATTTCATAGTTTGGCCCCCAATATTAAGATTCTCACAGAGTCAACCCTCCATCTTCTAGGCTCTCCCATCTTCGATAATGCAATACCCCCTCATTTTCAAAAATTAGTAACTAAATTTGATGAATGTTCAGACCGCCTTTTGGAAATCAACGCTCATTCGGCTCTCTTTATACAAAAATCCTGTCTTTTAGTTCCTAAATTTAATTATCTTATTCGATGCTGTCCTATTTGGAAATTCCAAAATTTGACTAATAATTTAGACAATCTTGTTAAAACACATTTGGAAAAGATTCTGAACATTCATCTTTTGGAACGGTCTTGGGATCAAGCGTCCCTTCCTATCCGTTTTGGTGGGATTGGGACACGCAAAATGTCCACTGTCTCCTTACCTGCCTTTCTATCCTCATCTTACAGCACGTCCACTCTCGTTGCAAGTATCCTGCAGCCTTCTACTGCATACTTCGAAGAAGCGTGCCTGGATGAGGCTAGAAATGCTTGGGATATAGCATATGCGAATAAATTTCCTTCAGATCTTAAAATTCAAAGGAGTTGGGACCAAATTTCTTGTGAGTCTATTTTGAAAAGTCTTATTGACAGTAGCACTGACAACGCAGATCTAGCCAGACTAAAAGCAGTTTCCACCAAGGAAGCAGGATACTGGCTTCAGGCCTATCCTTCGGCCAACGTGGGAACCCTTTTGGACTCAGAAACTCTATGAGTCGCGATAGGTCTGCGTGTTGGTGCTGAGGTTTGCCTTCCACACAGATGTCCTTGTGGTTCTGATGTCGGCTCGTCGGGACATCACGGACTCTCCTGTATTAAAAGTGCAGGCCGCTTTTTGCGTCATGCCAGCATCAACGACATCATCCGTCGGTCTCTTGCCTCTATCAACGTGCCGGCTTTACTCGAGCCGAACGGTATCGCGCGTGATGATGGCAAGAGACCAGACGGGATGTCACTTGTTCCTTGGCGGAGGGGTCGGGCTCTTGTGTGGGACGCTACCTGTGTCGACACACTTGCAGCCTCTCATCTGCCCGGGACAAGCCGTTATGCTGGTTTGGCTGCGACAAGTGCCGAAAACTTTAAAAAGAACAACTACAGGCAGTTCGCCTCCCGGTACCACTTTGTACCGTTTGGAGTCGAAACACTGGGTTCGTGGGGTCCCAACGCTATCTCTTTTTTCAACGAGATTTCTAAGAGGCTAGTTGACATCAGTGGTGACCTAAGAGCTGGCAGCTACCTTGCTCAGCGTATAAGCATCGCTATCCAGCGCGGTAATGCTGCCAGCATCCTAGGAACCTTAACACAAGGACCCTTTTTATAATTTTTGTTTTAGTGTTGTATTAAGTCATTTTTCTTAATTTTTATTAATAAGTTGTATCTACCGAAATTAAATTAATGTCATTTTCAAATTACACATGTGACAGAACTTATGACCTGACTAGGTATTTTTTTGTTTTACTCATTTCACCATTTATGATCGCTCTGGCACCAATTATGATTGCTCTGGTCGCGAAAGTTTTTGAACTTAAATATTTCTAATTGTGAAAATGGAAGGTCAATAGAAAAAATATAATAATAATAATGTCCTCCTGGCCGAAATTCGACTACGGCGGCAACAGAGATCAGCCAACTGCGCGGGACATACGTGTGCGCAATACACAGGTGCACTCTCTGTTCCTTCACTCTCATAATTCGGTGAGCAGTCCAACATGACCGTAGAGAGATCAGGCGCAGGACCAACGGCTTGACGTGCTTTCCAAGGCACGGGGGTGTTAACACCACCAACTTCCTGACTCCGGAGCTGTGTCTGAGTAATTTCAAGACAGAAAAACCCAAACACTCTCGGCCCGACCCGGGATTCGAGCCCGGGACCTCGTGGATAGTACCCAGCGTTCTGACCACTAGACCCACGAGGCAGTCAGAAAAAATATACTATTTGAGCGTTACTCTTTTATATGAGATAATTGCCATTAAATATTAAAAGCTTAAGAGCACCAGAGCGATCACACGAATACGCCTGTGAATACGTATATGGCTACTACATTACAAATTCAAATTCGTTTATTACATGTCATAAATTACATAACATTTGTACAAAGATGGTAGGTAGGTACATAAGGTCTATATGACGCCCTGCCAGGGCAATATTATCTCATGCTGCTGGTGCTGCTGCTTGGGAGATACATATATCAATTTTTATACAAACTTCATTTATTTTTACACCTTATTTTTTTCAATACTACAAGTACTATGACTTTAATATGGGTACCAATTTAACCCGGGTATGACCTTTCCTGTTTTAGGGTTTTTTAATTTCCAATTACACAGAAACGCAGTCGGGTTGTTAGTTTTTAAATTATCTTTTTTTATTTTATTATTTTTAGTTTTGTTATTCAAAACAAAACACCAGACTGCAAAAAATATTATATTTTTGAAATGGTCTCTGATCCGGACGCACACACGACGTGGTATTTTAGAACAGCCGTACTCACGACGTAGTGTTTTAGAGCTATTGTTCCGAACGGCCGCACCCACGACGTAGCATTTTAAGGCTATCATGTAGGTAGATAAATAACCGTAGTTAGTAGTCTTTTATGTCTTAGTTCATTTAAATCGTTTGTTTTGTACTGTTTTGCCGTTTTATTATTCGTTTGTATTTCTGTTTTGTGCCATACTAGATTTATAAGTTCATTGTTATTGTTTATGGGTAAATAAAGTGTATTTGATCCGTGCTTCCTTACCCGCGCCGGAGCGTAACCCTCTCGTTACGCTCACACACCGAATAGGACAGTTTGTGAATTATTTGTAATTAAACAGTGTATAAGGCTAATAAAACTTATAAATCTAGTTGATAAGTAAATAGGCACATGTTATTAGGTAGAGCTCTAGTCCGTAAGTAGTATCTAAGAGCTTTCGTAAATAGACATGGTAATTTCCTTTGTAAACAGCTATGGTCATTTCCTTTGTCCGAAATAAAGAGGTGAGGGTGGCGGGGGTGGCCGGAATTATACTATAAAAGGCGGCGCATGCCCCATACAAGCGCGCTATTCTCAGAGGGCTGGCTGATCTCTACTCTCATGAGTAGTAGTCCTCCTCTGAGAGTGATGTCCTGAACCGCCGACGCTTTCCTACAAGAAACCTACCTGAGCAGTGGAAAGAGATGTGGCTTTGCGGGCTACGCCACCTACCGAGCTGATGAGACATCCCCACTAGGAATAGCGTATAGGGGACTTGCAATCCTAGTGCGACACAACATAGTGCATCAGATCCTACCGCAGACCACCTTGCGGTCATCAACAGCAATCGGGATAGAGATATTCCTTGACTCGGGCCCATGTAGAGTGTTTACCTTTTACAAGGCGCCAAGCATCCGCCTCGATATCGAGGACGTTCACGCCACTCTGGGCAGTACACCCGCCATCATCGCTGGCGACTTCAATTGTAAACACTTGTCATGGAATTCGACAAGGAACTGTCCCGACGGGACCCGGCTGTTTGACGACGCCGAGAGACGAGGCTACAGTGTAGTCGGGCCAGAGACGCCCACACACTACCCCTACCAAGCCAATGCACTACCGGATGTCATAGATCTAGTGGTAACCCAAGGACTGACCAACACCATGACGGTAGAAGTCCTGGACTACCACCTCATCTCAGACCATCAGCCGCTGCTCATTAAATATTCTCCTGATCCGACCCGGACTACCCCACCGGACCGTAGGAGATACAACGGGTAGACCTTCGCCGCGCACATGGCAGAACACTCTCCATCCTTCCCCGTTACCAGTGCGGGGGAAGTTGATCTCCTCGCAGAGCAGTTCACCGCGTGCGCCGCGAACGCGCTAGCCGCAGCAGAGGAAGCAGCTAACGGCAGAGTGAACTCCGCGAACATCCCATCCTCTATCAAGAAGAAGATAGAGGAAAAAAGGAGGCTCAGAAGAGCATGGATGAGATCCCGCTGTCCCGTCCTGAAGTCTCGCCTCAACCGCATACCCGACGAGGTGTGCCAGCTCCTTGCGACGAGGACTGAGAACACCTGGCTGCGAGAGGTTGATGACGCCAGTGAGGACTGGAACAAAGTCCACAGACTTTGCCGGCGATTTACGGGCAGCCGCCCGCCTCAAAGACTCGAATGGGACTAAGAAGTTCGCGGCCGCAGACAGAGCCGAGATATTCACAGACCATCTCGAAACCCAGTTCCAGCCAAACCCAGTAACAAACACCTGCCACGAAGAGATGGTGTTGGACTTTTTGCAGGATTACTTTGGTCATGACGTCCAAAGTCACAAAGACCCCATTGTCCTAACACCGGGACAAATCCGCAAGGCACTGCTGAGGACGCCGCTGAGAAAAGCCCCAGGCCCAGATCGCATCCCCAACGAGGCTCTACGTCACCTTCCCCCGCGCTCCGTCGCGACGCTGACTAGAGTCTTCAACGGAACCCTGAGGTTTGGCCACTTCCCACAGAGCTGGAAACTGGGACGAGTCATCATGATTCCGAAACCTGGAAAAGATGTTCTGCGAGCCGATAGCTATCGGCCCATAACGCTGCTGCCCACAGTTTCGAAGGTAGGTGCTAGAGAAACTGCTGCTTCCTCATTGAGCATATCACACATTGAGCCCAGAGTAGAGCAATACGGCTTCAGAGCCGAACACTCCACCACCCAACAGCTAGCCCGCGTCCTTCACCAACTAGCGGCCGCCCAGAACCGAAAGGAGCACTCCGTCGGAGTGTTCCTAGATATGGAGAAGGCGTTCGACCGCGTCTGGCATGAAGGACTGCTGTATAAAATTGCTTCTACCTCTGCGCCCCGATGAGTCGTTAGGCTGGTTCGGTCGTTCCTCCAAGACCGGCGCTTCCAAGTGGCAGTGGAAGACGTCATTTCTACAGAACGACCGATCCTAGCAGGAGTCCCACAGGGAAGCTGTCTGTCGCCCATGTGCTTCTCCAAGTACATGGACGACATCCCTGTAGGGGAAGAGGCCACGCTTTCGTTGTACGCTGACGATGCGGCATACGTGGTTTCCTCGATAAAGCCTTACCACGCGGCGATTAAAATCCAGCGCACCCTGGATTAACTGCCGCAATGGTTGGACGACTGGAAGCTCTCAGCTAACCCCAAGAAGACCCAAGCTATCCTTGTCAGTTGTCAGCAACAGGAGAACCATGCCACCACAGCTTACACTCCGAGGTGAGTCCATACCATGGACCCCCACGGTGAAATACCTGGGGGTGACCATTGACCGCCAGCTGAAGATGACTCCACACGTCAAGGCTCTCATCAACACCACGAGGGTAACGAGAGCCAAGCTAAGACCCATTTTGTCGTCCAACCTCCCCATGAGAGCGAAGCTGGTCGTCTATAAAGCCTACGTACGAACCCGCCTTACGTACGCTGCACCAGCGTGGTACGGTGACCAACCGGCGTTTACGTGGGAAGATAGAAGCCCGTGGTACGGTGACCAACCGGCGTTTACGTGGGAAGATAGAAGCCCAGCAGTCGCTGACTCTGAGGACCGTTGCTGCTGCCCCCCGCTACGTCAGAAATGAAGTCTTGCGGAGAGACCTCAAGATCGAGACTGTGGAAGACTTCGTCGGACACCTCGCCGAGCGTATGTTTCGAAAAGCGGAGCGATCTCGGCACCCGCATTTGAGGAACATCGCTCCGTATCACTCGAGGCCACCAGACCACAGCTCGACTCGGCTCGACCACCAGTGATGGTGACGAGGACAGCAGCAACACGACTGACCCGACTATCAGCTTGCAGGCGCAAGCCTCGCTGATAGTCGACGACCTCCGGATTTGACACTACCCAAATTGACAACGGCGCTGGCTCGTAGCTGAAAAGTTCGCAAGCGCCAAACCCAACCCAGGACGCGAGACGGAAACGTCTCACACAACCCAACGACCTGTCCGTAGTCACGGACAGCGACTGAACCCACCGAAGGGGGCCGTCGCCCCAAACGGTTCTCCCGACCTCCTAGGGGGTTGTGCGAATTTCGAGTGGCGGGTACAAGCGCGCACTCACCGAAAAGATACCGACAACGCAACCACCTCCGCTGCCCTCCAGTATACCGATGAATCCTGCGTTCTTATTTACTGGCCCCCGCTCTCGCTGCATACCAGCGCACTACAAGGTGTGCGCACATACCATACCATACCATACATCCCGCACAGTCTCAGGAAAAAAATATTTTTTTACCCCTCCCCCCTTTATTTCTCATTTGTCAAAAACTGTCCAGCCGTTAGGGCTGTAGGGCGTGCCAAACAATTATACAATTATACATACATGCTCTTTAAAAACATAACCCTCCTTCCGCCATCTTTTCGGGTAACTATAAACGTACGCGTCGTGGTAGAGTTTGCAGTGATCGGGGCTAGACAATACAAACGTGAAAAAAAACTTAATCAGAATCAGTTCATCCGTTCGGGAGCTACGATGCCACAGACAGACAGACAGACAGACACACACACACACACACACACACACACACACACACACACACACACACACACACACACACGTAAAAGTTATAACACCACGTCGTTTTTGCGTCGGGGGTTAGATAGATACATAACGCTCGAGCCTGAACTGTTACGCCGCGCGGAAATTTTGCTAGTGAAAAAGTGTCAGGCGGAACAATATTCGAAAGGGGGCCGAGCTACTAGCTTATCAAAACCGGTTCGAAAACGGTCGCTGTCGAGTTAGTGAATGACCATTTTGTATTAGACATGCGCAAAATCGTTCACTGAAGTGAAATGAGTGATATAGTTCAGTGGGAGCTAAAGATATGTATCACTCATCTAGTTCAATTAGTTCATTTAGTTCAGCAGATCTACTATCAAAATCTCACTCACTACTTCATTCAGTTTAAATGTATCGGGTACTACAGAGAATTCTAATGACTAAAAAATAACATTTATAATATTTAGGCAATCTAGAATTACGAATTAAAAACATTTTCATTAATTTCGAAAATATTGTTACACGCATTAACAAAGGATGTAAAGTGTTATTTATGTACGTTACGTATTAATTAATACCGAAAATTTTACATAGAAAACTGCAGTGCAGTAGCAGAATACTCCAATCTCGCTCTTGCAGTATTAACAAATATATCCGTACGTTTCTCTCATATTACTGAGTTAATGAACTACTGAACTAAATGAACTGCTTTGGACTATAGTGAGTGAGTGAGTGAGTGAGTGAGTGAGTGAGTGAGTGAGTGAGTGAGTGAGTGAGTGAGTGAGTGAGTGAGTGATACATATGAGCTAGATAGGTGAAGTAGTTCAATTGTATCATTCATTCAGGAACTAGACATGTCTATTTTGTATGTATTCACATACAGTATAGTCATTCATCCGTGCGTAATAAAAATAATAATGCCCTCCTAGCCGAATTTTGATTACAGTGGCCAATCTCAAAAGAGATTAGCCGACTGCGCGGGAGATATTATAGTGCACAGGTGTGCAATACTATTATTTATTCTGTGACAATACATAGCTGTACTCTCTATTCCTTCATTCCAATAATTCGGTGAGACGGAAGTCCGACATCCAACGGCTTAACGTGATTGCCGAGGCACGGGATTGTTAAAACCACCAACTTCCTGACTCCGGAGCTGTGTCTTAGTTATTTTAAGAGAGAAAAACCCAACACTTTCGGCCCGACCCGGGATTCAAACCCGGACCTCGTGGAGAAACCAGCTGACCACTAGACCAACGAGGCAGTCAAACCGCACATAAATGCAGTAAGTGACACGGACGTGAAACGCCCCACTATGCCTACTCGACGCGCGTCATAGAATCACACGTTTTTACATAGAAAAAAGAATCAAACTGCACTTAAAGATCTTTTTAAATTTGCTTGTCTCACCCGAGAATCGAACTACATAAATAAATAAAAAAGAATCCTCGCTATTTTATTATACGAATCGGGTTATAATACTGTTCAGGATAAAAATAATATTTTATTAAAAGGTAAAAAAGATCCCTTATATCACTTTGTTGTCCGTCTGTCTGTCTTTCTGTCAAGATCAAGACCCTTTTTTCAGGAACACGTTGAGGTATCAAGTCAACATCAAAATTATGCATGCGGTCCGTTAATGTTGTAAAAAAAATCAAGCTTCTAAGTTAACGCAATCCAAAATACGGCCATTTTAGTCATATTTTCTAAAATCATGAAATATTTCACCGCAAATTTGAGGTTTCTTCATAGGAAAAAAAAGCTTTTGTAAGTCCGACTTGCACTTGCCCGGTTTTTTTAATTGTAAGTTTTTATTTTTCAGCTGGCTCGATTTCATCACGCGGGTGTAGAGGCAACGATAGCCGCTTGCCGTTCCCGCTACTGCGTGCTGAAGCTGAGAAGGAGAACCACGACGAGAAGCATCCTGCATCAGTGTCGACCGTGCTGCCGGTGGAACGTCCCGCCGACACCGTCAACCGAAGAGGTGTGGCGTGTTATTAACCTGCCCAACAACGCAAAGCCTCACGACCGAGTCTGCAGGGATAGCGTTACGACAGATGGTTGCGTCGCGCACCGCGGCTGCCCCACGGAACTGTGGTACCTCCACGGTGCCGAGAGCTAAGGGAGGCAGTTCCCCAACAAGGAAGCGGCCCTGCACCTCATTACATACATGGCGTTTCATCACCCCGGGCTCCCCGTTCAGAGGCGGTGCCTGGAAGCAACTGTAAGAAGCGTCAAGACAGCGTCAGCGGCGGTACTCGAAGCTAGAAGCCTTAGGGAAGTCGAATACACACTGAACAGCAGACTCCTCACGCTCGTGTCAACCGATCTTGGAACACACTAGCCTCACAGCGCCTAGCTGATCTTTCGGGTACGTGAGTACCTCCCCGAGCTCTACCACCGGCGGGAGCCCCGAGGCCGTGGGCCTCAACTTGCTGAAGGTGACCTCGTGCGCTTATCGTCTACCATACCCTGCCGCGGAACACATAGCAGCGCGGGGTTTTCACAAATGCAAATACCCGGTGCCCGACGGCGCCGTGCGCACCGTAGACGTCCAGACAAGATGAGAAGTCTTACGCTGACCGACCAAAGAACTCGTCGTGAAAGGAACAACCGCTACCGAAAGAAGATTGACCTAGCTGGCTTACGCAGACGAAGCACGGCAGAATGTTCCGGACTGTCGTATTTAAGTGTTTAAAATAGTTTTTATTGTTCATTCATTTTTTTAACGTATTTAGTCTTTAATATTTGTGTAATTTGGCATGTATTTTGTAATTATAGTTTGATTTTCGTGTTTTTTTTTATTATGTACATAGGTTCCCGGTCTTAGCTAGGTAGATAAGTTAGATAGTAAGTAAGTAAGTAAGTAAGTAAGTAAATAAGAGGATATTAGCTCTAGCGTTCATCTTCATTCAAGACAAATCAAACTCAAACCATCTAATCGCGATCCTTGTATCGCAAACAAACTATAACCTTGTCCGTAATGATAAGGTCCCCGTTGCACTGCGCCGCGGTCGATTCGATTCCCCGCCGACAACCAGCATGGAAGCACATGGATGGCCATAGGCATATCTTGATCGCTTCAACGTCTATCTCTCCCATTGAAGTGCCTCTCTTGTGTGAATATCGCATCTTCGCTATGAAAGATTCCGATAGCATAAATAATATTTCATTTTATTATTTAGGTAATTTTATTTTAATTCAATTTAAATGTCTTATGTATTTTTGAATGTAATTTATAATGTATGTTTATGTTATGTTTTTTCTTAAATGACTTCGTTTGAAATAAATGGATTTAATTTTTATTCATTTACTTTTCATTTATACCTGTGATTTCTATAGCAAACACTTTAAGTGGGGCTGTCGTAGTTCAACAAACCCTAACGGCCCAGCTATCAGCGGAATCTTAGCGCGGGGCGGCGCGCGGAGCGGCTAGCGGAGCGGGCGGTGACCAAGCGGCGGCTGCGGCGCCTCGTAGTGTGATTCAACATTTTAGTACCTACATTTGGTTTTTACCGCTCGCCACCCCGGTCGTGATCGTAGCTGCGCTGCATCATTGATGAACCGCCCGGATAGAGAAGGGTCGTGGGTTCAAGTCCCACCGGACGACAAAATTAACTTTCGTAAAAATGCCATGACTGAATTCTCATGGTTTGGGAGATAATGCTACTTTTTGTATGAAGTATACAAGAATCTCCCAAACCATGACATTTATACTACAGTTAGGCCCACTTGCGCCATGTCGCTAACCCCGGTTTAATCCGTTAACCCTGTCATTTTTGTATGAACTATTCTCGGGTTAAGGATTAACCCGTGTTTGTGCAAGTCGGGCTTAGGCATATTATTTTTATCTAAAAGGTCTGTGGCTAGGTTACAACCTGTATATTTGTTTCGCTAAGGATTACTTACGGCTAAAATAACCGTAATACATAATTTTATTACCCCTTCATTTTTCTATGGTCTTGTCATCATAAAACAAGCTCATGCTTAGGTTAGTAATTTATTTAGGTACCTTAATAAATTAGTGTGATTGTGGGAACAATTTATTAATTTTAGTGTACAGTGTTAACTTGTATATGTGTAAGAATTAACAGTAACTTGAAAAGTTTTTGCTTCTTTCAGTGAAAAAAAATAGTGCCTTCTTTAATATTAGTAGCAAACTAGAGTCAAATGTATATTAAATAATTTGCTGGTCAAGTTTCCTAAGGATTTTTTGAAGTTCATCATCTGGTCATTTTCGGCATAGAGAAATTGACTGCTTTGCAAATATTTTAAACTAGCAGTTCCCTGCGACTTCGCCCGCGCCAAAAGTCGGATTTTCCATAAAACTTTTATTTCACCCCTCTGGTGATTTTATAACGCGACAGAAAGTACCATTTATGTACTTCCCAGGGTCTCAAAGTATCTCTGTCAACAAACAAACAAATAAATCTTTCCTCTTTATTACAAATAATATATTATATGTAGATGTAGACCAGCGTTTACATGCAGCTACCTGAGTAGCTGATAGCGATGGGTCATGGGTTCGTGTCCTACTCCCACCAGATGACGGTCAATTATTTGCTAGTAATTGAGTGAGTACCAAAGAAAGGATTTATTATTTTGTGCGTATCCTACACACTTCCTACCCAATAGCCCAAAAACTTCTGCGCTGCTTACGTCTTCGAGGCGTTCTCTTAGTGGGTGGTTATTCCAGATAAACGCATGATGGTTGGCACCTGGAAGACTGGCATCTGCACATATCAATACTAATTACCATAAACACAACGTACACAACCAGAAGTAGGTACCTTCGCTATTGAAATCAATCAAATCATTAACTACAACATCACTGACCGAATAAATACATAACCTACTTTTACCTTCGGTTTACACGTCTTGTAAATTATTAGCTACGCACTCGAGCCAATATATAGACGATCGTTCCCCCGATGTTATGGACTGTATTCTTCAAATAAAACGCTTCTTGTTTCTTTCTTCTTTATTGGAGACCGATGACCGTGAGAGCAGCTAACAAAAATCCGGCGCTCACGGCCCTATACTTATACTAATTACATAGGTTTTACTTAGTGACTAAAGCACCCTAGTGTTTACCGGCGAAAGGATAAAGATAGCACCTACGTTACTCTTTCCAACGCGTTCAACAGCCACCCTCAAAACATCGAAATACTGAGGGAGGCAACCGATGCGTATCTCCTATCTCTTTCTACAACGTTTCACAACTACCTACCGATAGCCTAACAATTCCCACTCGCAACATTCTACCTCTGCGGGTTTTCCTACCTACCCTCGGAATGTGCGAGATGGGGGACAGGGACAGACTATTGGTCTTACCGGTCCCACACTGCCTGAGTGGGACGACCAGATAGGGTCTCCTTCGCCCCTGTACCAAACTACCTACTTTAAATTTTATTATTAGTTCCTACCTGCCTAACTTACTGCAAGTGAGAATCACCTATAGATAACCGGTTTGCTATCTTTATTAAATAAAACAAGCCCTGAGCTAATTTACATTGTTTCTTATGCTAAGCCCTATGAGAAAATTAAACTTTATTGAAATCCACAAATATCCTATACTAAATTACAACATTCAAATATAAACATAAAGTAACTGATTGGGTGTCCGTAACAGTAAATATTTAATAAAAGTTTATTTAAAAACAATTCTATACTTATGTCCATATCCAATTTAAATTAGCTTTGCGGTTAATGAAGTAACTGCCTCCACCGCCAGTGCACTTGAGTGCACCCACTTCATTTGATTCATCTACAAATGTTGTGTGTCTCTTCATATATCCCTATACCAAGCTCGATGCAAATCTTGCTGGTTGTTTGTGATGCCGATGGGCTCCGGCTAGTCGGTCTTTCTCTCTATTTGGTGCACCGTTTTTACCGGATCAGATCCTGGCTGAATAGTACAACTTATCGTAAGTCAGGCACTCTTACGGGTGCGCGAGTACGACAGAGACAAATAATTATTTTTAGGGTAGCCCTAGTTGTGGGATGAATACGAAAATATTTACAACCTTTTATCGGCGGTGGATAAAGCAGCTTCGTGGTAGTAGTTAGGAAACGGGGAGAAGAGAGAGAGAGAGAGAGAGAGAGAGAGAGAGAAAGAGAGAGAGTGGACAGAAAGTGAATAAACCTAATGCCTTGTAAGTCAAAAAAAGATTTAGATCTGTATGTCAAACGGGGCTCTGACCTTACTCCTGTCACTTATGCCAGTTTGCAGTGAGAATGAGCTTGATGGCTAAACTCTAGGCATCTTCATCCATCCGGAGTATCCTCTAGGCCTAATTGAGATAAAGACAAAGATATAGGATAAAGACATTCCGAATCCGAAATCTTGATTATCTGTAGCGTAAGGCATGCATTCAAGTACTGCTAAGTAAGCCTCTACCAAGTCTCAAATTCGAAACACTCTTCCTTCAACCTTAACTATCTATAAATCCAAAATATATGTAAATTTTATTATTAATTACTAATTCAATAAAAAATAAGTAAATTATTTTTATAAATACGCAATGAACTTGTGACGTCAACACATAGTATTCAGAGGGAGAAGAGCCCTATTGTTGCGATCTCTTTCTAACCGCTGAGCTGTGATTGGTTGATGATACTATGATATTATTTGTGTGTGGTGTGCTCGTATAACTAAAAAATAACCTGGCAACACTATATAAGGAAGTCCTCTGCAGATCCTTTATTATTATAAATGTCGGAGTCGGAGTCGGTAGTCGGGCAGTCGGGCGAACGTACTATGAACGTAATTAATAATTAGGTACCTACACCTAACATTGTATTGATTATGTATGTATCGTTGTCATTTGTGGAATTGAGTGAATTTAGCGCGCGAAAATAGTGAGTCAAAAGCCAAAAGCCCGCCAAGTCTGGTGTTTGTTTTTGAAAATTGTGAAAATGCAGTGTCGTCAGTTTGTGTTTTAAATTACGTGTTGTGTGTGTTTTCCTTTTTGTTGACCGTTACACCGTGTAACATTTCAGGTGCTCAAGGGATAGCTGGCTGGCTACGTTTTATTTAAGATAAAAATGTACGCGAAAATGGGCGCGACGGAGCTATTGCTACTGGACTGGGGGTACGTATCAAAATAAGTAAATAAGTTCATACATACATACATACATACATACATAACGTAGGTTTATGGTAAATTTAAGTAAGATGTGTGTTTGTTATGTTTTTTTTTTTTTTTTTTTTTTAGTTGTGTATGCATATCGTAGCGTAGGTAAGTGTTGTAGTAGGTACATGTATGTTTAATGTTGTTTTATCATTAATTTCAGGGAACGGATGAACTCGTCATTCGAACAGAAACCATGTGAATACATGTTTGAACGTTTTGTTAGCCCTGAAAAGGGCTTTTTGAACTTTCGACGTTCGCTGCAACCGCAGCCTCAGCCTCGGCCGTTGTGGTGGTGGGTGTCGGTGAGTAGTACACAACAAACATTATTATTGCGCGCACCTCACGGTCTCCGGATCTCTCCCTGCTTGCTACGAGGATTGGTGGTGGTGGTGCAACGCGTCGATCGTCGTAGTACCACACCGCACCATATACGACAACACTGGCGGGCGACACAAGTTGCTTGACACACACGCAGGTCGCTTACTTTTTGCCTGCGGACGCCTTCTTCGCCGCTGGCTTAGATTTAGGTGTGGCGGCGGCCTTCTTCGGTTTGGGCGCTTTAGGTTTCTTCGTCGGTGGCTTGGCGCTCTTCTTGGCCTTGGGCGCGGCTGCGGCTTTACCCTTGGCGGCTGCGGCGGCGGCGGGTTTCTTCGCTGCCGGCTTCTTCTTGGCGGCGGCGGCTTTCTTGTCCTTGGTGGCGGCGGACGGCTTCGCCTTCGACGGTGAAGAGGCGGCGCTCGCTTTCTTCGCTTTGCCGGCTGCGGCCGACGCGGTGGACTTCTTCGACTTGGCCGAGGCGGCGGAGGCTCCCTTGGCACCGGATCCGGCCTTGCTCGCGGCGGGCTTCTTGGAAGCGGCCGATTTCGATTCCAACTTGAAAGATCCAGACGCGCCCTTGCCCTTAGTCTGGATAAGGGCACCGGACTCGACGGCGCTCTTCAAGTACTTCCTTATGAACGGAGCCAATTTCTCGGCGTCGACCTTGTACTGAGCGGCGATATATTTCTTGATCGCCTGGAGGGACGAACCGCTGCGCTCCTTCAACTCCTTGATAGCGTTGTTGACCATCTCGGATGTTTTCGGGTGCGTCGGCTTCGCCTTGGGTTTCTTCGCGCCGGTGGCGGTCGCCTTCGGCTTCTTCGCCGGCGTGGCCGGTGCGGGTGTCTCTGATGCGACTGCTGTGTCTGCCATTTTTCTCTTCTTTGTTGTTATTGTTGTTGATTGATAGTACTAACTAACTTTCTTCTTTCAGACGAGCGGCGAGCTACGGTGAACGTGTGTGAATACGTACTGCGCGCGCGCGCGGAATGAGTGAAAAGGATAGATAGTGGACGGCGTTGAACGGTACGTGAATTCGAACGCGCTTTGGCAATACCGTAAGGAGAGCCGCTCTGTCGATAGACGTTTTCTCGTATGAACGCTTGAAACTTTTCACTAGCATGTCTCTTTAAAAAATACATTCCCAATTAATATATAAATAAAAATCACGATTCGCAGTTGCACTATGTATCTCTTAAAGTGCACCTACGATACTGTACAGGTGCCACTGTAGTAAAGACAACCGCTCGAGCGCTACGCTAGTTTATTTTCAACATTGTCTACCGCATCTACCGAGGGCCGTGTTTAAATGTTATTTTTCTCTTTTAATTTGTTCACGATGCATGTTTATTCCTCGACAAATTGAAAGCGAATATCCCAACCTTTATACGCGTCCGAAAATATATCATATTTGTAACGCTTCGGGCCGCATTTATCGTACTCGAGAGGAGGGTCGTAAAACATGAACGTTCTCTCCTCGTTGACTGTGAAGGTGCTCTCGTCGTCGTGAACGTACTATGTTAGTCTATTAAATAGGTAACTTTCAGTAACAATATTTACAATGTGTACATAAAAATGCGTTAAATTAACACACGCACACGATCCAGTATAAATAGTTTCTGTGTACAAATTACAATAATATGCCATACACTAGACGCCAGAATATGTACTTATCCGAGAGCACTGAGAGGTATATAGTGTAATTTTATTTCGATAATAAATACTACCAGGATTGTTTTGTAACATGTGCGTTAGTTATTAATTAAATTTAAGATATGGTAAGTTAATTAATGTTTTCTTTTCCTTACAGATATTTTGAGGACGGACCGATTGGCTGAAGGACGTCGCGCTGACGAGCGAGCGGAGCGACCCGTCGGCCATAGAAACAGGCGTGAGTGACTTAAATAACAATTCGATTATTATGAACGATTACTATTGTATGATTATTTTTAGCTACGTACGTATATATAATTACCTACTTGTATTATTTAATTAAATAATCAACGAGAAGTGGACGTTTGACTATGTTTTTTTTTTTTTTTCATTCATTCATTCACTATGTACATCCATGCAAATATACAGTGTTTACTTGTACAATAAGTTGTCAGTACATATCGTTTTTTTTTTTTTTTATTATTTCTACCTATACCATTTTCCATCTCACTCGCTCCCTCCTTCCTCTCTCTCTCTCTCTCGCTCTCAGTTAGTCAATCATCTAAGTAGGTAGGCACACTTATGTACGTTGCACGTACACGCGGAATATGCAATGTTTGCAAGTTCCCTTCTTGTAACATAACAATACACTTATCCAATTAAATATAAATATGTAGGTAATGTAATCAGTATCAATATAATATAGTATATTATGTATGTGTACTTCGTCTTCGATAGAAACAGTCAATCATTACAACGAAACTTGTGCGGCCCTGAAAAGGGCCTTTTTTATATGGAGCGATTTGTATCATCGTCGTAGCATAACGCAGCCTGTAAGTGGCTGCGAGACGCGGCGGTGATGATGCACCACACACACCGCAAGGTAAGCGTTATTAACCGCCGAAACCGTACAGGGTGCGGCCCTGGCGTTTCAGAGCGTAGACCACGTCCATGGCGGTGACGGTCTTCCTCTTGGCGTGCTCGGTGTAAGTGACGGCGTCACGGATCACGTTCTCGAGGAACACCTTCAGGACACCGCGAGTCTCTTCGTATATCAAACCGGAGATACGTTTCACGCCACCTCTGCGAGCGAGACGACGGATGGCGGGCTTCGTGATACCCTGGATGTTATCACGAAGTACCTTCCTGTGACGCTTGGCGCCTCCTTTTCCCAATCCCTTTCCTCCCTTGCCGCGACCGGTCATCTTGAAGCGATAGAATTGAATAAAACACACACAACGTCAGTGAGCAGCGCGTACGCGGACTCGTCGAGCGGGTATAACTTCGCCGGCGCTGTTGCACAGATATTTATACAATTCTAGTGCGACAGCGGGTCGGGTGGAAGTGTAGTGGGGAGGGGGCCGAACACACTGTCACTCTTACCGGTGCGCGCGCTAGTACGACAGAGACGGATAATTATTTTTAAATCCATGCTCATGCATGTTACTTAAAAATGCTAGTTATTAATAATTTAGCTACCTACTAAGTATGTATTAGTATAACAAACAAAATGTTTTAATAACTACAAGTAATATTTGAAAGCATTATAATATTAACCATCAGCCTACTCGGTCAGATCATATACATTTATCCTCCTGCTATTTCGTTCGATATGTTTTGCATTTAAATTTTGCATAATAATAATTAATTGTAAGAACAAATAACATAGGTAATAATAAATGTGCAAAACATTTATAATATTGTTTGTTGTACTGTATCAATGCTCATTGGGTATCTGAGCCCGCGTTACTGAGTATTTTTTTTTTTTTTTTTTTGTAATTGTGTACAGTTGTTGTAGGCAAGTAAATAATCGTATCTATAGATCCCTCCGCCCGTAGATAAGGCCTATTTCGTTATTAATGTGTGTATGTGTGTGTAATTTACTACTATTATTTAAGTAAACGTTCGTCTCATCCCATAGAAACTTGTGTTTATCAAACACATTTATGAATCATATGCGGCCCTGAAAAGGGCCTTTTGAATAAAATTTGAACAACGGTTGCCACACACAGCACAGGGAGTCGCGCGCGCACGCATACGTCCCGCCACACGGCAAACGTTATGCAAACTTAAGCGCGCTCTCCTCGGATTCTGCGCGCCAGCTGGATGTCCTTGGGCATGATGGTGACGCGTTTCGCGTGAATTGCGCACAGGTTGGTGTCCTCGAAGAGGCCGACAAGGTAGGCCTCGCTTGCCTCCTGGAGCGCCATCACAGCGGAGCTCTGGAAACGCAGATCGGTCTTGAAGTCCTGAGCGATCTCACGAACGAGACGCTGGAACGGCAACTTGCGAATCAACAGCTCAGTGCTCTTCTGGTAACGACGGATCTCACGAAGGGCTACAGTACCGGGCCTGTAGCGATGAGGTTTCTTTACGCCACCTGTAGCGGGCGCACTCTTACGAGCGGCCTTGGTGGCCAACTGCTTCCTCGGGGCTTTCCCACCGGTAGACTTACGAGCGGTCTGTTTGGTACGCGCCATTGTTGCTTGTTAAGACTATCGCGAAATGTAAACGAAGAGATGTGCTCAGTACGACGTACGGGCGTAGAATAAAATCACCAACCGCGTGTTAGTCAATATTTATACACGAGCGAACGCCGCTCTCGCTCCCACTTCAGTTTTCTGTCTCTTTCTATCCAGCGGTTACACCGCGCCGTTCGCGGTAGGAACTTTTTTATTATTTCATTTAATTTTCTATATTCCGTAATGTAATGTTACATACATACGTACAAAGTGTATATTTTATATTATACTTATTCCCTATATTTCTTAACAGACTAATTGTACATATCAATATGTAAGCACTCACATTATTATTTATATATCCGTCGTCCGTGTGCAAGTGAGTAAGTAAGGTATGTGGGTACACAATTATCACGAGACTGTTTAGATTAATGCATGCACCTAAATAAAACTCTAGATTATTTTTATATAGTCATACGTAATCACGTATGTAAGTATGAATAATAGCAATAGGTTATTACTAATTAAAGATGCGATTGTATGCACGCATACACGTACGTATCTATATCTATATTTTTTGTAAACATTGCCGGCATTATTTTAAATAATAATAATAACTACCTATTGTTGTTTTCAATAGTGTATTTGGGGGGTACCGTGAGGAGCGGATTGTTCGTTTGAATGTATTATAAATGGGACGTCATCGTCAAGAAACATAATATTGTATGATAAGCATTTTGTGGCCCTGAAAAGGGCCTTTTGTTTTAGTGTCCTTTCCGCCGCACACACACGGTGTGCGAACGAGATACAAGACACTGGGAGCGCCATGGCGAATTGGTTGATATTTGACCAATTCACTTGGAGCTGGTGTACTTGGTGACGGCCTTGGTGCCTTCACTGACGGCGTGCTTGGCGAGCTCACCGGGCAGCAGTAGCCTGACGGAGGTCTGCACCTCCCTCGATGTTATGGTGGAGCGCTTGTTGTAGTGAGCGAGGCGGGAAGCTTCGGCGGCGATGCGCTCGAAGATGTCGTTCACGAACGAGTTCATGATCGACATGGCTTTGCTGGAGATACCGGTGTCCGGGTGGACCTGCTTCAACACCTTGTAGATGTAGATGGCGTAGCTCTCCTTCCTCTTGTGCTTCTTCTTTTTCTTGTCGGTTTTGGAGATGTTCTTTTGGGCCTTGCCAGACTTCTTGGCGGCCTTTCCACTTGTCTTGGGCGGCATCGTTGACGTTCAATAGAATTCAAACAGCGTACGCGATACGACTCGATAGGATGATGCGTCCTATTGAGAGTGGCGAGCGAGTATGATCCCGCCGTTCGAAAAATATGACTATACCTCAATTCTAGAGGGTCGCGTGAGCGACTAATGCGCTCTACGTTATTGGCCAATAGCGTTGCTCGGTCGTCTTGCGTCTCGCTCGTTTGCTGCGTCTCGCTCTAAATTTTCGAGACATGTCATTAAAGCGAGAGAGAGATATATACCCATCTCGCCTCATTCCGATTGTTATTAATTTATTATTTATAACTAGTACTACTACATGTTAGCGTGCATAGAAAATGGATTTCTAATAATAATGTTTTTTGTAAAACATAGCAACATCGCATTTACATACATACATACATACATACACATATTTGACTTTATAGGTATCCAATACGTACCTACTACTACTTTAGATAAGAAACGAATGTGTACTTTTGTTTAGATAAATACTCAAAATAAATCATAATCCATTTAAATGTACACCTAGGTATTTACGCGAGTAAATAAATACCGCATGCTCTGTGTTTTTGTACGTTACATCATACACTTAACATAATCAAAATAATAATAAATGTAGGCACGTATTTTTCATTTTGGTGTAATCGTGTATAATCACACCCATGCCTTATTTTTTAAATAATTATAAAAATCGGTACCACTCAGTACAGATCCCATTAGGTAGGTATTAATTAGGTTCAATCATAATGCAAACAAGTAGGTAGTAGGTAGTATGGATAGTGGGTGCGCGTCAATCTTCAAGAAACATGATATTAAATTATCAGAATCATATTGCGGCCCTGAAAAGGGCCTTTTGTGTTTGAAGCGTAACACATCACTGTCAACATGCGATATGCGACGTAATGTGCACGTTCGTCCGTCGCACGACGGGATGCGATGGATGGCGGCGTATAAGTTTACGCCTTCTTTTCGGTCTTCTTCGGCAAAAGCACAGCCTGGATGTTGGGTAGCACACCACCCTGGGCGATGGTCACGCCGGAGAGGAGCTTGTTCAACTCCTCGTCGTTGCGTATGGCCAGCTGAAGATGCCTGGGGATGATTCTTGTCTTCTTGTTATCACGAGCGGCGTTGCCGGCCAACTCGAGGACCTCGGCGGCCAGGTACTCCATAACGGCGGCGAGATACACCGGTGCACCGGCACCGACGCGCTCGGCGTAATTACCCTTACGCAACAGCCTGTGGATACGACCGACGGGGAATTGGAGACCCGCACGGTTGGACCGAGACTTTGCCTTTCCCTTGACTTTGCCACCTTTACCGCGACCGGACATGTTGAAAAGTTGAAGTTGAAGAAACGTACGTAACGAAATGTATCGTGCGGCGAGAGCGCAGAGACTGTTTGCGTGCTATTACGAAAATTATAATATATATACTCGCGCACGCAGGCCGAATAGTGGGGTAGCGAGCGTATCGGCGTTGAAAAGAGACGGAAACATCTTCTATATCTTACTCTCTCTAATTGAATCTAGTCTACGATATTTGTGAAATCGTTAACCAAGTTGTTAGTTTTCTAAGTATGTATGTATGTATGTATGTATGTATGTATGTATGTATGTATGTATGTATGTATGTATGTACCTACCTATCTAACTAGGCGTAAATATTTTTACAATAATTACCCTTATCAATGTGTTAGAGAAAGAATGAAAGAGAGAGAGATAGAAGAACGTCCGAGCGAGTCAAGTGTCTATTCTCTAGGTTTCGGCTTTATATTTATTTACGAATTCCATTGCATTTTCATGTTTTCAAAATCATAAAAAGAAAAAAAAAAAAAAACGCCATCGGGTGAAGGTGTCATTTGATTGATTAGTAGTGAAAAGTTTTTGGACGAGAAAAGTGGTTTTGTTATTGTTGTAGTTTCGTGCGCGTCGCGGCGGGCGGGAAAACGGGCAGTCGGGCGAACGTACTATGAACGTAATTAATAATTAGGTACCTACACCTAACATTGTATTGATTATGTATGTATCGTTGTCATTTGTGGAATTGAGTGAATTTAGCGCGCGAAAATAGTGAGTCAAAAGCCAAAAGCCCGCCAAGTCTGGTGTTTGTTTTTGAAAATTGTGAAAATGCAGTGTCGTCAGTTTGTGTTTTAAATTACGTGTTGTGTGTGTTTTCCTTTTTGTTGACCGTTACACCGTGTAACATTTCAGGTGCTCAAGGGATAGCTGGCTGGCTACGTTTTATTTAAGATAAAAATGTACGCGAAAATGGGCGCGACGGAGCTATTGCTACTGGACTGGGGGTACGTATCAAAATAAGTAAATAAGTTCATACATACATACATACATACATACATAACGTAGGTTTATGGTAAATTTAAGTAAGATGTGTGTTTGTTATGTTTTTTTTTTTTTTTTTTTTTTAGTTGTGTATGCATATCGTAGCGTAGGTAAGTGTTGTAGTAGGTACATGTATGTTTAATGTTGTTTTATCATTAATTTCAGGGAACGGATGAACTCGTCATTCGAACAGAAACCATGTGAATACATGTTTGAACGTTTTGTTAGCCCTGAAAAGGGCTTTTTGAACTTTCGACGTTCGCTGCAACCGCAGCCTCAGCCTCGGCCGTTGTGGTGGTGGGTGTCGGTGAGTAGTACACAACAAACATTATTATTGCGCGCACCTCACGGTCTCCGGATCTCTCCCTGCTTGCTACGAGGATTGGTGGTGGTGGTGCAACGCGTCGATCGTCGTAGTACCACACCGCACCATATACGACAACACTGGCGGGCGACACAAGTTGCTTGACACACACGCAGGTCGCTTACTTTTTGCCTGCGGACGCCTTCTTCGCCGCTGGCTTAGATTTAGGTGTGGCGGCGGCCTTCTTCGGTTTGGGCGCTTTAGGTTTCTTCGTCGGTGGCTTGGCGCTCTTCTTGGCCTTGGGCGCGGCTGCGGCTTTACCCTTGGCGGCTGCGGCGGCGGCGGGTTTCTTCGCTGCCGGCTTCTTCTTGGCGGCGGCGGCTTTCTTGTCCTTGGTGGCGGCGGACGGCTTCGCCTTCGACGGTGAAGAGGCGGCGCTCGCTTTCTTCGCTTTGCCGGCTGCGGCCGACGCGGTGGACTTCTTCGACTTGGCCGAGGCGGCGGAGGCTCCCTTGGCACCGGATCCGGCCTTGCTCGCGGCGGGCTTCTTGGAAGCGGCCGATTTCGATTCCAACTTGAAAGATCCAGACGCGCCCTTGCCCTTAGTCTGGATAAGGGCACCGGACTCGACGGCGCTCTTCAAGTACTTCCTTATGAACGGAGCCAATTTCTCGGCGTCGACCTTGTACTGAGCGGCGATATATTTCTTGATCGCCTGGAGGGACGAACCGCTGCGCTCCTTCAACTCCTTGATAGCGTTGTTGACCATCTCGGATGTTTTCGGGTGCGTCGGCTTCGCCTTGGGTTTCTTCGCGCCGGTGGCGGTCGCCTTCGGCTTCTTCGCCGGCGTGGCCGGTGCGGGTGTCTCTGATGCGACTGCTGTGTCTGCCATTTTTCTCTTCTTTGTTGTTATTGTTGTTGATTGATAGTACTAACTAACTTTCTTCTTTCAGACGAGCGGCGAGCTACGGTGAACGTGTGTGAATACGTACTGCGCGCGCGCGCGGAATGAGTGAAAAGGATAGATAGTGGACGGCGTTGAACGGTACGTGAATTCGAACGCGCTTTGGCAATACCGTAAGGAGAGCCGCTCTGTCGATAGACGTTTTCTCGTATGAACGCTTGAAACTTTTCACTAGCATGTCTCTTTAAAAAATACATTCCCAATTAATATATAAATAAAAATCACGATTCGCAGTTGCACTATGTATCTCTTAAAGTGCACCTACGATACTGTACAGGTGCCACTGTAGTAAAGACAACCGCTCGAGCGCTACGCTAGTTTATTTTCAACATTGTCTACCGCATCTACCGAGGGCCGTGTTTAAATGTTATTTTTCTCTTTTAATTTGTTCACGATGCATGTTTATTCCTCGACAAATTGAAAGCGAATATCCCAACCTTTATACGCGTCCGAAAATATATCATATTTGTAACGCTTCGGGCCGCATTTATCGTACTCGAGAGGAGGGTCGTAAAACATGAACGTTCTCTCCTCGTTGACTGTGAAGGTGCTCTCGTCGTCGTGAACGTACTATGTTAGTCTATTAAATAGGTAACTTTCAGTAACAATATTTACAATGTGTACATAAAAATGCGTTAAATTAACACACGCACACGATCCAGTATAAATAGTTTCTGTGTACAAATTACAATAATATGCCATACACTAGACGCCAGAATATGTACTTATCCGAGAGCACTGAGAGGTATATAGTGTAATTTTATTTCGATAATAAATACTACCAGGATTGTTTTGTAACATGTGCGTTAGTTATTAATTAAATTTAAGATATGGTAAGTTAATTAATGTTTTCTTTTCCTTACAGATATTTTGAGGACGGACCGATTGGCTGAAGGACGTCGCGCTGACGAGCGAGCGGAGCGACCCGTCGGCCATAGAAACAGGCGTGAGTGACTTAAATAACAATTCGATTATTATGAACGATTACTATTGTATGATTATTTTTAGCTACGTACGTATATATAATTACCTACTTGTATTATTTAATTAAATAATCAACGAGAAGTGGACGTTTGACTATGTTTTTTTTTTTTTTTCATTCATTCATTCACTATGTACATCCATGCAAATATACAGTGTTTACTTGTACAATAAGTTGTCAGTACATATCGTTTTTTTTTTTTTTTATTATTTCTACCTATACCATTTTCCATCTCACTCGCTCCCTCCTTCCTCTCTCTCTCTCTCTCGCTCTCAGTTAGTCAATCATCTAAGTAGGTAGGCACACTTATGTACGTTGCACGTACACGCGGAATATGCAATGTTTGCAAGTTCCCTTCTTGTAACATAACAATACACTTATCCAATTAAATATAAATATGTAGGTAATGTAATCAGTATCAATATAATATAGTATATTATGTATGTGTACTTCGTCTTCGATAGAAACAGTCAATCATTACAACGAAACTTGTGCGGCCCTGAAAAGGGCCTTTTTTATATGGAGCGATTTGTATCATCGTCGTAGCATAACGCAGCCTGTAAGTGGCTGCGAGACGCGGCGGTGATGATGCACCACACACACCGCAAGGTAAGCGTTATTAACCGCCGAAACCGTACAGGGTGCGGCCCTGGCGTTTCAGAGCGTAGACCACGTCCATGGCGGTGACGGTCTTCCTCTTGGCGTGCTCGGTGTAAGTGACGGCGTCACGGATCACGTTCTCGAGGAACACCTTCAGGACACCGCGAGTCTCTTCGTATATCAAACCGGAGATACGTTTCACGCCACCTCTGCGAGCGAGACGACGGATGGCGGGCTTCGTGATACCCTGGATGTTATCACGAAGTACCTTCCTGTGACGCTTGGCGCCTCCTTTTCCCAATCCCTTTCCTCCCTTGCCGCGACCGGTCATCTTGAAGCGATAGAATTGAATAAAACACACACAACGTCAGTGAGCAGCGCGTACGCGGACTCGTCGAGCGGGTATAACTTCGCCGGCGCTGTTGCACAGATATTTATACAATTCTAGTGCGACAGCGGGTCGGGTGGAAGTGTAGTGGGGAGGGGGCCGAACACACTGTCACTCTTACCGGTGCGCGCGCTAGTACGACAGAGACGGATAATTATTTTTAAATCCATGCTCATGCATGTTACTTAAAAATGCTAGTTATTAATAATTTAGCTACCTACTAAGTATGTATTAGTATAACAAACAAAATGTTTTAATAACTACAAGTAATATTTGAAAGCATTATAATATTAACCATCAGCCTACTCGGTCAGATCATATACATTTATCCTCCTGCTATTTCGTTCGATATGTTTTGCATTTAAATTTTGCATAATAATAATTAATTGTAAGAACAAATAACATAGGTAATAATAAATGTGCAAAACATTTATAATATTGTTTGTTGTACTGTATCAATGCTCATTGGGTATCTGAGCCCGCGTTACTGAGTATTTTTTTTTTTTTTTTTTTGTAATTGTGTACAGTTGTTGTAGGCAAGTAAATAATCGTATCTATAGATCCCTCCGCCCGTAGATAAGGCCTATTTCGTTATTAATGTGTGTATGTGTGTGTAATTTACTACTATTATTTAAGTAAACGTTCGTCTCATCCCATAGAAACTTGTGTTTATCAAACACATTTATGAATCATATGCGGCCCTGAAAAGGGCCTTTTGAATAAAATTTGAACAACGGTTGCCACACACAGCACAGGGAGTCGCGCGCGCACGCATACGTCCCGCCACACGGCAAACGTTATGCAAACTTAAGCGCGCTCTCCTCGGATTCTGCGCGCCAGCTGGATGTCCTTGGGCATGATGGTGACGCGTTTCGCGTGAATTGCGCACAGGTTGGTGTCCTCGAAGAGGCCGACAAGGTAGGCCTCGCTTGCCTCCTGGAGCGCCATCACAGCGGAGCTCTGGAAACGCAGATCGGTCTTGAAGTCCTGAGCGATCTCACGAACGAGACGCTGGAACGGCAACTTGCGAATCAACAGCTCAGTGCTCTTCTGGTAACGACGGATCTCACGAAGGGCTACAGTACCGGGCCTGTAGCGATGAGGTTTCTTTACGCCACCTGTAGCGGGCGCACTCTTACGAGCGGCCTTGGTGGCCAACTGCTTCCTCGGGGCTTTCCCACCGGTAGACTTACGAGCGGTCTGTTTGGTACGCGCCATTGTTGCTTGTTAAGACTATCGCGAAATGTAAACGAAGAGATGTGCTCAGTACGACGTACGGGCGTAGAATAAAATCACCAACCGCGTGTTAGTCAATATTTATACACGAGCGAACGCCGCTCTCGCTCCCACTTCAGTTTTCTGTCTCTTTCTATCCAGCGGTTACACCGCGCCGTTCGCGGTAGGAACTTTTTTATTATTTCATTTAATTTTCTATATTCCGTAATGTAATGTTACATACATACGTACAAAGTGTATATTTTATATTATACTTATTCCCTATATTTCTTAACAGACTAATTGTACATATCAATATGTAAGCACTCACATTATTATTTATATATCCGTCGTCCGTGTGCAAGTGAGTAAGTAAGGTATGTGGGTACACAATTATCACGAGACTGTTTAGATTAATGCATGCACCTAAATAAAACTCTAGATTATTTTTATATAGTCATACGTAATCACGTATGTAAGTATGAATAATAGCAATAGGTTATTACTAATTAAAGATGCGATTGTATGCACGCATACACGTACGTATCTATATCTATATTTTTTGTAAACATTGCCGGCATTATTTTAAATAATAATAATAACTACCTATTGTTGTTTTCAATAGTGTATTTGGGGGGTACCGTGAGGAGCGGATTGTTCGTTTGAATGTATTATAAATGGGACGTCATCGTCAAGAAACATAATATTGTATGATAAGCATTTTGTGGCCCTGAAAAGGGCCTTTTGTTTTAGTGTCCTTTCCGCCGCACACACACGGTGTGCGAACGAGATACAAGACACTGGGAGCGCCATGGCGAATTGGTTGATATTTGACCAATTCACTTGGAGCTGGTGTACTTGGTGACGGCCTTGGTGCCTTCACTGACGGCGTGCTTGGCGAGCTCACCGGGCAGCAGTAGCCTGACGGAGGTCTGCACCTCCCTCGATGTTATGGTGGAGCGCTTGTTGTAGTGAGCGAGGCGGGAAGCTTCGGCGGCGATGCGCTCGAAGATGTCGTTCACGAACGAGTTCATGATCGACATGGCTTTGCTGGAGATACCGGTGTCCGGGTGGACCTGCTTCAACACCTTGTAGATGTAGATGGCGTAGCTCTCCTTCCTCTTGTGCTTCTTCTTTTTCTTGTCGGTTTTGGAGATGTTCTTTTGGGCCTTGCCAGACTTCTTGGCGGCCTTTCCACTTGTCTTGGGCGGCATCGTTGACGTTCAATAGAATTCAAACAGCGTACGCGATACGACTCGATAGGATGATGCGTCCTATTGAGAGTGGCGAGCGAGTATGATCCCGCCGTTCGAAAAATATGACTATACCTCAATTCTAGAGGGTCGCGTGAGCGACTAATGCGCTCTACGTTATTGGCCAATAGCGTTGCTCGGTCGTCTTGCGTCTCGCTCGTTTGCTGCGTCTCGCTCTAAATTTTCGAGACATGTCATTAAAGCGAGAGAGAGATATATACCCATCTCGCCTCATTCCGATTGTTATTAATTTATTATTTATAACTAGTACTACTACATGTTAGCGTGCATAGAAAATGGATTTCTAATAATAATGTTTTTTGTAAAACATAGCAACATCGCATTTACATACATACATACATACATACACATATTTGACTTTATAGGTATCCAATACGTACCTACTACTACTTTAGATAAGAAACGAATGTGTACTTTTGTTTAGATAAATACTCAAAATAAATCATAATCCATTTAAATGTACACCTAGGTATTTACGCGAGTAAATAAATACCGCATGCTCTGTGTTTTTGTACGTTACATCATACACTTAACATAATCAAAATAATAATAAATGTAGGCACGTATTTTTCATTTTGGTGTAATCGTGTATAATCACACCCATGCCTTATTTTTTAAATAATTATAAAAATCGGTACCACTCAGTACAGATCCCATTAGGTAGGTATTAATTAGGTTCAATCATAATGCAAACAAGTAGGTAGTAGGTAGTATGGATAGTGGGTGCGCGTCAATCTTCAAGAAACATGATATTAAATTATCAGAATCATATTGCGGCCCTGAAAAGGGCCTTTTGTGTTTGAAGCGTAACACATCACTGTCAACATGCGATATGCGACGTAATGTGCACGTTCGTCCGTCGCACGACGGGATGCGATGGATGGCGGCGTATAAGTTTACGCCTTCTTTTCGGTCTTCTTCGGCAAAAGCACAGCCTGGATGTTGGGTAGCACACCACCCTGGGCGATGGTCACGCCGGAGAGGAGCTTGTTCAACTCCTCGTCGTTGCGTATGGCCAGCTGAAGATGCCTGGGGATGATTCTTGTCTTCTTGTTATCACGAGCGGCGTTGCCGGCCAACTCGAGGACCTCGGCGGCCAGGTACTCCATAACGGCGGCGAGATACACCGGTGCACCGGCACCGACGCGCTCGGCGTAATTACCCTTACGCAACAGCCTGTGGATACGACCGACGGGGAATTGGAGACCCGCACGGTTGGACCGAGACTTTGCCTTTCCCTTGACTTTGCCACCTTTACCGCGACCGGACATGTTGAAAAGTTGAAGTTGAAGAAACGTACGTAACGAAATGTATCGTGCGGCGAGAGCGCAGAGACTGTTTGCGTGCTATTACGAAAATTATAATATATATACTCGCGCACGCAGGCCGAATAGTGGGGTAGCGAGCGTATCGGCGTTGAAAAGAGACGGAAACATCTTCTATATCTTACTCTCTCTAATTGAATCTAGTCTACGATATTTGTGAAATCGTTAACCAAGTTGTTAGTTTTCTAAGTATGTATGTATGTATGTATGTATGTATGTATGTATGTATGTATGTATGTATGTATGTATGTACCTACCTATCTAACTAGGCGTAAATATTTTTACAATAATTACCCTTATCAATGTGTTAGAGAAAGAATGAAAGAGAGAGAGATAGAAGAACGTCCGAGCGAGTCAAGTGTCTATTCTCTAGGTTTCGGCTTTATATTTATTTACGAATTCCATTGCATTTTCATGTTTTCAAAATCATAAAAAGAAAAAAAAAAAAAAACGCCATCGGGTGAAGGTGTCATTTGATTGATTAGTAGTGAAAAGTTTTTGGACGAGAAAAGTGGTTTTGTTATTGTTGTAGTTTCGTGCGCGTCGCGGCGGGCGGGAAAACGGGCAGTCGGGCGAACGTACTATGAACGTAATTAATAATTAGGTACCTACACCTAACATTGTATTGATTATGTATGTATCGTTGTCATTTGTGGAATTGAGTGAATTTAGCGCGCGAAAATAGTGAGTCAAAAGCCAAAAGCCCGCCAAGTCTGGTGTTTGTTTTTGAAAATTGTGAAAATGCAGTGTCGTCAGTTTGTGTTTTAAATTACGTGTTGTGTGTGTTTTCCTTTTTGTTGACCGTTACACCGTGTAACATTTCAGGTGCTCAAGGGATAGCTGGCTGGCTACGTTTTATTTAAGATAAAAATGTACGCGAAAATGGGCGCGACGGAGCTATTGCTACTGGACTGGGGGTACGTATCAAAATAAGTAAATAAGTTCATACATACATACATACATACATACATAACGTAGGTTTATGGTAAATTTAAGTAAGATGTGTGTTTGTTATGTTTTTTTTTTTTTTTTTTTTTTAGTTGTGTATGCATATCGTAGCGTAGGTAAGTGTTGTAGTAGGTACATGTATGTTTAATGTTGTTTTATCATTAATTTCAGGGAACGGATGAACTCGTCATTCGAACAGAAACCATGTGAATACATGTTTGAACGTTTTGTTAGCCCTGAAAAGGGCTTTTTGAACTTTCGACGTTCGCTGCAACCGCAGCCTCAGCCTCGGCCGTTGTGGTGGTGGGTGTCGGTGAGTAGTACACAACAAACATTATTATTGCGCGCACCTCACGGTCTCCGGATCTCTCCCTGCTTGCTACGAGGATTGGTGGTGGTGGTGCAACGCGTCGATCGTCGTAGTACCACACCGCACCATATACGACAACACTGGCGGGCGACACAAGTTGCTTGACACACACGCAGGTCGCTTACTTTTTGCCTGCGGACGCCTTCTTCGCCGCTGGCTTAGATTTAGGTGTGGCGGCGGCCTTCTTCGGTTTGGGCGCTTTAGGTTTCTTCGTCGGTGGCTTGGCGCTCTTCTTGGCCTTGGGCGCGGCTGCGGCTTTACCCTTGGCGGCTGCGGCGGCGGCGGGTTTCTTCGCTGCCGGCTTCTTCTTGGCGGCGGCGGCTTTCTTGTCCTTGGTGGCGGCGGACGGCTTCGCCTTCGACGGTGAAGAGGCGGCGCTCGCTTTCTTCGCTTTGCCGGCTGCGGCCGACGCGGTGGACTTCTTCGACTTGGCCGAGGCGGCGGAGGCTCCCTTGGCACCGGATCCGGCCTTGCTCGCGGCGGGCTTCTTGGAAGCGGCCGATTTCGATTCCAACTTGAAAGATCCAGACGCGCCCTTGCCCTTAGTCTGGATAAGGGCACCGGACTCGACGGCGCTCTTCAAGTACTTCCTTATGAACGGAGCCAATTTCTCGGCGTCGACCTTGTACTGAGCGGCGATATATTTCTTGATCGCCTGGAGGGACGAACCGCTGCGCTCCTTCAACTCCTTGATAGCGTTGTTGACCATCTCGGATGTTTTCGGGTGCGTCGGCTTCGCCTTGGGTTTCTTCGCGCCGGTGGCGGTCGCCTTCGGCTTCTTCGCCGGCGTGGCCGGTGCGGGTGTCTCTGATGCGACTGCTGTGTCTGCCATTTTTCTCTTCTTTGTTGTTATTGTTGTTGATTGATAGTACTAACTAACTTTCTTCTTTCAGACGAGCGGCGAGCTACGGTGAACGTGTGTGAATACGTACTGCGCGCGCGCGCGGAATGAGTGAAAAGGATAGATAGTGGACGGCGTTGAACGGTACGTGAATTCGAACGCGCTTTGGCAATACCGTAAGGAGAGCCGCTCTGTCGATAGACGTTTTCTCGTATGAACGCTTGAAACTTTTCACTAGCATGTCTCTTTAAAAAATACATTCCCAATTAATATATAAATAAAAATCACGATTCGCAGTTGCACTATGTATCTCTTAAAGTGCACCTACGATACTGTACAGGTGCCACTGTAGTAAAGACAACCGCTCGAGCGCTACGCTAGTTTATTTTCAACATTGTCTACCGCATCTACCGAGGGCCGTGTTTAAATGTTATTTTTCTCTTTTAATTTGTTCACGATGCATGTTTATTCCTCGACAAATTGAAAGCGAATATCCCAACCTTTATACGCGTCCGAAAATATATCATATTTGTAACGCTTCGGGCCGCATTTATCGTACTCGAGAGGAGGGTCGTAAAACATGAACGTTCTCTCCTCGTTGACTGTGAAGGTGCTCTCGTCGTCGTGAACGTACTATGTTAGTCTATTAAATAGGTAACTTTCAGTAACAATATTTACAATGTGTACATAAAAATGCGTTAAATTAACACACGCACACGATCCAGTATAAATAGTTTCTGTGTACAAATTACAATAATATGCCATACACTAGACGCCAGAATATGTACTTATCCGAGAGCACTGAGAGGTATATAGTGTAATTTTATTTCGATAATAAATACTACCAGGATTGTTTTGTAACATGTGCGTTAGTTATTAATTAAATTTAAGATATGGTAAGTTAATTAATGTTTTCTTTTCCTTACAGATATTTTGAGGACGGACCGATTGGCTGAAGGACGTCGCGCTGACGAGCGAGCGGAGCGACCCGTCGGCCATAGAAACAGGCGTGAGTGACTTAAATAACAATTCGATTATTATGAACGATTACTATTGTATGATTATTTTTAGCTACGTACGTATATATAATTACCTACTTGTATTATTTAATTAAATAATCAACGAGAAGTGGACGTTTGACTATGTTTTTTTTTTTTTTTCATTCATTCATTCACTATGTACATCCATGCAAATATACAGTGTTTACTTGTACAATAAGTTGTCAGTACATATCGTTTTTTTTTTTTTTTATTATTTCTACCTATACCATTTTCCATCTCACTCGCTCCCTCCTTCCTCTCTCTCTCTCTCTCGCTCTCAGTTAGTCAATCATCTAAGTAGGTAGGCACACTTATGTACGTTGCACGTACACGCGGAATATGCAATGTTTGCAAGTTCCCTTCTTGTAACATAACAATACACTTATCCAATTAAATATAAATATGTAGGTAATGTAATCAGTATCAATATAATATAGTATATTATGTATGTGTACTTCGTCTTCGATAGAAACAGTCAATCATTACAACGAAACTTGTGCGGCCCTGAAAAGGGCCTTTTTTATATGGAGCGATTTGTATCATCGTCGTAGCATAACGCAGCCTGTAAGTGGCTGCGAGACGCGGCGGTGATGATGCACCACACACACCGCAAGGTAAGCGTTATTAACCGCCGAAACCGTACAGGGTGCGGCCCTGGCGTTTCAGAGCGTAGACCACGTCCATGGCGGTGACGGTCTTCCTCTTGGCGTGCTCGGTGTAAGTGACGGCGTCACGGATCACGTTCTCGAGGAACACCTTCAGGACACCGCGAGTCTCTTCGTATATCAAACCGGAGATACGTTTCACGCCACCTCTGCGAGCGAGACGACGGATGGCGGGCTTCGTGATACCCTGGATGTTATCACGAAGTACCTTCCTGTGACGCTTGGCGCCTCCTTTTCCCAATCCCTTTCCTCCCTTGCCGCGACCGGTCATCTTGAAGCGATAGAATTGAATAAAACACACACAACGTCAGTGAGCAGCGCGTACGCGGACTCGTCGAGCGGGTATAACTTCGCCGGCGCTGTTGCACAGATATTTATACAATTCTAGTGCGACAGCGGGTCGGGTGGAAGTGTAGTGGGGAGGGGGCCGAACACACTGTCACTCTTACCGGTGCGCGCGCTAGTACGACAGAGACGGATAATTATTTTTAAATCCATGCTCATGCATGTTACTTAAAAATGCTAGTTATTAATAATTTAGCTACCTACTAAGTATGTATTAGTATAACAAACAAAATGTTTTAATAACTACAAGTAATATTTGAAAGCATTATAATATTAACCATCAGCCTACTCGGTCAGATCATATACATTTATCCTCCTGCTATTTCGTTCGATATGTTTTGCATTTAAATTTTGCATAATAATAATTAATTGTAAGAACAAATAACATAGGTAATAATAAATGTGCAAAACATTTATAATATTGTTTGTTGTACTGTATCAATGCTCATTGGGTATCTGAGCCCGCGTTACTGAGTATTTTTTTTTTTTTTTTTTTGTAATTGTGTACAGTTGTTGTAGGCAAGTAAATAATCGTATCTATAGATCCCTCCGCCCGTAGATAAGGCCTATTTCGTTATTAATGTGTGTATGTGTGTGTAATTTACTACTATTATTTAAGTAAACGTTCGTCTCATCCCATAGAAACTTGTGTTTATCAAACACATTTATGAATCATATGCGGCCCTGAAAAGGGCCTTTTGAATAAAATTTGAACAACGGTTGCCACACACAGCACAGGGAGTCGCGCGCGCACGCATACGTCCCGCCACACGGCAAACGTTATGCAAACTTAAGCGCGCTCTCCTCGGATTCTGCGCGCCAGCTGGATGTCCTTGGGCATGATGGTGACGCGTTTCGCGTGAATTGCGCACAGGTTGGTGTCCTCGAAGAGGCCGACAAGGTAGGCCTCGCTTGCCTCCTGGAGCGCCATCACAGCGGAGCTCTGGAAACGCAGATCGGTCTTGAAGTCCTGAGCGATCTCACGAACGAGACGCTGGAACGGCAACTTGCGAATCAACAGCTCAGTGCTCTTCTGGTAACGACGGATCTCACGAAGGGCTACAGTACCGGGCCTGTAGCGATGAGGTTTCTTTACGCCACCTGTAGCGGGCGCACTCTTACGAGCGGCCTTGGTGGCCAACTGCTTCCTCGGGGCTTTCCCACCGGTAGACTTACGAGCGGTCTGTTTGGTACGCGCCATTGTTGCTTGTTAAGACTATCGCGAAATGTAAACGAAGAGATGTGCTCAGTACGACGTACGGGCGTAGAATAAAATCACCAACCGCGTGTTAGTCAATATTTATACACGAGCGAACGCCGCTCTCGCTCCCACTTCAGTTTTCTGTCTCTTTCTATCCAGCGGTTACACCGCGCCGTTCGCGGTAGGAACTTTTTTATTATTTCATTTAATTTTCTATATTCCGTAATGTAATGTTACATACATACGTACAAAGTGTATATTTTATATTATACTTATTCCCTATATTTCTTAACAGACTAATTGTACATATCAATATGTAAGCACTCACATTATTATTTATATATCCGTCGTCCGTGTGCAAGTGAGTAAGTAAGGTATGTGGGTACACAATTATCACGAGACTGTTTAGATTAATGCATGCACCTAAATAAAACTCTAGATTATTTTTATATAGTCATACGTAATCACGTATGTAAGTATGAATAATAGCAATAGGTTATTACTAATTAAAGATGCGATTGTATGCACGCATACACGTACGTATCTATATCTATATTTTTTGTAAACATTGCCGGCATTATTTTAAATAATAATAATAACTACCTATTGTTGTTTTCAATAGTGTATTTGGGGGGTACCGTGAGGAGCGGATTGTTCGTTTGAATGTATTATAAATGGGACGTCATCGTCAAGAAACATAATATTGTATGATAAGCATTTTGTGGCCCTGAAAAGGGCCTTTTGTTTTAGTGTCCTTTCCGCCGCACACACACGGTGTGCGAACGAGATACAAGACACTGGGAGCGCCATGGCGAATTGGTTGATATTTGACCAATTCACTTGGAGCTGGTGTACTTGGTGACGGCCTTGGTGCCTTCACTGACGGCGTGCTTGGCGAGCTCACCGGGCAGCAGTAGCCTGACGGAGGTCTGCACCTCCCTCGATGTTATGGTGGAGCGCTTGTTGTAGTGAGCGAGGCGGGAAGCTTCGGCGGCGATGCGCTCGAAGATGTCGTTCACGAACGAGTTCATGATCGACATGGCTTTGCTGGAGATACCGGTGTCCGGGTGGACCTGCTTCAACACCTTGTAGATGTAGATGGCGTAGCTCTCCTTCCTCTTGTGCTTCTTCTTTTTCTTGTCGGTTTTGGAGATGTTCTTTTGGGCCTTGCCAGACTTCTTGGCGGCCTTTCCACTTGTCTTGGGCGGCATCGTTGACGTTCAATAGAATTCAAACAGCGTACGCGATACGACTCGATAGGATGATGCGTCCTATTGAGAGTGGCGAGCGAGTATGATCCCGCCGTTCGAAAAATATGACTATACCTCAATTCTAGAGGGTCGCGTGAGCGACTAATGCGCTCTACGTTATTGGCCAATAGCGTTGCTCGGTCGTCTTGCGTCTCGCTCGTTTGCTGCGTCTCGCTCTAAATTTTCGAGACATGTCATTAAAGCGAGAGAGAGATATATACCCATCTCGCCTCATTCCGATTGTTATTAATTTATTATTTATAACTAGTACTACTACATGTTAGCGTGCATAGAAAATGGATTTCTAATAATAATGTTTTTTGTAAAACATAGCAACATCGCATTTACATACATACATACATACATACACATATTTGACTTTATAGGTATCCAATACGTACCTACTACTACTTTAGATAAGAAACGAATGTGTACTTTTGTTTAGATAAATACTCAAAATAAATCATAATCCATTTAAATGTACACCTAGGTATTTACGCGAGTAAATAAATACCGCATGCTCTGTGTTTTTGTACGTTACATCATACACTTAACATAATCAAAATAATAATAAATGTAGGCACGTATTTTTCATTTTGGTGTAATCGTGTATAATCACACCCATGCCTTATTTTTTAAATAATTATAAAAATCGGTACCACTCAGTACAGATCCCATTAGGTAGGTATTAATTAGGTTCAATCATAATGCAAACAAGTAGGTAGTAGGTAGTATGGATAGTGGGTGCGCGTCAATCTTCAAGAAACATGATATTAAATTATCAGAATCATATTGCGGCCCTGAAAAGGGCCTTTTGTGTTTGAAGCGTAACACATCACTGTCAACATGCGATATGCGACGTAATGTGCACGTTCGTCCGTCGCACGACGGGATGCGATGGATGGCGGCGTATAAGTTTACGCCTTCTTTTCGGTCTTCTTCGGCAAAAGCACAGCCTGGATGTTGGGTAGCACACCACCCTGGGCGATGGTCACGCCGGAGAGGAGCTTGTTCAACTCCTCGTCGTTGCGTATGGCCAGCTGAAGATGCCTGGGGATGATTCTTGTCTTCTTGTTATCACGAGCGGCGTTGCCGGCCAACTCGAGGACCTCGGCGGCCAGGTACTCCATAACGGCGGCGAGATACACCGGTGCACCGGCACCGACGCGCTCGGCGTAATTACCCTTACGCAACAGCCTGTGGATACGACCGACGGGGAATTGGAGACCCGCACGGTTGGACCGAGACTTTGCCTTTCCCTTGACTTTGCCACCTTTACCGCGACCGGACATGTTGAAAAGTTGAAGTTGAAGAAACGTACGTAACGAAATGTATCGTGCGGCGAGAGCGCAGAGACTGTTTGCGTGCTATTACGAAAATTATAATATATATACTCGCGCACGCAGGCCGAATAGTGGGGTAGCGAGCGTATCGGCGTTGAAAAGAGACGGAAACATCTTCTATATCTTACTCTCTCTAATTGAATCTAGTCTACGATATTTGTGAAATCGTTAACCAAGTTGTTAGTTTTCTAAGTATGTATGTATGTATGTATGTATGTATGTATGTATGTATGTATGTATGTATGTATGTATGTACCTACCTATCTAACTAGGCGTAAATATTTTTACAATAATTACCCTTATCAATGTGTTAGAGAAAGAATGAAAGAGAGAGAGATAGAAGAACGTCCGAGCGAGTCAAGTGTCTATTCTCTAGGTTTCGGCTTTATATTTATTTACGAATTCCATTGCATTTTCATGTTTTCAAAATCATAAAAAGAAAAAAAAAAAAAAACGCCATCGGGTGAAGGTGTCATTTGATTGATTAGTAGTGAAAAGTTTTTGGACGAGAAAAGTGGTTTTGTTATTGTTGTAGTTTCGTGCGCGTCGCGGCGGGCGGGAAAACGGGCAGTCGGGCGAACGTACTATGAACGTAATTAATAATTAGGTACCTACACCTAACATTGTATTGATTATGTATGTATCGTTGTCATTTGTGGAATTGAGTGAATTTAGCGCGCGAAAATAGTGAGTCAAAAGCCAAAAGCCCGCCAAGTCTGGTGTTTGTTTTTGAAAATTGTGAAAATGCAGTGTCGTCAGTTTGTGTTTTAAATTACGTGTTGTGTGTGTTTTCCTTTTTGTTGACCGTTACACCGTGTAACATTTCAGGTGCTCAAGGGATAGCTGGCTGGCTACGTTTTATTTAAGATAAAAATGTACGCGAAAATGGGCGCGACGGAGCTATTGCTACTGGACTGGGGGTACGTATCAAAATAAGTAAATAAGTTCATACATACATACATACATACATACATAACGTAGGTTTATGGTAAATTTAAGTAAGATGTGTGTTTGTTATGTTTTTTTTTTTTTTTTTTTTTTAGTTGTGTATGCATATCGTAGCGTAGGTAAGTGTTGTAGTAGGTACATGTATGTTTAATGTTGTTTTATCATTAATTTCAGGGAACGGATGAACTCGTCATTCGAACAGAAACCATGTGAATACATGTTTGAACGTTTTGTTAGCCCTGAAAAGGGCTTTTTGAACTTTCGACGTTCGCTGCAACCGCAGCCTCAGCCTCGGCCGTTGTGGTGGTGGGTGTCGGTGAGTAGTACACAACAAACATTATTATTGCGCGCACCTCACGGTCTCCGGATCTCTCCCTGCTTGCTACGAGGATTGGTGGTGGTGGTGCAACGCGTCGATCGTCGTAGTACCACACCGCACCATATACGACAACACTGGCGGGCGACACAAGTTGCTTGACACACACGCAGGTCGCTTACTTTTTGCCTGCGGACGCCTTCTTCGCCGCTGGCTTAGATTTAGGTGTGGCGGCGGCCTTCTTCGGTTTGGGCGCTTTAGGTTTCTTCGTCGGTGGCTTGGCGCTCTTCTTGGCCTTGGGCGCGGCTGCGGCTTTACCCTTGGCGGCTGCGGCGGCGGCGGGTTTCTTCGCTGCCGGCTTCTTCTTGGCGGCGGCGGCTTTCTTGTCCTTGGTGGCGGCGGACGGCTTCGCCTTCGACGGTGAAGAGGCGGCGCTCGCTTTCTTCGCTTTGCCGGCTGCGGCCGACGCGGTGGACTTCTTCGACTTGGCCGAGGCGGCGGAGGCTCCCTTGGCACCGGATCCGGCCTTGCTCGCGGCGGGCTTCTTGGAAGCGGCCGATTTCGATTCCAACTTGAAAGATCCAGACGCGCCCTTGCCCTTAGTCTGGATAAGGGCACCGGACTCGACGGCGCTCTTCAAGTACTTCCTTATGAACGGAGCCAATTTCTCGGCGTCGACCTTGTACTGAGCGGCGATATATTTCTTGATCGCCTGGAGGGACGAACCGCTGCGCTCCTTCAACTCCTTGATAGCGTTGTTGACCATCTCGGATGTTTTCGGGTGCGTCGGCTTCGCCTTGGGTTTCTTCGCGCCGGTGGCGGTCGCCTTCGGCTTCTTCGCCGGCGTGGCCGGTGCGGGTGTCTCTGATGCGACTGCTGTGTCTGCCATTTTTCTCTTCTTTGTTGTTATTGTTGTTGATTGATAGTACTAACTAACTTTCTTCTTTCAGACGAGCGGCGAGCTACGGTGAACGTGTGTGAATACGTACTGCGCGCGCGCGCGGAATGAGTGAAAAGGATAGATAGTGGACGGCGTTGAACGGTACGTGAATTCGAACGCGCTTTGGCAATACCGTAAGGAGAGCCGCTCTGTCGATAGACGTTTTCTCGTATGAACGCTTGAAACTTTTCACTAGCATGTCTCTTTAAAAAATACATTCCCAATTAATATATAAATAAAAATCACGATTCGCAGTTGCACTATGTATCTCTTAAAGTGCACCTACGATACTGTACAGGTGCCACTGTAGTAAAGACAACCGCTCGAGCGCTACGCTAGTTTATTTTCAACATTGTCTACCGCATCTACCGAGGGCCGTGTTTAAATGTTATTTTTCTCTTTTAATTTGTTCACGATGCATGTTTATTCCTCGACAAATTGAAAGCGAATATCCCAACCTTTATACGCGTCCGAAAATATATCATATTTGTAACGCTTCGGGCCGCATTTATCGTACTCGAGAGGAGGGTCGTAAAACATGAACGTTCTCTCCTCGTTGACTGTGAAGGTGCTCTCGTCGTCGTGAACGTACTATGTTAGTCTATTAAATAGGTAACTTTCAGTAACAATATTTACAATGTGTACATAAAAATGCGTTAAATTAACACACGCACACGATCCAGTATAAATAGTTTCTGTGTACAAATTACAATAATATGCCATACACTAGACGCCAGAATATGTACTTATCCGAGAGCACTGAGAGGTATATAGTGTAATTTTATTTCGATAATAAATACTACCAGGATTGTTTTGTAACATGTGCGTTAGTTATTAATTAAATTTAAGATATGGTAAGTTAATTAATGTTTTCTTTTCCTTACAGATATTTTGAGGACGGACCGATTGGCTGAAGGACGTCGCGCTGACGAGCGAGCGGAGCGACCCGTCGGCCATAGAAACAGGCGTGAGTGACTTAAATAACAATTCGATTATTATGAACGATTACTATTGTATGATTATTTTTAGCTACGTACGTATATATAATTACCTACTTGTATTATTTAATTAAATAATCAACGAGAAGTGGACGTTTGACTATGTTTTTTTTTTTTTTTCATTCATTCATTCACTATGTACATCCATGCAAATATACAGTGTTTACTTGTACAATAAGTTGTCAGTACATATCGTTTTTTTTTTTTTTTATTATTTCTACCTATACCATTTTCCATCTCACTCGCTCCCTCCTTCCTCTCTCTCTCTCTCTCGCTCTCAGTTAGTCAATCATCTAAGTAGGTAGGCACACTTATGTACGTTGCACGTACACGCGGAATATGCAATGTTTGCAAGTTCCCTTCTTGTAACATAACAATACACTTATCCAATTAAATATAAATATGTAGGTAATGTAATCAGTATCAATATAATATAGTATATTATGTATGTGTACTTCGTCTTCGATAGAAACAGTCAATCATTACAACGAAACTTGTGCGGCCCTGAAAAGGGCCTTTTTTATATGGAGCGATTTGTATCATCGTCGTAGCATAACGCAGCCTGTAAGTG